>QUSF01000003.1:40177124-40219399 GCA_003676055.1 Chloebia gouldiae
GGCGGGGAGGCCGCGCGCCCGGCGCAGGCGCGGCGGAGGCCGATGGCGGTGGCGCGGGGCGGGCGGCGGACGGGGCGCCCGAGGGCAGCGGGACCGCCCGGTTCCGTCCGCCCTGGGTTTCGTGGGGGTCCTGAGCAATTCCCCTTAGACACGGGAAAAAGAACGGAGGGCGAAGTGCTGAAGGTCTGAGGAGAGGGTGAAGAAGCCCGCGCGTCCGCCACCGGCGAGTTGGCGGCGCCCTGTCCCTGGAGGGGACGCTGAGCTGCAGGGCTGCTTAAAGTCGTGAATGGGCCACGCCTGCGATTCCTGGGTAGAAATAACAGAGTATAAACGAGAGTACAGCGATCACAGAATCAATTAGGTTAGAACAGACTTCTGAGATCATCGCGTTCGGCCCGTGACGAACACCACCGTGTTACCCACTGAGAGCCGCGTCCAGTTTTACCTTAAACGCCGCCAGGAAGGGCGACTCCGCCACCTCGCCGAGAGGCCTTGGTGCCCCCTGTGCCCTGGGCAGCGATGGTGGGAGGGCAGCGAGTCACGCTGCTTTTGGATTCCCCTGTGCTGGGAAGGGTGGCAGTGCCGTGGATGGTGAAGGTCATCTGGAAGCACAGAGAGTGCAAGGAAAGGATGGCACTGAAGCTAGTAGGAGAAAACAGGACGGGGAACGAGCCTGGCAGGGGCTTCAGTGTTTCCCTGCATGCATACACCTGGCAGAGCAGAGTTTCCCTGCACACATACCCGGCTGAAGGGATGAGCAAAGCGGTTTCTCGGAGCATGAGAAGTAATATAAGAGTTTCCTCTGAAGATCAAGGAAGGAAAATCTTTGAATAGCCAGGGAATTAAAAGACTTGAAAGTGTCACTTTGAAAAGTGCCCTGGTGGTTGGTTTTTCAAATAGAAATGGCTAATCAAGATATATGGAGAGGGAATACAAAACCTCATTATATAGCTAAACGTAATTTTAAGAAAATCTTTGAGAAATACTTTTCATTTTTCCCATGCTTTTACAAAATTTAGATATCATGCTTCTGTTAATAGCTTATATACAGCAGAGGCTATTGAATTAACATGTCATTTCTTAGCTTGAAAACAATCTTTGTGGATACACTAAGCCAGAAAATACAGTATAGGAATGACTAAACTGAAATAGTGTGATCTTATGTGATAAAAAGGACATAATGATTCGGTATTTTTAAGGTTTCAAAAGGGAAATAAAGCAAAAAATACATGAAGGTTTCAGGATATGCTTAGTCTGGGCACTATCTCCTACAAGAATGAGAATTTCATTATTTGGTCATAATTTAGACCACTCCATGGTCTAAATTCTCTACTCTCCGATCAGGCTTGATTCTCCACTCTTACACCATTCAGGCACCAATAAAACACAATTGATTGGTGAATTTACAAGATGGATTTAAAGTAGGAGATTGCAATAACCAGCCCATCACCTGTGTCTGCCTGATTATCACTGGTTTCTCAAGTCAGAGTTTGCACAAGTGTGTGATACGGACCACTTGGATTTCTGAGCCTGCTGTGGTCAGCTGATGCCTCATGCTTATTGTGCTGTAAAACTTAAATCTAGATTCCATCTCTAGTTAATAATAATTACGTATTTCCATTTGTTTTTCATTGGCATGTTGAAGAAGGTACATTTCACAAAGACCAAACCATGATTCAGTTGAGTGCCACTAAGTCTTCCTTAGCAAAATATTTTGGCATAAAGGACTTTTTTATATCAACTAGGAATCACATTATCATCTATTGCACTGCCACACAGGATATTGTGCTCAGGTGTACTCAAATTTTCTGTATGTTTGCTTATGTGGCAGAGCAGGTGGGTGGGAAAGGATACATTTACAGGGAAAAAAAGAAGAAAATTCTCACCTGCAACATAGCTATTTTGAGATACTATACTTAGGGTCACTTATGCAATATGACAGCTCTTTTACTCAATGGGATGAGTCTTTGTAGATGAGTATGTGTGAGACCAAGAAGAAGGTCAAGAATACATGCTGCACTTAAGTGGAGACAGCAGGGACTGGAAGGAGTCTGACAGTCTGTAGTGGGATGGAGTTGCCTGTTCTCAGGCTGCTTTATCGCTATTTACACTAGATCACATCACATACTTCTGGGGTGAGACCAGGTAATGTGAATCTATCACCTATACAGTCACTTACACTGAGTTTTGTCTTCAGTGGCACAGGGCCTTGTTTTGATTTTGTGAGGGTTTTTTGACAGTGAAAACACAATGAATGTGATAGCTACATGTCTGTAAAGTCACTCAAGCTGCAGCGAGGTTGCTGGGGGAGGTTGGCCCTGTGCTGCTTTTGGTTGGCCTCGCCTGGTTTACCCTGCGATAAAAGTGCCGTGCCTCAGTCCCCACGTCAGTTATAAAACAGGACAGCTAATACATGATAGCTGTGCCACAGCAAAACACACCTTACCTGTCAGTCATTAGCCTGAATGTATTTGTCTAGGGAAGGTGACAGCAACAGCCTCATGCATCTATTTGAGGGATTGCTCATGGCATACATGCATTCAAATCAGACCAGACAACCTTCCTCCTTGCCAAATCCAAGCATAATCTACTAAAGGAAGAAAATGGTAGATTATATTGTTTTTTACAGAATACCTACTGGCTGACATTAGAAATAACCTTGTTTTTGATAAGATACAGAAAGTATAAGCCATCTGTCAAAAGTCTGGAGTGTATAAACATGTGTGAAATTGTTAGTCTATGGGATTTGAGAAGGGATATGTACTTTAAAAGATGAATCATTATGGTTCACCTGTTTCAAAACTTAGGCTAATACTTAATGTAAATTATTTTGCACCTTTCCAATGAGACGTGTTTAAAATGCAAAGTAGTGCAAGAAAATGTTGGTATGTTTCAAAATGTTTGAGGCTTAAATAATGACTTTGGACCAGCTTTTGTGAGTATGTCCATTCTCCCTAGTAATTCCCAAACCCACTGGCCAAATCTGAATTAAAGGGGTAGATATTTCCAGAATTATATGTTTTCATAAGTGTCATGAAACTAGGCCTATGCAGCGAACAGTAACCTTACCTGTACTCCCTGTATAGCAAAAGCTGCAGTGTGAGCTCACCCTTCATTAGTCACAGGAGAATCCACATGGATGAGAGTGGCTTCTTCCCCTCAGGGTGGAAAAAGCTTCAGTCAAAATTCACACTTCATTAGATACTGGATAATCGGAGCATGAGGCTCAAATCCATAGGCCTCATTAGTTCCCTTTCATTATTAAATTATTAACAGTTTCTCTGACAAAGCAGAACAAAGCAGCTGCCTTTGGACAGATATAGAAAAGTACAATTTATGCTGCAGCTTATGGAGGACATTCAGATCTGTACATTTCCATGATCAGGGAGGCAACTCAGGTTTCTGGGTTGATGCAGAAACTGCTGGAAATCTTTTCTGAGGTCAAAGCTGTGTTTAAGATTTGCAAATTATCCCAAGGGCAACAAGATGAGCTTCTGTCACCACTCCAAGAGTCAAAGACTGAAAATAGGAAACGAATGGGACAAATGATCTGGCAATGGAAACAGATGAGATTGTGGCACCCAGAGCCAGTGTTGCCTCAGGCATATAATCAAGGTCTCAAAGATCTCAGTACTTAGAATTTATGGAGAAGAACTGCCAGGAAGGGGTGAGGATCAATTCAGGGATTATGTGGGAGAATTTGACCCATAAACATTCATGGGATCAACAGAGCTGTATCCAAGCCGTTCAGGGAGCTGTCTGGTTTCACTGCTAGACTGCACTTTTATCTTTGAAGGACAGTGGAGACTGGAGTCTCCACAACCATTGGAATGTTCTCCAATGACTCTTGAAAAAAAGCCCAAAGGCTGCTAGATGATCAGCCTCACTGCAGTCCATGTGGAAATCCGTGTCCTCTTGGAACACTTTTCTGAACACAAGAAGGAGGAGGTGATTTGAACAGCCAGTGTGCCTCACCAACCTGATAGCCTTCTATAGTAAAATGACTGGATTTGTAGATGAGGAAGAGCAGAGCATATTATGTACCTTGACTTCTGCAATGCTTTTGACACCATCTACTGTCTTGTATCCAAATTTTTACACATTGTGGGCTAGATGGATGGACAACCACATGGGTAAAAAACTGGACGCTAGGATACAGAGGCTGTACTCTCTCTGGAGGCTAGTAAGAAGTCAAGTACTGTAGGGATCTATCCTAGGACCTGACCTGTTTAATGTCTGTAGGAATGCCTAGAGGAGGTGACAGAGTGCCCTTTCAGCAGGTTTGTGGATGACAGCAAATTAGTGGGAGATCCAGTATGGTCAAGAGTAGAGCTGCCACTCAGAGGGACTCAGACTGAAGGAATGGTATGACAAGAACCTCATTAAATTCAACCAGGACAAACAGTGTCTGGGACAGACTAACTCTGTGCAGGGTACAGCTCTGCAGATAAAGGCCTGGGGCCTTGGGGGACAACTTGAGGGTAACCTCAAGCTTTGAAGGCTAACAGCACCCTGAGCAGTGTCAGCAGGAGCACAGCCAGGAAAGGGGGGAAGCAATTAGCATCCTCTATTTGGCACTCAGACTGCATCTGGAATACTGTGCTTTTCCACCACCACATAGTTGCTCTACAATGCTGCTGCAGGCCTTTCCCAAAGGTCTCTCCTTCCTTCTCCTAGGAAGGAAGAGGGGCACAAACATCCACCCACAGCCTGTACTACAGAGGAGGAAACACAAAGCAAGGCCACGGGCGCTCTAGTGCTGCAGAGGAAGAAGGTGTGTGCTTCCTGCGATGGGTGGAGAAAAGTGTTTCCCATTGGTGCCAAGGGCAATTAGAGTTGCTGCCTGCTGTGAAGGAAACACATTTTGTGTCCCCTAACTCCTCATTTGCTTTTTAGTCAAAGCAATTAATCCCTCCTGGTGACATAAACAGCAGGGACAGTGATACAGGGGACCCTTGGACTGACAGGAAAATTGGGACGTGGCCCAAGCTGACTTAGGCAAGGAGGACAAAAATATCAGTCTGAGACCCAGCATGCCATCTCTGTGGGTCCTGACTCGCACAGAAGCAGTGCAGAAACATTGCCCTTCCTATGATACCTTTGTCCCACATCTTGTTCTGGTGAGCTGATGACACAAAAAGCTCCTGCTTCACTCAGAAATGCGCAGGACATTAAAAGGACATCAGGCATAGAAATGATGAATGAAGTAAGGTATGACATGGATTCATAATGCCTTATTCTGAAAGGATAAAAATGTGTCAGTCTGGAAGGAAAGGTAGAGGCACAAAGTCTGTGGACATGCCATTAGTGTTCTAAGTGATAAACTAATTAAACATAGTAAAGTTAGGAGTGGTTCTAGGGCTGGTGCCTTGCATTCTTTTTCACTTATGGTTTTGGGCTTGGCCCAAGTTATTTAGGGATTCCTAGTAACTCTTCTAGAAGAGCCAGGATAGGAAAAAGTGAGTCAGTTGTAGAAAAAAATCTCTTAGTGCCAACATGTTTCTTTATAGTAGTCAGGAGCCTAACTCCAGAGTACTCCCTGTCCTTCTCTGTTCTGGGAAAGGTTGGGAGGCCTTCGTGTGGGACAAAGTGCCAGGTTTCCTTGTGCAGGTGTCACTCTGTCTGGGGAAGACTTCCCAAAACCCCTTATCACCTTGCCAGGGTAGAATAATAAAGAAAGCAACATTGACCTGGGATGAGGAAGGACAGGTATGAATGGCAGAAAGAATTCTTTCAAATTCTCTATGAAATAAGGGGCTTGAATACCCTAAATAGAAAGCGCAGAGAAGCAGCCATATGTGCACTGCTACAGGGAAAAAGCACATAATTATTGCATTAAAATCAAAATTAGAATTCTGATCATGTGACAGATTACTTAACCCCAGTTGTTTACTCCTGAAGCATAAGTGCTAATGGCTAGGATATGACCTATATTCCACCCTGCCTCTTTAATGGATGAAACAGGACCATCATGTCCTAAAAAGCAAATATTTAAAAGCTTTTTGGAGTATTATAATTGTTGCTTACTTTCAGCTGTGTCCAAACACACTTTACCTGCAGAAGGGTCCTTAGTAGTACATACCCCTGATTTCAGCTTAATTGCTTCCAGTGCACTGTAGGAAATAACAAGATGCAATGTGCAGACTTGTAGATGAAGACCTGTACAACCATGAAATGATATGGATTTAAAAATAAGCAATTTCTTGGAAGGAAAGCTTGAAAATTGCACCTTTGAGGGCAATAGTAGTCATGGAACAGCAGTAATAATGTTTTACACAGCAAAATGTGTTTCTTTGGAATAACTGATGTTCATCTAAAAGGATAGTGTTGCCATTTTCACAAGTACAACATTTTCGTTTTGAAATAAAACATTTCGAAAATTCATGTCAAGTAGGGAGTTTTGTTTGATTTATTTTTTAAATTCTGATGAATGTTGTACTAAATACTTACAAATCTGCTCTTAACAGTCAACAAATGTCATCAAAATTACCTCTGCCAGTACAGTAAAGGCCAATGGTTAAAGCTGTGTGGTTAAACTCACACCCTGGAATGAAGACTGAAGGGCAGAGCAGCTTTCCAGGTTTAGCAGAGTGAAGCTCTACATTCCCGAAGAATTCACAGCTCCAGCCTTGGCCTGGGCTTTGCTATCAGAGCTGGAGAAATTGTATCCATCTACACCTCAGCTCCACTGTGGCCTGTGCCTTAGAGCTCCGTAAGCAGTCCTTCTATTTCCTTCTGATTTTGGTTTTGTTTTTTTTACTTTCAGTCTTCCTTTCTCTTCTTAGTCTTCCTTTTCTCTAGGTGATCCGAGAAGAATGCTGTGTTTTTAATTTAATCAGATTTCTGATTTACAAAGTTTCTGGCAAATGTTTAGAACTTCTCAATTCAGGCTGGAAATGGGGAAAAAAACCCCAGTTTTCTTATAATGACTTTGCTTCTGACACTGAATAGGTGCACAAATTGAGGTTTCTGAGAGAGATAAATAAAGAGCCATTTTCACTGGAAAAAAAAGGAAAGAAAAGAAATAGAAACGAGACTTCAGAAACTTGTGGTTTGTAAGAGCTGTCACATAATGTAGTGGTTAGAACCACAACACAAAATAACCATGCTCATACAATGCATGATTATTTGAACAACTAGGAGATTTACTGTGTTTTAGACAATTTTCATGCTGTTAAAGGCAGCTTGAATATGTTCATTAACATGCTTCCCATTTTACAAAGAGAAACAATGTTAGACCACATTTTTTGAAATCTTCAGGTCTAGCTCCAAATGAAAAGCAACCCCAAGCATAATTAAATACAGAACTTGAAATTCCATTTCCATGTTTAAACAATGGCATTCTCTTGCTCAATCACTGGTAAATAACATTTGTTGTCCATTTACAACTAGGGTATTAAAAAAAGAAATGGGATGTCATGATTCCTAATTAGAACATTCATGTGGAAGTGTTGCCAGTCTTCATGATACATGTATGTATTTCTCTGGGTTCCCACTGTAACTGTTTTATAGCTCAGTTGGATTTGTTTCTGACATCTCTGGAACTGTGTCAATGTTCTCTTGAAGTCCTTACCCAGCCCATTCCTACCAACATCTGACTGAGAAGTTAAGGGACCAGATTCTTTGAGGTCTGAAACTGCAAGTTATGTTCTGGAGCCACTGTTGTGCTTGCTCTCTGTTCCAGAGGAAGACCTGGATTAGCTTTACTTACCCACAACAGGAAAATGTATGCTGTTCCAACTCCCTCCACCAGTCTAAGGACTGGAAACAGAAGGAGAAAAAACCCAGGGTTAATATGTTTCCATCTGTTTGATCACTGCCTCTGAAGCAGAATTTGTCCCATGGCATTATAACCACATTCATTGTAGGACTATTTTAGAAAATGATCAAGACTATTTATTTAATACTCCTGTAGTATATAAATGAGTCTGTATTACTCATAATGAACATATGCTTTGCTGCATTTTATTCTCATGTCAATGCAACCCCATTATTATAAATCAAACAGAGGATTTGACAGACTACTTCATTCATGTCTTGCTCACTGCTCCCA
The DNA here is from genome assembly GCA_003676055.1 of Chloebia gouldiae. Lineage (NCBI taxonomy): Eukaryota > Metazoa > Chordata > Aves > Passeriformes > Passeridae > Chloebia > Chloebia gouldiae. Next base: position 40,185,178 of record QUSF01000003.1, read on the forward strand.
CTGTTCCCTGAAACACACACAATGGGCCATTTGTAAAAGGAACAAACTCCAGCAACTGATTTTACTTCATCTAACAGCTGAGTGCGTCTTGGTGTAACCCCAAAGATGTTTTATCTTATTTGTTTTGACTAACAAACTTGTTAGCTAGCTCATGTAATACTTGTGAAATTATAGTGGGTTGTTAGAAATTTGTTTAGAACAGTTAAATGTCACTGATGTTCAAGCTCTTCAAAAGGCACTGTGCAATATTATCAACAAGAACTAAATATTCTACTTCAGAAATGAGGCACATTCCTTATCTGTTGTTTGAACGAAGAAAAGGGTGGGGACATTTCTCAAGCAATCACCCATTCAAAATGTTTCCAGATGGAATCACACCTTTCACACTGAAGATTATAAATGACTGCAGTGAAGTATATTTCATAATGGAACAAAACAAAACATATTTCATAATGGAACAAAAAGCTTCCTAAATGTAAGCTTTTGTGACTGGCAATACATTTTGTCATCTTATCATTCACATTGATACAGTATAACTGGGGCAGAGCTTGGAGAAGATTTCTTAAAGACACAATTTTCTTAACATTTGTTTTAAATTACTCATTGCATTTTTTAGGTTTTTTTTTTTGACTGCTTGATCTAAAATTACTGATCTGTTTGTTTTATCATGTCTCGAGGAAATGCAAGCTTGTACACGTAATAAAACTCTTATGATACTTGTTTGTGCACTTTGCATGCTAGCTGACTAGGCAAGCAATTATGCTAATCTAGCTGCTAAATGTATTTATTATTTTTGCTGGAGTTACAGCCACACCTGTCTGCTCTATGTCACACCAGGGCAGGGGAACTGGGGAACAATACTTCAATCCATGGAAAGCTTTGTAAGAATGTTCATGTGTGGCAGACCCTTTCCGCTCCAAACATCCTAATCCTCAAATATCTGATATTAAGGATATTTGATCCACAGATCATTGGGAAGGACTAGCTGATTTTGAAATCTCTGTGACTGCTATCCAGCTGTTGGTGGATATAGAGGCTTGATCTAAGGGACTCAGAGAAATGCAACTGGAAAGAAATTCAGTCATGTCACATCTTCCATAGCAGTATGAGAAATTCCACCATTCTGCCTTTGTAAAAAGGTCTTCTAGTAGTAAGAGATGAAGGATCTACAAAGCATTAGGAATCTTGTGGCCAAGAAGGGAAAAAGCTTTTTGCTTCTTCTCTTCACATTCCCCCTGTGGGTCACCTGTACGTATGGCCTTAAATCTCTTCTGAGCAAACCCAATGAGAAATTGGAGGTTCTGGGATGCAGAAAGAGAACAAAGTGGTGCTATGCTATATTTCACAAGAGATGCTAAATTGCTATTTTGTCTAGAAACTGGAAGAGGCAAGGCCAAGCATTGTGTCTGCAGACATCTTCCCTCATAAGCACCTTGGAGATACACTAGATCCCCATCAAATCCCAGTTTTGCAAGGACCAGATTCCACATAAATCTGAGTACTTAAGTGCTGAACACTGGTGGCTCTGGGCTCTAAGCCTTACTCACATTTCTGGAATAATTACTCTGAAGCTTTTGGGGTCCCAGCCAATAAAAAACAGTAGGCACAAGGATTTAGGTGGAATTTAGGCCAGCAGAGTCTGGGACTAAGATCAATATTTAGATTAATTGAAGGTGTTATTCACCCTTAACTCCCCCTCATTTTGGATAGCTAGCAATCAGCCTTATCTTTCTTTTAGAGGTCTGAATATTTATTCAACCAGGAATAAATCTATCCCAACCTCCTCTAGGCTTTCCACAATTAGTCCTTCCAACTACACTCCAGAGTTGAATCACATATCTTCTAGCAGTGATGTTCAGAGCATAACTGGGTGAATGTCAGCTGGCCAAACTTTCACATGCTTTGGAGTGCATCTGTGGTTTCCTAGGAAGCCTCGCCTGTGTCCTCCTGTGGTATTCAGAGACACCCAGGAGATATTTTGTTACTGCCACTGTTCATGGTTTTGTACATCCCTAAGTAATCAACACATGAAAGGTGCATTTGCATTTTTTATTCTTAAATTTCCAAAGCAGTAAGATTAATTGCTGACCATACAAAGCTGTTGTAGTTCTAGCTGTAAAAGTCAAGAGCCTTGTCTAGGAGTCTAAAGTTGAAGCTCTACCTTATTCATCTCACCTACACTGCCAGTATAGGCTAAGGACTGACTCTGACTGGCAGGCCACTGTTCATCCAAGTATCTTACCCGTGGCTTTGTTCTGATTTATTTATCTCCTCTTGTTCAGAACCAGTTATTCTTCAAAGATCCAAATTTGTCTCACAGCCCATATGTCTAGTGTCATCCTGTAACCATTAACAGCTTACCTCTTACCTTGCACAGTCGGCAAGCAGGCTGAACTTTCTCTGGGGAGTCTTTAAAGCATACAAAGTATCTTTGCTCAAGAGTAGGCTATTTATTTCTTAAAAGAAGAGAGATAGAGTGTGTGTGTGTGTGTGTGTATGTGCACTGGATATTGAATTGAATATTGATATATGGTGGCCAAAATCTTTTCAGTGAGCTTTTCTTTCAAAATGGAAAATACTCCATAGAGAGCAAATGTTTCTGGGGAAAGTAAAGGTTTAATTAGGAGATTTCCAGTCAGTCTTCATATGTGCTCATTCATCTGTCTCTAGAGACTCTGAGACCCCTGTCACAGATGTAGGCTTGATATGCACCTTATCTTCTCTTCTTTACACATACTGGTCACAGATGTCTGAATGCTACATTTTCCATGGCAGGCTGAGGATTTAATGCTTTCCCCTAGAGGAGAGATAAGAGCCAGAACATGTGTAGGCAGCATTACATTTTCATTTGTAATCAGTGATGTGTAAAGTTTGTAAAAGTTTGTTGACACCAGTATGATATATTCTATCTCCATTAGAGGGGTACTAGACAGAGTTACATGGTCAGATACCATTTTGTTTGAAAAGAACTTCTCTCCTTTTACCAGTCAAGAAACATTCTCCATCGCTTTTGTCTCATGTGAAGAAATACACAGCCTTATCGCTTTCCAGTCTTATTACTCTTTCTTATCATTCATATTTAATGTATTTTTACCTTCTGTGTTGTAGCCATTTACATTTTATTGATTCTTAGATGCAGTTTACAAGTCAATGATTTATTTATCTTTCACTTCTCCTTGTGCTGACAAAGAACATTGCTATTTTGCTAATTCTGGTGTAGTGGGAGGTAAATACATTTGTATCCAAACACTGTGAAAATGTACAGAATGCATTTAAGCTGTACTAATTGTTATTACACAGAGTTTTAGAAGATGAGAGTAGAAAATTCAGGGTTAGGGGTGACATCCCATTTTCTGTTCATGAAACTTGGTATTGAAGTACATGCAATTCGTCCATTATCTGTCACTGTTTCGGGGGCTGTGCAATGTCTGGCACAAGAGAGGACACAAAACATTCCCATTCCGGCCAGAACTTTTAAACTGAGGTGCTAGACAGTGGCTATCCAAGACTTTTGAGTTAAGGATAGCTTTAAGAGCCTCTAAATTTAAAAATAGAATGCAATGTTATGTGTGCATAAAAATAAAATTTTAAACAAAAACTGCTGTAAAGTGAGCCAGAATATCTCATGCACAGGGTAAGGTCTGGGGTAGCACTGTGGTGTGTATCACTTTCCAAAAGCAGCAGGATGACTCAAACCAGGGGACACACACAACATGGGACAAGGACCAGCCACAGCTGCAGAGCGCTGCTCAGTCCCCTGATGATGGTGGCAGCTGGGAGGTCTGGCCTGAGAGATTTGCCACTCCTTCCACACCAGGCATTTCCAGAGCAAGGATGAGATCACCTGTGTACAGTGTTATTTGTCCTGCCCTTTGCTTTGTTATTTGTCCTGTCTCTCTGCTTTGTAAATGATTTTTTATGAGGGACAGGATAGGGAAAATAGGCTATGGTAGTTCAGCTGTGTTGGCAATAAACCAGTCCCTTTTCTCTGGCTCACCTGACAACGAGGCTGGTGAGGTGTTGAAAACCTCACAGATTATTGCTGGAGGACCAAGTTCATGATGAAATGGCTTGGCAAAAATTAATTACCTGGCAAAAGCGAGTTATTTGCCTAGGAAAAAAATAGTCATTTCCACTCCTCATGGAACATGTGTGCCTGCCATTCCTTGCTTTGCACATGGAGGCTCTAGCTGGGTTCCTCTTACACATCACAAATCAGCATTTTCTAGGAAGTTTCTCATTTTTGTTTGTCGGGGATGTTGTTACAGTGTGTTTTTTACCCATACTAGACCTTGCCTATTGCAAGTCAGTTACTTGTTGCTTCACAGCTAAATTGCTGCAACTCTCTCATCTTTGGGCTACATTTACAGTCAACACAGGAGCTGTATGCAGCTACTCTTTTACTAAGCAAGGTATTTTACCAGAAGCAGCAATTTTACAAGATCATCTGCTGGTTTTGATGTGAACAGCTTGCACAGGATTTACTGCATCCCCTTTCTGCTGTCAAAGACGAGGATAGAGCACAGATTGCAGTTCAGGATAATAGAAGGACACTTTCTGTGAGGAGCTCTCAGTTCTGACATTTGCTTGAGGCTGTTTGGGGGCTGTGGGGAGGGGGGGTGTTAATGACCAGGACAGGCTGTGAGTCTCCTCTGTTTTCTGAGGATTTCAGAAAGGATGGGGCTAGACCTGGCAGCATTCCCCAGATCTGTTGTGTTTGTAAAGATTTTTAGAAATATGACTGAAATGCAATTCTGCAATCTCCAGCTGCTTGCCATAAACCCTAGTATGGCTCTCACCAGGATTTTACACCTCGACCCCACTACACTGAGTTTACAGGAGGTTTCTCAGGTGCTCTACACAGAAGCACATCACAGCACTGGACTGTTCCTCAGTCTCTCTCACACACTGCTTGACCATAGGCTCTCTCTGTCTTTCCAGTAAAAGAATTGGGGCTCTGTGTAGAAATCATATGTCCCAGCCCCACAGCTGCCCTTCTTGTGCTGTTCAGCAGCTCAAGCAAATTCCTGCCCTGAGCCCAGAGCTGCAAGTACTCAAGAGTTCTCATCTCACTTTTTCAGCCACCAGGGAGAGAGGAAACAGGTAGGTTTTATGACTATTCCTAAATAAAATAAGCATGCTTGCCTGGATGGTGTTTCCTAATGCCATGATCAGGGACAGAATATAAGTCTGGGCAAGAAATTTATTGCCAGGTCTTGTATCTGGTTCTTAGGTCTTGTATCTGGCAAAAGAAATATACTGCTCTAGGGAAAAAACCAAACCCTGCATAATGCCAATAAGCAGCTCTATATATTTCCTTGTTTAAATTTTGTCACAGCTTTATGGTGTTCTTTAGGGTTAAGTCTAAGGTTCTCTGAGTACACAAGATCCTCCTCTCTCACTCCTGCCCTCAGAGTTCTTCTCATCTCTCTCAGCTAGCTCAGCAGCTAAACCAAATCACTCTATTCTTCCTCTTTTTTGTCATGTTTCCCTCTGTAAATCTCCCTTAGTCTCTCAAGCTTTGCTGTATTTAAGATTCCAGGTTAATGCTTAATCCCTTTGTCCTGCTTCTAGTGAAGTATCTTCTTCTAAACATTCTCCCTGAAAACAAACTTTGGAGGACTAGTTTTCCCAAGCCTCACTGTGGCCTCTAGCCTGAGGACTAGATCAAAGGAAAAGAAAGCTACAGATGGATGAATTGTCATTTTACCTGACCTGGAAATCTTAAAATGTATTGTCAGTGTGAATTCGTAATGAGTGAGTAAAGAATAGGAAAAAAACCAAACAGAACTCACTAAAAACTGGACTATGTATGGATCATATGCAATTATTTTTTAAAAAAACCAAACCAAATGTAAGTAAATCCTGGTGCAGTAACCTAAAGACCTTGCTCAAATCCTGCTATTGATTTCTTGCTCTGAACTGGCAGCTGTTGAAAGTCAATATTGGACTAATTCTAGAAAAAGACTTTTGGTCATTCAACAACACCCATTTCTATCCAATACACTGAGCTACAAACACTTTCAATAGCTCTGTTTGTTGGGATCCTCTTGAAGAACATGAAAAACGTAGGGGGGGAAATAGACGATTCCTTAAGGCATCTCAAGATAGGAAAAATAAAACAAAAGAAGAAAATTATTTCAAGGCACTGCTTTGTTGCTGAATGAGGCCAGACTTCATCCTGTATGTGGATAAAAGACAAGACAATTTCCCACTTCCCATTTCTGTTCTGTATTGCCAGGTTAATTGTTGTCATTGTCTTCCCCACAAGAGAAGCTTCATCAGTGGTGCCAAATAAACCAGATTAGTGTTAAGGGGCATTTGCTGGAAGTGATGCCAAATCCATTCTTGGTCCTAATTATATGAAATATGCTCCAATAATTTTCCACAAGGTGAATAAAAATAATGCCAGATCTGCCACTTTCACTGAAGCTCAATTAGGAGGTATTCACTAATCCCAAGGCATATCATAGCTGCCTCTGTGCAATTATATTCATTTTATAAACTGATGTTTACCTAGAGATGATGAATATCCTAACTCCTGGCACTGATACAAGAGTGATATTGGGAGAGAGAGAAAAACATAGAGAAGGCCTGGCCCACATCCCAACATTAGGCAAACTGACCTTTGATTTCGATCTCCGCAGGCAAGCTGTTGCATCTCTGCAGTTTCAAACCATACACACAGGAGATACATACTCCAATAAAGCGTTCATTCCCAAACCTAAAAGAAGAAGTCAAAAGCCACTTCATTTTGAAAATAAATTTAGATTAAAAAAAAATTATCCCTTGTTAGTCACAGAACATTCCCCGCAGTGTACAATATCATGTTCTGCAATGAATTTCAGATTTCCATGATGACTGGATTGCATCAGCTGACTAAGAAAGAGGTATGTGTCAAAAACAGGCAGTCACTTCAGACAGTTGCAAATTCAGCTTTTTGTTCTAACTATGGGAAATTCATGATAAAATTGAGAGGCATTCTACTAACATATAAGTACAATGAAATATGTGTTGATTGCATTTTAAAAAAATCCTTTACATCTAGAGTTGAAAGAGAATGGGCAAACATGTTTACTGAAACAATATAATAAATTTTCTTCATAGTCTGTAGTTGGTTTATATAGTAGTATCAACTTTCAGGACTCTCAAAGCACAAAATATCTTTCTCAATGTAAAGGATTTTACTTATATGTAACCTACCTTTTTCACTTCATGTCTTTATTTTTGTGGCAAGTCTCACAAAAAACAAAGCTAATATTAGAGAAACAGATGTTATGTTTCATTACTTCATTTATCCTTTTGCCATTTTTGAAGTTTCTTCTACTTCTGAAACTTCTGGGGAGACCCTGTTTATTGATTGTCTGATACAGAATCACAGAACCATAGAATGTCTCAAGATGGATGGGATCCATAGGGCTCATAGAGTCTACCTCCCTGTTCCTCATAGTACTACCTCAAACTAAACTGTATGACTGAGAGCATCTTTCAGACCCTCCCCGAATTCTGGCAGGCTTGGTGCCCTGGGAAGTTTATTCCAGTGACAGTCCACCCTCAGGGTAAAGAACCTTTTCCTAATGCAGGTGAACCTCCATACCACACATGTTTTCTAGCCCAAGCTCTGACTAGTTTGTGGGATCATGTAATTGTTGGTGTCCAACAGAGTGAAACCTGACATTTAAAGAGAACAACAGAATTTTTAAGGTGAGTTAGTGACTTCAGGATTGATGCGTTCATAAGATGCATTCATTCATGACATACTCTGTGCTGCTGTCAGAACTGATCTCTTAACTTCATCTGATAGTTGCAGTGGTATCTCCATAGCTCCATCCTCACCAGTAGGATAAAAAAGTATGTTGGGATGAAGGAAAAAGAAGATATGCATCTTTCTTCTCAGCCCATACACTGAATTCTGATTATGCTCCCCCAGCCCTCTCACAGGATTTGGCTAAGCAGATGAAGCACAATAACTCACACCTCAGCTGAGGTTCTCAAGCAGCCTATTGTTTTTCTCTTGGCCAAAATTCAGAAGAGATTTCATCAGTGATTGCTGATCAAGAATAGGGACAGGAAATTGTGTATCTACTTGGAGACTGATCCCTAAAATCTAAGATGACAGGCAAGCCCTTATGCATACACCACGGGGTTTTCAGCTGCGGTGTCTCCTGATACTCCCAAATATGAAGACTTTTTGGACTGGTGCTGCTTCTGGATGGCATTATGGGTTTTGTTTCATTGACTGCATTATCTCTGAATACAAACTAGTACCCTTTCTTCAGGAGCACTGGCAACTTGCCAGCAACTCTGCAATGTTAAAGAGGCAAGAAAAGAAGGTTTTAAAGGTCTCCTGGGTGAAGTCTGAAGGAGATACACAAGAAAGCTAAAGTTTTGAGAGTACCCCTTGAGCTGCCTGTTTGCCTTTCTTTTCACAAGGACTTCTGAAGTGGGGCACAATTAGATGGAGGGAAACTGCATTTCAGAAAGGACTTGGGGTTTGGGGAACTCTCTTGTTTGTTTGCTTTTAATGAGCTGTTTTAGGGTGCTGTGTAAAAGTTAGCTGTGTTGCTGAATTTCCTCAGGTTTTCTCACAAAATGCTAACTGGAACTTGGGAGACTGGGGATATTTATAATTTCTGGGCTGAGTCTGAGGAATCAATACTAGATCTTGAGGGAAATGCAGGTTTCAGGGAGGAAGCTGACAGAGACAGTGTTTGGAGGGGAAGCTGTATGATCTACAGGTTGTACCTCACTTTGATTTGGGGGATTCCCAGGGAGAATTCACTGCTGGGACTCCTGAATTATACTAACCTCCAGGGCAGGTATGTTCCTAGGCCCTGTTTTGATGTGTGGGTACAAGACATCAGCATACAGAAACAGGCCAATAGAAACATAACCTTGGAAACAGGTGCGTGGCAATCCAGCAGTAAGCTTCCACCAGGGTGGAATATTTGTTGAGAAATATTCACCATAGGTTACATACTCTGCTGAGTTGGTTAATGATGGTAAAGCCGTTCCTGGAATCTGAAAAACGCACATGCATAAAAAGGAGTATCTGTATGCTGCATGATGGTATTGATGGAGCTGGCCAAGCATCATGGTTGAGTGCCTCTGTGAACTGCATGAAGAAATTTGCCTGCACTGAAGAGTTTCCTGGATTCAGGGCATGGAAATGTATGCAGGTGTGAGACAAAGACTTGCAGTAAGCACATTCTGCATTGGAACAAACGCAGGTGATTAATGGAGCTGTAAAGCGACTTGGGATGAGGAGACTCTTGTCTCTTTCTAGTGCCAAGAACAAACATTTTCTACTGCTGAGATGGGGTGTATATGTCAATTAATTACCATTTTTTCAATTAATTGTTCCTGTGATACACCTTTCCCTAAAGAAATTATTGAGCAATACAAGCAGAACTCAAACTAAATCTGTCACAGCTGAGAGGGTAACTGACTGCATTTGCAATTCCTGCTTCCCAGATGTCCCACATTTTTCCAAGTAATGGGCAGAAGCACAGAAAGGGTAATTCAAGATAGATATCTCTGCTCCCAGGTCTCATTGACTGACACTCAGCTTTCTTCTTATTTTTTCAAATTTGCTCAGTGTGATGCTGATTATATTTTTAGCCAGCAGTTACAGTGGATCTGGAAAAAAACCCAAATATTTGCATGGGCTGTGTATTTGCAGTGTGATGGGAACAAATGGAGGCTTTCTTTACAGTCTTCAGATGTTGGTGATTGAAACACTCCTAATGAGCAGCTCCTGCAGCCCCACTGGAGAAATGGCCTGGCAAGACAAAGCTCCTTTATCATGAGTTACATCTTGGATGTTCTGTCAGGGAAATGCAACATTAATCATTTCTGTAAACACACTTTCTCCCTTGTACTTTTTGAGCTACAAATGCACCCTGTGGGGCAAAATCGTGCTCTCTTATTGTGTCATGTCCACATAGCCTCAGCACCAGAATTTAGCTGGTTGAGGGAGATGATTATCCTGCTCTGCTCTGCAGTGGTGCGGCCTCAGCTTGAATACTGTGTGCAAGTTTTGGGCACTGCAATATAAAAAAAGATATAAAGCTATTACAGAGTGTCCAAAGTAGAGCTACAAAGATGGTGAAGGACCTAGAGAAGATGTATGAGAAGTGAATGAGGGCACTTAATTTGTTCAGCCTGGAGAAGGGGAGACTGAGGGGAGACCTCATTGCAGTGACAATTTTCTTGTGAGGGGAAGAGGAGGGGCAGACACTGATCTCTCCTCTGTTGTGACCAGTGGTATGAAGTTGTGTCAGGGGAGGGTTTAGGTTGAATATTAAAAAAAAACTTTTCACCCAGAGGGTGGTAGGGCACTGGAACAGGCTCCCCATAGAAGTGGTCACAAGAGGTGAGCAGATCACAGGTCAAGCCTGACAGAGCTCAAGAAGCATTTGGACAGGCACGTGGTGACTCTTGGGGTGTCCTGTGCAGGGCCAGCACTTGGACTCAATGATTTTTATGGGTCCTGTACCACTCAGGATATTCTATGGTTCTATGATTAGCTTGCAGTATCTAATTCTATTCACCTGAGCACCCATCTAAAGAGTGGGTGCCAATAACTAAGACTGAATTTCCTTGCAGGATACCTGGTAGAAATAGCATCTACTTTCTTCTAATAAGCCACAGAAGTTGTTGGAAGAAAACTAAAGCCTGAAAAACCCTTATTTTTGTTGTTGCTGTTTCAAACTATTTTTGAATCTCCACTAACCTAGGAAGACTTCTCAGATAAATGATTGCCTAAATTAGAATTTCTGATTCACATGAAATATTGGGAAATGAGAGGAAGGGTTATATTAGCTATTTCATTAGAACTAATTCTCAGGGTCTGTATCCCAGCCTGCAGCAGAAATGTCAAGAGGAGCAGCTGCTACAGCACACAAGCCAGCAGAACATTTCCATCCCTGAATAAGGCAAAGGGGAGTGGGGGAAGATGAGTGCATTGCATAAGACCTGAACATTGTAAAGTAGTGATGGACTGTATGTCTGTAGAGATTTTGCTGAACCTTTTATCTGTCCATTTTTAGAGAGTAAATGTTGTTTTCTTTGTGAAACATGCAGACTTTTGATAGTGTCAACATGTCATGCTTTTGGGCTTTAGTGTGGTTCTAGAAAACTATACTGTACACCTCAGCCCTTTGTAATACAAGTTGTTATTATTAGCAGGGCTTTTCTTTTTTAGCCTTTTTATCTTCACTAGATGCCAAATAAGCAAGCCTCTTCCCTATTGTGCTGCTTATTGTTACCAAACAAGACTTCCCAGCATAAAAGGAGAGAAAATTAACTGAAAGGAACAAAGAGGATGGTCTTTCATGGGCTGTTGCTTGCACTTGAGTCTTACAACTCCTCCCTGACTAGGTGGGCCATCAGCAATGTCATTAGGATTTACCTTCTGTCATATATTTCTTTGCCTGCATGAAGTCAGAATCCAGGTCTTCCTGGGAACTATTTTGCCTAGTATTTATTCCAATATTGCTTAACACTAACACATTGTACTCGTAAAGTATGTGAAAGGGCTGGGTTGTTGCTATGCCTTGATAGTTGATGTCAGCATGCTGGACTAGAGTCTCACTGTAAAGCTGTCATGGTAGTATGCCAGGCTTTGAAGAAAAAAAAAAATTAAGAAGCAAAACGTTGGCACTTAAAAAGTCAGGCAAGCATATAGCAAACCATGGTGCATATTCACTGCCAGTACATACTTTGCTTCATCCCAGTGTCATTCCTCCAGGCTTGTAGAAATATTTGTTAAAAAACAACATCCAGAGAGGGGAAAGTAGAGCAGTATGTGGCTTTGGGTATTTTCACATTTCTATGTGACAGAGCTACAGGTTTTTTGACAAGCTAGGTTGTGGGTGCATGTCTTCTTTTGGCTGGCTTAAGAGGTCACTGCCTGTGGTTTCTTGTTACCACCCAGATCCTCTCTACCCAGCTACTCTGCATGCTCCTTTCCTTCTCTGGGCACTTCACAACTTCCTTGGGACCATTTAAACTGATTAGTCTTGTGCCTTTAGTGGAGCACAGTCTTGCTTCTGATGTGAGCCACACTCAGCCCCTAGAACACTGCAGCTGAGCAGCAGAACATTACTGGAGAGTTGTAATTACCCTGGGCTAAACCTGTACTTCTACCGGTGCTCAGGCTCACGGTGACTTGATCACAATCAGATGACCTCATGGTTTTTCCTTCCTATTAGGTCTTGGTCAACTTTCTAGGTACATTGACTGCTCTCTATACAATATGTGTCAAATACCCTTACTGAGCCCACTCAGGTGTGCAAGAACAGCACCGTGTCAGAACTTCCCGTTTTACAGAGTGAATTTGCTTAGACTAAGAATTCATATCACGATTCAGACCTGAGACTCTTCATGAAGTCTGTGGCTATCACTCCATGTAAAGTCCTGGTAATTCATGGTTGGGTAAATGTAGAAAATCTTTTACTTTTTATCTACATTTGGGATACCTGTAATCTATCTTCTTTGAGAAATAAATTAATTACTTGATATTCAGTACAAATATAGAACTGGGAGAGCCAAGCAGGCTCTTTGACTCTGGTTCCACACAGTCTCAGCCAAACAGGTGATAGACATTTATGGCCCAGAAAGGTCCACAGAACACTTCCTTTTCCAATTCATTATCTGCCTTTTGCATAGATATAATTGTTTGTTATTGCAAAATGACTACCTAAATAGATATTACGGCTTAGAAATTACAATCATTTAGTTTGACTTCCTCATAATGCTCATCCTAATGCTCATTCCTGCAGTGGAGGAAATTAATCTTTGCTATTAATTTTTTCTATTAAAGCCAGAATTCAGATCGGACCATTTGCAGTTCTTATTAAATAAGGACCCCTGCTGGCCCTTATTAGATAGATGAAGGACAAGAGTGAAGTTCCTTGTTACTTAAATGAAACCCATGTTTAGCAAAGCTGTTAAATCACAGCTGAAGGCAGACATCTTGATGAATAAATCAGCATTCATGAATAAATAATTGACATGAGTGCTAAAATGGGATTTTCGTTTTCATGCTGTTTCTGTTCTTGGCCAAAAATTGAGACAGTCTGCGTGAGTGGCGGTGGTGGCTCTTGTGGCAGAGACAAGTAAGGTTTGGTTTCCAAAGGTGTGGATACAATTATGGTAGGACCAACAGAAGCGTCTCAGTTTGTCGGAGGTTTCAACTCCTTCAGTTTCAATGATTCTGATGAGTTAAGGAGCTGGAATGAGCCTTACCAGCACATTTCCCACAGGACATCAAATAGTGAGTAAGTGCTGCTCTGGGACACATTTGCGCTTTGATCTAGCACTTAAAGGCTCAGTGTCCCATTAACAGTTTGTTCAAGACAGCTGCCTTTCCCTGTAATTGTGCTGGTTATTCACACCAGTGGAACTTTCATCAGCCAGCCACTTCCTGGGGACAACTATTTTGCACCCTGCATCACCAGCCTTAAATAGGTTATGCGTCTTGCAGCATTTTGTGTACAAGGCCATGAAAAGTTTCAAGAGCAATGTTTCTGGAAAAGTCTTCATGTTTTTGTTAGCACAGTGGCTGTATCCTGCCAGAGACAGAAGAAGAATCACATCCAAAGCTCATCTTGCATAGGGCCAACTCTGAGATTTTTTTGTCTCCTGCCTAAGTGCTACGCAGGACCCAAAGAACCATCCTAGCATGCCATTTTGTTTTGCTAAATTTTTTAAATACCTGTGGTTGTGGGGAAATGCCTGTTCTGAAATCTGCCACTTTAATAATACAAGTGGTTTTCAGATGCTGGGGATAAGGATGCAGCTGCTCCAAGAGCCCAAAGTGCTGGTATTCTTAAGAACTGCAGCCAGGCACTTACAATGCCCTTGTGTCTTAAAGCCACAGCAAAGGGCAGGAACCGGTGCCACCCGGGAATCAAAGGCTGCCGTTTATGCCCACATAAAGTGGGAAGGCAGAGCCTCTGGAGCACTCCCGGTATCCAAAGCAAGGCTCAGATGAGACTAAAGCAGTGCCAAGTTCTTGCTGTGATTGTTTCCTTCCCACCTCACACAATGCATGTGAAAAACATCAGTGCCCGTTGCTGTATTCGAAGGGCCAGCACGTGGAATAACATGCAATCGTGTGCAAGGATGCAGTGCTAGCACACTTGAAGAGAGAAAAAGCAAGAAGGTGTCTTATTACAGGCCATTTGGGAGCTATGTCTCCAGTTACAAGAGCTCCTCACCTAGAATAAATTGACCCAGCTCCATCTGACTCAGGGGAGCTACACTGATTTACACATGCTGGAGCTCTGCTTTGGGTTTCTGCAGTGTAAAGCCATCTAATTTCACTGGCTCATAACTTCACCAAGTTACAAAACCATATAACAGATATTTGCATATTATAAAACCAACAGGTAAGTCCTGGAAACAGACGTTCCTGGAATCCTGAGACGTGCATTTCCCGAGCATGTAGCAGGATAATTGCGCAAGGCATGAAAAAGCCACCCGCTATCATCAGACACTGTGAAAGACATTAAATAGCTCTCGTGGTAGCATGGAATGGAAAAGGAGCAGGTAATAGGACCATTAACCTCATGAAGAGGAAGAGAAGTTATATGAAGTTTATAAGGAAATTTCTAAAAATACAGAATCTGGGTGAGATGGGAAGCTAAGAATTTGGACCCTGACCTAGACTGCTGAAGTTAGCAGTGACCTTGTTTGATGGGCTTTTTTGTCCTACAGCCTCGTCCTCTCCACTCCTGTTGCAGCAGCAGAATTTCCCTTGACAGCTTCTGTTTCCCCACCAAATCTTGTTTCTTGCCAAGTGTCCCTGTTTTATTTTGGGCATGGAGCACCTCCCCAGGATAGAACCTCTTATTCGGTAGTCACAGCATGTATCTAGGACACATATATTCCTACTTTCTTAGGAGAGGAAATTATGCCTGGGATTCCCACTTTGAGGATGAAGCTTCTTGCTGTAAAAACCAGAAGATGCAGAGTAAAAGTAAATTGTTCTACCTATTTCACAATTTTGGGCAGAATGGACTGGCCACATGTGTGGTGAGAACACTTCCTAGATGATGTTTAATGGATGTCCTTGGCAAAGGAGCCCCTAATTTTGGACCTTGTAAGCCCTTGTGTCCTTGTCTATGCAGCACCATAAAAATCGTACTGTACAGAGATAACCACCTGACAGCACTGTCTGGGAAATGCTTGGGGGCATTTTTTTCCCACTGCCTTTTGCACACAGCAGCTCACCAAGCAAGATTTTGAGAATCCAAACAAGTCTATGGTGATCAGAAGCAATGTGCAGAAGGACATGCTGAGCCATAAGTATTTTTACAGCTGAGCTCAGTCTTTGCTAAGGATGCTGCCCTATGGATCTTCACATTCAAAATATGCCCTGGCAGTAGATAAACTAAATGAAACAGTACTCATGTGGGCAGCATGCAGGCAGGAATGGGGCTGGGATCACCTCTGACTTTGCTCTTTCAGCACAGAAGTGCCTAAATACTGAAAGTGGGGCATCTACACAGGAAATTTGGTGCTACAGATGCTGCATGGGGAACCCACAAGCAACTGTATCAATGTTTTCTTTTATATATCCTCATTCATGGATTTGCTGTAGATGACACTAAAATACGTGTGAATGTGGGACCACTGGACAACATTTGGCTTGATGATGCTCTGTTGCCAAGAGATGCTAAAACTGGCTTCAGGCTTGCCAGATCCTTTCAGCTGAGAGGCCTCTGCCAGCTGTGCAAAGCTCATGAAAGGTTGGTATAAGCCTTTTCTAACCTTGAGAAGCCAAGTTTACTGGAGAAGTTTTACAGTGTTTGTACTACCTACAAATGCTCCTGGTCAGCATTTTATTTTACTTTGTGACTTGGTTATCTAAGCTGGAAAAGCTATTGTTTTGGAGTTGCTTATAGGACTTCTTACCACTTACTTCAGTGGCTACAGGATCTTGAAGTTGTGATGCATATTTTTTGCTCATCCATTTATCACCCTGAAGTTTTTTGGTCATGTGTTGTGTATCCCCTTCATGTATATTTGTCCCCTTCTGTATCTCTGATCTACAGATCAGACATTGTAGGCTCTTGTAGACCAGATTTCAAGGGGGTTCTAAAACCTGGCAAAGGCTGAAAGAGACCAAGACAGAAAATATATTGACATTGATGCAGTCACACACACAAAAAAGTGCTAATATTTTGCAGTGAAGTCCCAGAGGGAGATGGTGCCCATCCAAAAATTCTTGTAGGAAACAGTGTTGTTTCTCAGCAAACTTCAAAAGTGAGAAAAATCTCCCTGCTTTTATTGATGTAAACACCTGCTGGTTTCTCTGTGATTGGTAAGAATAAATAATGAAGTTGTAGAATGGCATTTATTTAACAGAAAGATAGACTAACATGGAATTGGAGTTCACCTGAGTCAGCTATGCAAAACTCCCTCTGACCCAGTTCAGAGGTTGATGTGCCTAAGGAGCACAAGGTGCTGTGCGTGGCAGGTAAGATGCTGGGCTCAGGTAGTCTCACTGCCCTGAGCATTTTCACAGGCACACATCCACAGCTCATTTCAGGATCTACTGCCTGGATAGGTTTTTCTCTTAAATGTTTAAAAAATATTTTTGAAAATTTTTTATATATTCTAACATTTTAACATACTCTCATCAAAACTATGCTTTTATAAAACATTTCTAATGCTTTTTCTCCCAAGATCTCCATTGACTGCAGCAGGCTTTGGCACGGACAGTAACTACAAAGCGTAGGACTATAAATATAGATTCCCAAGGACTTGACTGGAGGGAGTGACAGATGCATAGCTTGACTCCATGATCTGCCAGGGCAACATTTTCCAGAAGCAAAAAATGAGAATCATCTGTGTTAAATTTATCCACACTTGGACTTCTTTGGTACGTGCAGGAGGAAATCGCTAGGGAGCAGATGACTTTTTAATCTGCCAGTAGTGTAAAGTTTGTGTGCAGTCTTTGAGGCAACACTGTTTATTACATTCCTTGGGTAAATTTTACTTCTGATGCAAAATATATAAAACATCTTCACAAGGTAAAAGGGAGGATCAAAAACATGTGGTGAATAACTCTCTCTTCTTCAGCTCCTGGCTGAAGTGTTGCTGTGTGCTCTTACAACATGGCTTAGGTCTTGGATCAAGACACCCAGTCATGCTGTTGATGTGCTTCCCAAGGACCTCATCTGGACCCCACCAAAAGCCTCCTCTCCACCTCAATTGCCTTGGAACCAGGCTGAAATGCGCTGATCTCCCACTGATGCCCCACTATCTACTAGAAACCTTCTTCCTCTCTGTACTGAAGAGGAATATTTTGTTTGGTCTGGCTAACAACTTGAGAGCAGGGTTCCATTTTTTTCCTCCATTTCTGATGACCTTTGGGGCTGGAAGCATGTTTTGGATGTGAGCTCTTGGGTAGCAGAGTGCTGTGTTTGCTCCTGCCGTGGCAGGGACGGAAAGGTTGTTTAGAGGGAAGTTCTGATTAAGATCATCAAAGCGTTTCTTTTCTTCAATTAAAACAGACCTTCACAATGCAAGCTCTGTAAGCCAAAAGCATGATTCAATGCTTTAATCATTTTGAGAGGTGATGGGGATGGAAAGGAGTCACTAATTTTTCAAGGCATACTGGGAGGGACATGCTCTGTACCAGTTTCATTGGCAACGCTTTTCTGTCAGTGCCCAGCCAAGCCCTTCATCAGAGATGGGATACAGGGGTAGACAGGGCCTTGGCTTGGCCCAGAGCAGATGCACTGATAAACCACCATTTATAAGTTGTTTGCAGCAGAGAGAACCAGAGGCAATTTGATCTGACTGGCTCCAGCGCAGGGCTGAGTAATTCAGGCATTCACAGCACAGGTTAGCAGGAAGGTCCTTGGCAATCCTTGCCATTGCACCTCCTCTCGTTTTTCCTATCTGTCAGCGGGGATAACACTGACTCTGCCTGCCTTGTGAAGGTACCTTGCAGAGTCTGAGTCATTTGGGAGAGGGACAGGCCCTGCATGGTGCCACTGGTCCCAGCACAGCTGCCTGGTGGTTCCTGAGAGGAGACCACAGCCAGCCCATGGTAAAGAGCTTTGAAGATGCAAAGAGCCAGTGCTGGTATTAAATCACAGGGGCTAACATGCCTTCACAAAATCTATATTTTAGTGTCTCCTGAGGAGCAAGAGAAAATTATTGCCTCTCTGGAGGGTCCAAGATCAATTCCCTCCTCCATCATCTCCAAACCAGCTCTTTCTTCTGCACTTGTGGGAAGGAGAGGCTGGAGGTTGGAGGTGGCCTGTTGGCTGGGAGCTGTTCCAGCAGCAGGGAGCACTCATCTGGCAGCATGCTGACAGTCTGGAGCTGGAGGACTGTCCCCCAGGGACCCCTGCCAGATGGCTGGGATTAGAGTATCCCTCTGGCAGTTTTAGTCCCCACTGGAGCAGCGGAGGGACATGGGACTGGAGCTGAGCAGGACAAAGATGTTTTCCACTGGTTTAGCTGGGAGGGCTTCAGGACAGAAGAGAACATCCCCAGCTGCGTTCCTATGTCTGTTAGACAGGCTGAGACAAGGGAATAGCTACATAGGCAGAGAGAGGAGCGTTGATGCTGGGTACTGTGTGAATACCAGCTTTCAACTCCTGTGTGTGTAAATGTTAGTCTTGGATGGATAATGACTGGCCCTGGGATGTGTCACCACAAAGCCATTTCTGAAGGGACTGGAGATTCATTTACCAAAGGCAAGGGTGTTCTAATGAAAAGGCATGCACTGAAATATCCACTCCACCAGCCTCCACTGTGCTGCTATTCATGGTTTGACATGGGGGGAGAAGCTGCTGTGCTGCTCTGCACCCCTTCAGTGCTGAGAGCTGGCCTGGCCTTGGTTTGCTGGACCTTTGTGAGATGAGGGCAATGGTGCTGTCTGCTCACCCCTCCTCTCCTCTGCTTTGGCCTCATTGGCTCTGGGCTTCAGCATGGGTTCATTGATCCCATGCCACTTCTCACAAAAGATGTCTTCTCATACAATGCAGCCTGAAGACATTCTCTCTGTAGAGGAAGGAAGGAAGGGGCTGGTTTTGGGACTGGGGCCCTGGGTTGGCATTCAGAAATTGTTCTGCTGCAGCACCGCTCCATAGTGTCAAGCATGCTGTTTACTTGCTGAGCTTCCTCTGCCCATCTGCTTTGGCACAGGGGGTGGAGAATGAGAAATCTGCTGTGGAAACCCTGGGCCTCCTGCACTGGGTCACAGTTTCCTGATATACACGTGATGTGGTGATGAGTATGGATCTGCTAGTGGAGGGAGGAAGGGCAACTGATAGGGTTGAAGCCTTATCCTTCCTGATGCTGCATGTGTGTTTCTGAATCCCATGGCACCCTCACAGGCATCTGGTTTGTGACAGCTCAGTCACAGCTATGACCATCGTGTTGGGGGCTATAAAGTTTCTGGATAGATAGAGACAAGAAGATGGGCTTAAGGAAAATGTCGCAGCTCTTGGAAAAATACCGTGACCTTTTATAGCCAACGCTGGTGTGGTGAGTGAAGAAATTGCTTCACTGGACAAATATGAGTTTAAGGGAGGGGTTTAGGAGGACTGTCTGAAGGAATCTTGTACACAGGATGAAAACAGGGCTTCCAGATACAAAAGGCACGAAGAATGAAGTGGGACCATGAAGGGATGTAAGGGCTGGGTGAGGAGAGCTTGAGGTGCTGGGAAGGTGGATGAGTTGGAGAGGACAACTTATTCCCCTCAACTCATGTTCAGACCCTGCTGTAGTGCCTCATACAGTTAGGGTATCAGTGTTCCAAGGGCTTGTAGCTACTCAGAGAAAATAATTCTGCATAAATGTAGGATCATTATTCACTCAGCATGTCGACTTGTTTAAATTTTTGCGAGGAGAGCAAGTATATTACAGTATTGTTATCCTATGTGGAGTGTTGTTCATGTTTAATTATAGTTCATGAGAAATACAGACTCTTACAATGTGTCGTCTGTTCAAACAGATATATACATCTAAGGGAAAAATATAATAGTGCCATTATACTGCTCTTATAAAGTGCTAGAACAAAGCACACATGCACGTCTCCTCATATCCAGCAATAAAATAAATGTAGATGACTAAACATAGGAATGTAGCAGCTCACTGTGAGTCAGTGGGACTGATCTGTGCAAATCCCTCAGGTACCTCTACGTAGATAGATGCCCCCACATCTATTTACATTCTTGGAAAAGGGAATGTCTTTTATTTCCTGATTTGCTTCCTTGTTCTTTAGAAATCACTAATCTTGCACTTGGCGATAGACAATTTAGGGATAAACTGTGAGCCAAAAAGCCAGTGTGACTCAGGGGGGCTCTTCCTGCCCACTGTGGATGTTATTCACATCACCTCACTCCTGACTGCTGAGAACTGCAGAAAACGAAGTGTTGCCATCATCCTTTGTCCTGCAGGCAGCAATTTTCTGCCTGCCTGTGGGAAATAATCCTCTTTTAATTTAATTATTCATTTTTCAATTATTTAATGCAGTACTCTGGGATAGCAGCAAGGCTTCTGGTTAGTTTTCAAATTGCTGCCACCTCAGACAGTAGAGCACTGGGATCCAGCTCCCTGAGAGAAGGGATTCATTGTCTTTGAGCCACTGCTTTCATTAGGAGGGAAGTGCTGTCTCCTTTCCCTGGCACATCCCTCGGGAAGTTTCCATGTGTTCTGCCAACCTCCTTAGGTCCCACGGGGGCTTGGTCATGCCTGGCCAAAGTCAATGGCTCTGGACAAGGACAGCTGAATGGGCACCATCAGGAGTCTCTCAGTGCTTCTTCTTGGAGGGCCCCAGGAGACCCTCCCTGATGCCAGTGACTGAGCTGTGCTTTGGTATTTTCTAGTGTAGGAAAAGCCAATGCTGGCCCTCTGTGGTGGCACTTTACACTGCTCTGTGCTGGCCCAGTATCGCTTCCCATATTGCGTGGGCCTTCACCAAGGCTGATTTTTCTCTCTGAGCTGTATCCATGTTAGTTCCTGAGTGACATCAGCTCTGATGTGGGGTGCAGGGGTCAGCTCTAAAAGATTACTGCATCAAATATAACAGATGTTCATATAGTATTGAGCAGGAAGGAGTTTAAAAGAAAAGAGGTCAGTTCTGCTGCCCCTTGTGCAGTTTTTGATAGATGTAATTCCATTCATTTCAGTGTAGCTAATTTTATTTTATGCTAGCACAAGTGAGAGCAGACTCGGGCCTTCCTCCTGCAGCAGCTAAAGTGAAAAACATTTCTATTTTTAAAGCTGAAAGCATTTCTTATTTCTATTTATCACATGTCACTTTCCTAGCAGTGATGGTGTAAATGGCACAGAAAAAATTTAATAAACAATTTATGGACACTGCTTATGACCCTATTGCTTTCCCATCACGACAGCTACCAGGCATTGCTGGGCAGCAGAACCTAGGACACTTCAGTGCCTGGGCAAAGATAAGGCTGGTGGTGTTTGCCTCTTCCACCCTAAAACTGCTAAAACGGTGTCTTTGTTCTTTATGGATGTCTGGTTTTGCACTGCCTCTGGATGCTTAACATCTCTAAGCTCTCTAGACCTCTGTAAAATTCTGTTTCCACAGTAAATGTGAGTTAAACAAGGGGGCAGGTGTTCAGTAGGACAGTCTGCAGGACACATTCTCATGGTTGACCCTACACCCTTGGAGTGGCAGTGGACCCTTCCCAGGTGGATTTGAAAGCTTTTTGAAACACAAGATGAGACTTCTTCCTCTCTGTATCATAGTAAGTCCACTGGTAAGGTGTCTCACAGAGACATTTTCTTCCCTCTCACAGGAAGAAATCTCCCTCCAGCTAGGAAATTTATTCCCTGTAAAATTGAACAGGAGAATAAGATTTCCAGAGAGAGCCTGTGGCTGTAATAAAGGATTATTGCCAATTTCTTCGGCTGTGAACAGAGAACTTGGCACTCAGGTAGAAAATTTTGTATGTCCAAAACTCCACAGCTGGGTGAACATGAATGCCAGGGTGCAAAGCCCTCACTGAGCAATGACTAGAGGTTCCAGGGATGCTCATCCCCAGATGAGGGTTTCCTTAGAGGCCCTGTGAGGGTCTGCCATGCAGGGTAACAAAGCAGATAAGTGTCACAGTGTTAACCCCAGCCCATAGTGCTTTGCCCAAATTCCCTATGCCAAACAGCTCACCTCCCTATCTGCAAGGCAGAGAGAGGGACCCTTCTTGGTCCCTTTCATAGAGAGGTTGTTATGCTGATTGCATTAAAGATTACAGCACACCCCAAGTGCTAAAGGAGCCATACGACTACCACGGGCTGGCATAAATATAAAATACTATAATTTAAAGGCCCTTGTCTTTCAATTGCTAATGGCTTAATTAAACAATAACATTTAACAGATGTGCTTTTTCTCCTCCAGTAATTCACTCCATCTGTGTCAACATAACTAGGCCCGAATTAGTGCATCAAAATGTAGATGTTAATGCCTTATTTCAGT
Source organism: Chloebia gouldiae (assembly GCA_003676055.1). Lineage (NCBI taxonomy): Eukaryota > Metazoa > Chordata > Aves > Passeriformes > Passeridae > Chloebia > Chloebia gouldiae. The sequence continues at coordinate 40,207,649 of QUSF01000003.1, forward strand.
TTTTATGTATCAATGTACATTTACATACATATTGTTTCATCTTGTGATGAGATGATTGCCTCCTTAGAAGGAGATATTGCGCACTATGGAGTTTAAAGAGCCTCTCTTAGTTCATAGAGTAAGAACAAAAAAAAAGCAAAAATCCAAAGACAAATGCTATACGGATACTTTGAAATGAAAAGAAAATTAGGCACATGTTATATTAGGGATGTTACATATTGAATTGCAGGATAATCATAGCTCTGTGCTCTTTAGGATATTTAGAATATTTTGTGATGCTTAGTTTCTGAAGCGGTTTCTCTCCTAACTTAACATGATGGGAAAAAGAAGCTTGTCTTGTTGCATGTGAAAGCAGATAACCATCTGAATTCCTGCAGGATGTGTTGGGAGATTGGATAATGTAGACATATCTGTGGAGAGCTTTGTTATTTTATGAAATAGCTTTAACAGCATTAGAGATGGATGTAGTTCACTTGATGGTTATTACTATTACTTTAAAACACCCTTCTCCTGTGCTAAGTGCTTTCTCGAAAGTGCTTGGGGGTCGTTGCAGACCTTGCAGACCTCCTGTGCCATGGATGCTCTGTGTGGAAGCGGTCAGGCTGCTGGGGCAGCAGGGATGAAGGCGAGGATCCCTGCTGGCTCCGGGACGGGACGGGACGGGACGGGACGGGACGGGATGGGATGGGACGGGATGGGATGGGATGGGATGGGATGGGATGGGATGGGATGGGATGGGATGGGATGGGATGGGATGGGACGGGAGGCTGCAGGGCAGAGCCTGTGACCTCCAGCATGGGCGTGTCACAGGTCCCACCGCCAGGTCCTCCCAGCCACGCTGTCCCCTGGGAAGTCCGCAGGCTGTCCCAGAGCCAGCTGGGTGTGCTGCAGGGCTGATGAGCAAGCACAGCGTGTTCCTGGCTGCTCCTGAGACTGGTCTTACAAGCCGTGCGAACTCCTCAGCCTAATCCAGCTGGGTGATGCCTAGGCATGGTCCAGATCCTTTGTTTCCTTACAGTCTGAACTGCTTCTTTTTAATACTTTTCGTATGAATTCTTAAGAACTGACTAGGTTACTTGATTTTCCCCTAATTTAATTTGGATTAATTTAATTTTAATCAGTCTGTCTTCTCAGCATCCTATTAACCTTCCACTGAACCCGTCCTGTAAGGGGATTGGTGAAGGAGGCAAGCCTACCTCTGTTAAAATACTAGCCTGCTCTTTGGGCTGCAAGTCATTAAACATCAGAAAAGGTTATTTTGGCACAGCACATGGGCAGAGGGAATAGTGATTGATGATCCCACCTTATTCTCACTGAAGACCCCAGCAAAACCAGTGTAGCATCTCCCCAGATCTGCTTGGCCCAGTTCATACTGGCAGTGAAATGGCAAGCATCTAAAACTGTGTCTACTATAAGACTATAAGCCCCTGGCTTCAGAGCACCAGACTTTGGTGCTTCTTCCCTTGCCATTCTGAATCCACTGCAGACCCAGAGACACAGGTGGTCTCCAGTAGATATAACCTGCATAACAAAATTAGAGTTGTATCTGCCTGGTTTTTCCTCCTATTATACCGCCCAGTTTACCATCTGCTTAAAAAATCATTAGGCTCCTAACCAAAATCAATTCTATATATATATACAAAATAAATTGTCCTCAGTGTTGACACCTACCCAGGTAAATTTTGCTGACAATCAACCATTAAATATTCACAGCATTTTCTCAAAAAAGAGAGCTGAACTGTACCAAGGTGACAGCAGAACTCTCATCTGAGCCACCTCCAAATTTAATTTTTTTTTAATTAAGGGGGGTATGTAATAAGGAAGTTTAGCCAAAAAAAATCTGGGGAGAATGTGATTGTTTTGCATTTTTTGTGATCAGTGGGCAATTCCTCACTCATCACCAGGAAGAAAACAAAGTGTCTAACTGGGGGTCCTCAGCACCACAGAAGTCAATTATTGCAGCCTTTGCCACATTTTGATGTGGAAAAAATCCCCAGCGACGGCATCCAAGTTTTGTCTGCTCAGGACTGACATGTTGGTCGCTTCAGTTATTCAGAATCTATTTCATCTTGTTAAAAATAGGTACCTAATGAACCTGTCCATCAGCTATTAAAAGAATAGATATTTCTGAAAATCAGTGGGGCTCTGCCAGTGTTCTCTGGAAAACTCGTGTGCCATGTGGCTTACGTAAATTTGCATTCAGCCTTGCCAGGACTTCTCTCCAGAATAAGCAGCTGATGCATTTGCCACTAGGGCTGTTACACAGCCATGAACAAGAGGGAAAGGGCTTTGGATTACCACAAATAGGATGGAGAGTCCTTATGAAACAGCCGTTTTACTAGGATGCTGTCTGCAGTCTGAAATGGGGCATGGAGAGACGGGTGTCTGATACATGACAGTGCCATGACTCCATGCATTGAGCTGTGGAGGCCTCAGCACAGGGCCCAGGACAAAAGGACTTGTCCCCATGGGGCTGTGTGGGTCCTCAGCCCAAGCCATCAGCTCAGCAGGACCACAGCACCAGGACACACCATTTGAAGAGAACGGCTGTGTCAGGTCTGCCAGGCTTGTCCCACGCCCGCGTTACAGCCAGGGCTCAAACACCCAACTGCAGGCACGTGTCTGCACCACAGGGCCAGCCTTAATCTCAAAAGCAAAGTCTCCCTCTGCTCACTAAGGATAGTCAGCTCTGATCCTGCTGACAGCCGGGGCTCTGACAGATGGGCTCTGGTGGCATCAGTGATGGGGCTGAGGGTGCCACAACTCTCTTGTTTCCCCATGCCAGGGTACTCCCAGTCTTGACCAGGCAATGTGCAAGGGCAAGTCCTTAACCCACTGCCAGTAATGCTGGCAAAACATGCAGCTCATGACATCCCCCTCCTGGAGTCACTCAGGCTCAAGAAGTATTTTTCCCACAAGTGGGAATTTTCAGGACAGCAGCATGGGGAATGCAGTGAAGGCATTGCACAAGGACAGCCACCCCTTTTGCTAATGCTTCCTTTGAACACTTGCTCCAGCTCTCCCTCCCTTTTGATTTCTGTACTGGTTTGTGTGTAGAGATCTCCAACAGGTATCAACTGGCCCTGGACTGCTCTTGAAGGATTAGAATTCGGTCAAGAAAATAGCAGTGGCAGAGAAACATCACAAAGTCAGCCCCTAGGAAACTAGGAGCTGTTAAGAAGGACAAATTTAATTGAACAGTCCTTACAATACATAGACTTTAATTATTAATGCAATTGAGTGCATGTTAATAAAAATCTTTATTTTCTATGGGATTCTTGACATCATGGGTGCATAGGATAGAAATCCTCTTTGACAGCCACTACTGAGTATAGTCTTTTCCATTTTCTCATCTTGTCTCTCCCCTACCTTTTAGTTCAATTCCATTCTTTTCTGCCCAAGCAATCCCAATTCTCATTCAATTCCTCATTCATTTTCTTTCCATCACTGTGTGCCTGCCACCTGCAACCTCCATAGTCACCCCTGGAGTTGGTGGCTGTGACAAGCTTTCCTGGGTCCCTTAGGGATCAGGTGTGCCCGTATCAGTCTGCTCCAGATGGATTGGTCTGCCTGGCCACACTTCATCACTTGGTGACTCTTCTTCTATGCACTGATCTGCCTCATCCCAACTCCCAGTGTGGCTTGTGCAGGTCAGAGCAGGGCCATGCAGTGCCAGGGGAAAAACCGGCTGGAGCCTGTAGGGATGAAGGACCTCAAAGCTCATCCTCTGCTTCAAAATCGCCTTCCCCTAAAGCAAGCTTGTATAAATTAAAACTAAAAAAAAGCACTTGTTTGCTGTCTGTGGAAGCGTCCTTCACTCAGGCGAGAGTCATCAAACCCCCTTCTGTCACTGCTCGTCCCTCTGGTTCAGTGAGGCAAATATTCCACGGACACAGCTCAAAGCCACTCTTACCAGTCCAGCCAGAATACAGTGTCAAGACAACAATTTCTCAGAGGCTTATTTAAACTACAAGCAAATGACTAATCTATTATGAAGCCAAACATTCTCTTCCTTGTTGTGGCTGCACAGTCAGAGCTCAGACTGAGACCTTCCCTCCACATGGCTGTGTGTGTGACAGCACCACGTAACTGGGATCCTTTACTCACATACGTGCATGCCAGAGATTAATGAATGCAGCTTATACACAGCTTTTGTCTGAAAGCACACTCAGGGTCAAGTTCTCCAAGCAGGAATGGGTTTGAGAGGCTGTCCACTGGCTCTGTCTTTTGCAGCATGTGGTGACTCAGGACCACCTTGATCCACCATCTGCTCCATGTCCTTGTCCCTTCCCTCCTTGTCCCTGTGGATGCTCTTAGCATCCTTTTAACCTGTGTTTGTTAGCAGGGTGAGAACACGGAGTTCTGAAGAAACTGTGACCCTGCTTTCAATTCCAGTATTCATCCCGAGTCCTGGGGATATCCAGGTGGAGACCCCAGAGCCAGACAGTGGCACAGAGTAGGAAAGTAGCATGAGACTTGGGGAGGGTGAATTTATGGGGGAATTCCTCTGACTTGCTCAAGTTCTTACATGCCTCTGAACCGTATTCTTAACATATGGTCTTGTTTTACAAAGGCTTATACCTAGCCCAAATTTGAAAAGATTTTCACAGGAACAGCAGAAGGCACACCCCAAAGGTCTCTTGCACCTGCCAAATTTCACAACTCTGCTCCAAACCATGGAAAAATAGAGCTTGTAAAGGTCACTGTTATTTTTAGCCTACTTTGTAAGGAAATACAGCTATGCAATCACTTGCTCCTTTTGCATTCCCTGCTATTACACTGGAATTATTGGCTGCCCTCAGACAAATCTGACAGAGGAACAAAAGGCACAAAGATATTAAGTTCCCACAAGTTTCATGAAAATAGGAGCTGAGCATAGCAGAGATCCCAATAAAAGCAGCAAACAGAGGGAAGCAGCAGGCATTCAGCCTTTAGTGGACAACAGATAAAATATCCTTCCTCTGCTTTGGCAATTGGTTCCCTTGAGGATATAGGGGATATATTTTGGTTTCAACATATGTTAGCACCTTGTAGCCTCAGAGGCCAGAGCTGATGGGCTCATGGGGAAGCATCCACAGCTCTTTGTTTCCCCTGTGAGAGGCAGCAGCTCTAAGAGTCCCTGTAGCAATGCCTTCAGTGCATCTCTGCAGATGGTACTAAGGTCATCTCTCATCTGGTGTCGGTGTTACCCCAATGCAGTCATATATTTGGGTGCTTGTTGTAAATTAAGCATTTCTGTGATCTCTATAACCTGAGGATTCTGCTAGAATATTAACCAATATTTTAAAAGTCATGCCTGATATTTGAATAACATAATTTATTTGCATCTCTCAGCATAAATATGGGCTAATTAGTTTCTCACTTCAACTTTAATGACCTCTCATGTTTTATGTGGCATATAACATCACGAGAGGACATAAAAGATGGCACAAAATGTGAGGCTATTAAGGCAAAGATTTATTTGTCATGTTTGAAAGAAGGATGTTTTGAGCCTGTAAGCAAGTCCTCCAGAGATCCCAGGTCATCAGCAGTCCAGAGGCCCCTAGGGATGAGCCAAGTAAGGGACAGTGTCCCTTGTCCCTGAGGGGAAGGCTGAATGCAGGAAGCCTGCTGGGAGGCCATGAGTCGAGGTGGAATGTAATTGCAGTCCTACCTCTGCAGGGAGTGAGCCTCAAAATGAGCCTCAAAACCAGGACTAAAGAGAGCATGGCAGCTACAAGGTGCCTTTAACAGAGTTGCAGGCAAATCAACAAACAGGAGGAGGAACACAGGAGGCATCCAAATGTTGAGATGATCAATTCTAGCTGATGCATATGCATGTGGGGCTCTACCAGTATCTTCTGCAATATTAAATCGTAACAGGGCTCTTACTGGAATAGTTCACCTCAAAAGCTGGATGTGGGCATGGGTCACCTGCCTCATCAACATCTTATGACCCTCAGATTTATGGGTTTATGTTTGGCTCTGCTCAGCTGAGTGATTTTTGCTCAGATTGAAGTGATGCTGATCTGTGTTATCCTTTCTTTGGTATTGCTGTTATCCCCCAAGGTCTGTGTCACCCACAACATCAGTGGGGGTTAAGTTTTCTTCTAAGTAGTTATCAAAAATATTAGCTGTAATGGACACAAAATACATGATCCCCAAAGTGGCCTGCACACAATGCACACAAGGTGATTCTTATTTACAGTTTACTTTATGATATGGACATTAAGCAGCTTGTAGTTGCTTAATTTCATTTAATATTGACACATTGATTTCATGCCATCCTGGTTTCTAAGCCAATGTCACACAGTACCAAGTCCAAGGCATTTTATCGCTTTCAGCAAAATATATCATCTCATCAAAGGTGGCTGGTTAGTTTGACAAAGTACATTTTATATAAACCACTGCAAGCTGGCATCATTTTTAGTGACCTCCTTTAGTTCTTAGAGCTGTTGCATTATCTGGCCTGTATATTGGCCTCACTTCATGAGTTTGAATTCAACCCTGTCCTGCAATAAAACCCTGAAGTAGTTAATGTGAGAGTCATGTCAGTTAATATAAAAATTACCAGGATAATTTCGGTTCCTGCAGTTTCCTTATTTTATTCCATTCCTAATCCCAAAGTAAATGAAAAATTTGAAAATATGTCCTGAAATTAAAATTCACTTTTCAACTGACTTTTGGGTTAACCGAAAGGGTTTCAATAACATGATGGATGCGGGATGTTTTAATAATATCAGCACACTTTGGTTAAGCAAAGAAAATTGTAAATTTATCAAAACCAGTATGTGGGGTGTGTGCTCAGTGTAGGGAAACAGCAATCTTTCTGTCTAAAGTGGAAGTGGGTAAAGAGAGCGACTTGGTTTTCCTGTGTTGACCTCAGTTTATAACAGCATTGTTTACAGCCCCAGAAGAAAGAAATCCACTCTTTAGTTAGCACTGCAGCAGTTTTATACACCTGTGTCTGGCAGTGGATGCCTGTGACAGCAGCAGCAATAGGGGCTCAGTGGAGGTGCTGACTCTCAGAGCAGTGAGGAGATCTCAGCAGAGCAACATCTGCCTTCAGATATCAGCTGCCTTCAGCTATTCAACGAGGGAAACAATGCTTTGGAGATGCCTGTTTTACCCTTCTTTGCCAAAGGGTAACATGCTCACTCTGCCCCTGTGGAAGTGGAGTTGGAATGTTTTTGAGGTGCACCCCTGGAGGAGATGTGGTACCCCTTGCCCCAAGTCCTGATGACCTTTTTCTCAGCTTGTGGTTTGTGCCTGTGACTGCCATGTCCTCAGAGAGCAGGAGTTACCTTTTGCAATCAGATGTTATAAATGGAGCATACTTAATCAGCCTTTTTTGTGTCTGTTGCCCTTACGATAGAGGAAAAATATCCTCCCATCGTGAATTTATTAACATTCTGTATGTAAGTAGCACATCTCAGTCTGCATTTTCATTACAGCCAAAAGCAAACCCTGTTTTCTGTTTGTACCGGGTAAATGAGACCTCTTAGTAAAGGAGGCAAAATCCCTGTCTTATCATGGAAGATTTCTGATTACTTTTTCTTGACAGCTGCATGTATTTTACTGAATGTCCATCTTATTATCTCTCGGCCTGATAATCTGGATACTTTGTCTCCTTGACGACAGACACCATCCAGAGCAGAGTATCCCTCTGTCACCAGATGCTGCGGGGATCTCCCGGCCCCGGCGGGCAGGAGGGCTCAGCCCGGAGCAGGAGGTGAGGACCCTGTTAGCAGGGTGCCTGCACGGGCAGGGAGGCACTCAGCAGCCAGCCTGGCTTCATCCCTGCTGTGCTCTGCCCCAGGTAATTCTCAAAAGCCACGAACCACAACAAAATTAACTCTTCTGCTTTTCAGAAATGTAAAAACTCAGTGTGATGGAATAATTAATGCAGTTGATTAAAGGAGAAGATTACACATTAACAGAGGAAGATAAGCACTTAATTTCCAGCCTTATTGCATTTCAAACTTGAATATATTGGTTCCAAAGGTGGCTGCAGACTTATTTGCCTTTCTTTATATGTAAGTACGTAATATACATATGTATGATTAAGATCTCCTGCCCTGCTTTAATAATATACTTAATTGCTTTCTGGCCCCACCTCAAGCTGCCTAAATTCATTTCACAGGGAAAAGATTATTTGCTGTTGGCCTTTAGCAAGTAAATTGTCTGCCATCCTTAATCTGGGTAATAAAAGGTACTGCATCAGGCTGCTCGCAGCTCTGCACATTGCATCTGCTGCCACGCAAAGTATTACTGACAGCTATTTTCCTCGTGCCATCCCAGCAAATGGAGTGAGGATGTAATGGGAAATGCAAACCCCACAGACCTGCTGAGAGTCAGATTCCTTTTCTTCTGTTGCTCTCGCTGTGACACTAAGTAAATTATTTGCATATGACATTTGCATTACATATTACATCTACTGTGCTATCCTTTTTAATGCTATGCATTATAATAAATGATAAATACACAGGGGCAATACTCTGATCAGCTCACAGATTGGCATATATGCATATTTACACTTGAAAGCATGCAGGCTCACAGCTTTACATCCACGTATCTGCAAGCACAGAAACCATGGCTGTGGTTCACACTGGTCCTGTCCATAGGCCTTTCCACCAAAGTGCCATGCAACAAGACACAAATTGAGATAAAAAGGGGAAAAGGCACCTAACAAAGAGAGGCAAGTGTTCAGTCCAGGTTTTTCCACTCAAAAAGGTATTGCTGATGTGATATTTTTCATTACAGGAGAACACCAGCAGGCAGGACTGACCAAGGACAGGGGAACATGCAGCCCTCCACTCTTTTTATTTTCCCATGGGGGACTGTGGGTGTGTAAAAGGCCCACGGTGGTACAAACATGGCCAGGCAATTCCCAGAACATCAAGTGTGAGGTTGCAAAGACTAGAATCACGTTACATCATTTAGCTGTAATCCAGCATGAGGAAGGATCTCCTGAAGGGTAATCTCCTTGGGGTGCATGCTGTGCATCTGTGCTTAAGCATTTAGGCATCTGTGACTGTCTATGGTGGAAGAACATAGGCTTATAAAAGCTTCCAGACTCCCTTTCTATTTTTTTTATGTATATCAGGAGGAAGAGAAAGGATGTGACTTTTTTTTTTCTCTGATAAATATGAGACACATTCCACATTCAAGTTGCCAGAAAACAAGAATAATGCCAGCAAATGTCAGTGCAAATTTTGCCATAGCCTCATTTTTTACTGGTTTTGTTCAGCTCCCCATCAACTGAACAGCCAGAAAAGGCATGAAATCATGAGAGGTGGGATGTTGTCAGGCCTGGAACACAACCTGCAGCAGAGAAAACTGAACAAGGTTGATCCTTAACATTGGCAGACACAGAGGGATATTGGTTACATTGTCAATGGGTTTGGTCCTTAATGCAGCCCCACAGCTGGTCCATAGTTAAAGCCAGGCAGACATGAAAACATATGGGATATTGCCAGCCTGCCTGGTTTAATGATGGTAAAATATCATTCCTCACTCAAGCAGGGGGTGGGTGGGCAGCTTCCCAAAGGCAGGAGGTAAAGGCAGGAATTAATGAAAATTGTAAGATGCTCATGAGCTCAGGAACAGCAAGGCAAAAGGGGAAGGGGTTGCCCAGGAGGAGCGTTCTCCCTCTGCTCCTCCTGAGAGGGAAGAGATGCATCCACCCCATCCAGCCTGTTTTATCTGCCTGAGAGAGGCATTCTTTGCTCAGGATGTAAAGAAGTAAGTCATTTCCTCAGTGGTTGTTCCTGAGCCTCCCTCTAGTGTGGGCTCTGTGTTTGCTTTCTGGGTACTCCGGGACAAAGACTGAGAAACTGAGGCAGTCATGCTGTACCTTCTTCACTTGTGCTACTTTCCAAGATGGACCAAGTGATTCCTGCCATCACTCAGTCATGCCAGGAGCTGAACTCAAATGGTCGGGAGCTTCCAGGGACAATGGTGAAGTTTTCCAGGAAAAAGGCAATGTTGTGCATGACATGATGACCTCAGACAGATGATCCCAATGATGTGGCTCTTCTGCCTGTACCTCGGTTGATTCATTGTGAGATGCCTCAGGTGGATCAACATGGCTAATGTTGCACTGCTGGGGGGAGAAAAGGCAGACAGAAATAGGGAACAGTTTCTGTGGGAGGATGGGCTGGATAGACTGGAAGTGAGATGGCTGCAGGGCAAGGGTGAGCATGTGGGAGGTCCACGAAAGAAAGGGAAATAGAAAGAAACTTCCATTCCTTCTCACCAGGCTTGAAATCATAATGTAAATTTATTAGGCAGCACATGTTTAAAAGAAGCGGGAGGAAACAGTGTTTCAGCATTTCACTGCAGTTTGAGGTTTTGGCACAGGATGGTGTAGGTGCTGGGAGATTTGTCAAAGGTCAGAAAGCAGCTTAACAAATTTAAGTGACTAAAATCCTTCGAGGGCCACTGAAATCATGGATGTCATCTCAAGCAGGTGATGTCCATGAGCCACTGGATGGGATTTCCATGGGACAGATTCATTGTATGCTTGTGCTTTCCTCATGCCCTCCCTGGACATGTCTGGCTGCTGGGCAGGGGCTGGCAGGGGCTGGCTGCCCAGGATGTCTGCTTTCTCTCCTTGCAGCCTGATGTGCTGTATTGACATTCCTGCCGGGTGAATCACCTCGCCCAGCTTTTCCTCTTGGAATTAGACATCGAAAGGGCAGGAGCTGAAGGAGCCCAGAGCACCCAGCCCACCAGCCCAGTGGGGAAGGTCTCCCCTGAGCTACACCCTTCAGGGAGCTCTGATTATATCCCCATCCATGCTGCACATGGAGGCTGCAGCCTTCCAATGATATTCCAGAATATTCTGCACATATTTGTCACAGGGCTCCTGACTTGCTCTCGCCCTTCTTTTCCCCACTTCAAGAGTACAGTAGGCTCAGTTTTGCAAAGAAATATTTCACTCCTTGTAAGTATCATGAGCAGTGATTAATGGTGGGTATTAAAAAACCCAACCACACACCAAATTAAATTCAAATTTCAGAGTTTCTCATCTGGCACCTTTCGATGCCATTTAATTGTGCAGCTTGATGACACATAAAAAATCTTCCATGAAAATTTTCTGGCATTGCCACAACTCCCCCATTCCTGTAGCTGTGGGCTAAAGAACACCAGGGCTACAAGGAGCCCTGAGCTTGACTAAGCTCATTGGGACAGAAAATAGAAAATTTTGTGGCTTGGTGTTCAGACCTGCTGCCCCCTAACAGCAAGGAATCTTGTTTTAATTTTAGAGGTGCAAATTAAACCATATGGGAACACACTGTGAACAAAAACTGAAACACACAGGTGAAAATCCTGAAAATTAAAGCGTTAGGAAAGGCAAGGCATGGCAGGCTGTACTGTGTGGGAAGAGGCTACCCAGAGAGTTTGCTGCAAGAGCCCCTGGAGCCTGCTCCCTGGGGGAGGTCCCTGAGGATGCTTACTTGGGGACCAGCTGGCTCATCAGGTTCCCAGTGGCTTTAATTGTGCTTCATTTTGGATTTCCATCCTTCCTCCCCTTCCTTCTCCCAAAGCAAGTCCCTCAGGACACATAAGGGGTCACAAGGAGAGGCACGCTGCCTTGGCAAGACCTCGGGGAGCCCTGAGGAGCAGAGACAGACCAGTGAATCTCTGGGCTTTACCCTTTATCTTTCCAGGTGCAGCAGCTGTGTCTGGCCAAGGGCTGGCTGAGCCCACCATCTCCAAATCCCTCTGCAAAGGTAAAGGGGCAGCACTGCATAGCCCTTGCCCAGG
>QUSF01000003.1:40219409-40242393 GCA_003676055.1 Chloebia gouldiae
GGATCCACAGCTCTCTGCAGGCAGCAACCCCATTGTGGACAATATAATGATCTAAGAAACTCTGGATTTGGAAGCAATGCACATTCACAGGTGAGCAGAGCAGGTGACAGACCCGATTTTTTTCAAGACAGTGACTGCAGTATTTGTTAAAAGGAATATCTGTTTCCAGACATCCTTTGCTCATAATGAAAATACCTTCTGCAGCATCTGTAGCCTGGTGATGGGGATTATTTCTGCCCTGAAAGCCTTCTATTTTAATGCCTTTTAAAGTTACTAACATAAAAGAATGGAGAGTTATTCATTCCCCCAGTTCAGAAGAGTCTTTTCTTTTTGCTGCAGCCCAGGCAAGCAGGTTTCTCTTCCTGAAATGGGCATTTGAAATAGGGTTGGAGCAGCAGCAGGCAACTGGCAAAAACATTGGGTGCATTCAGCTGAGCAAACATGGCAATATCAGTCCTGGTGGGATGAGTGAGCTCTGGACTCCAGAGACAAAGCACAAAAACCTGCTGTTGGAGACAAGCTTAAGAGGAGTGAAGAAGTAAATCTGCAAGGAGAGGTTTTGTATATCCAATAGGAATAACATTTTAGACCTGCAATAACACACAGCTTTAAACTGAGTTGAGTGTTCAAGCTGCTAATATATCTTGTTGTCATGTTTCTTCTAGGATTGCTTTGTGCTGAAGGGACGCTGTCAGAGGGCCTAAGCCAGAACCTTCAGGTTTATAAAACAAATGGGTCCTTTAATTTATTTTTTTTTATCATTTCAATAAAATAATATGTCCATTGCTTGTTTAAACTTTACTTGTGTATTCCCTGGCTAGTCTTGGGAAAAGAAACAAAGAAGAGCTCTCTGATGCAGAAGGAGCAGAGAACATCAATGACAAATGCATGTCCTTGTCCCAGTCAAGCAGGACGTGAAGCACGAGGCCACCGCCTGAGTCCTGGAATGTGCTCGAATAAAAGAACTCCCAGGCCTGCAGGTCAGCTCAGGTGACAAGAGAAAAGGAATTAAGGGGCTTTCATCTCCTCCGCAGTTTTAGCAGGAGTTCTCAGTGCTCGATAACATTCTACGTATCTCAAAATACTACTGCCCTGTTGAAGAAGTCCAGGGTTATTTTTAGGTCTTTGGGATTGTTTTTTTGTACCCAAACATTCTCTCCAGGACTACAAAAAGAAGGCCAGCTGGAAAGTTTGGATTTTAAGTTTGTTTTGGATGGCCAGTGCTTCCTGGAGAGCTGTGGAGGGTTTGCCCCAGCCCCTGGTCCCCCAGCAGGGCTGTGGCACCAGCAGCAGCGTGGCTGCGCAGGCACCCCACATTGTGGGGACTTGGCCCCAGGTTAGGAGAGGGAGCCTTGGAGCACTGTGCAACAAGTACCTGCCTGGCAGCCCCACCAGCTGTCCTGAAAATGCTGCTTGAGCCTCGAGGGGTGACTCCAGGCAGGGGATGTCATGAGCTGCGTGTTTTGCCAGCATTACTGGCAGTGGGTTAAGGACTTGACTTTGCACATTTTCTGGTCAAGCTTGGGCCGTGATTTTACAAGGTGAGCTGCTGCTTTCCCCCTTCCCAAAAGGACCAGGATGGAAACATCCTGATCCCATCTTTGGGGGGTAGGGATTGCTGTTTTCTTTATGTTCCACACTAGTGCTGTGTTGGAGGCGTGCAGCCTCTCGTGGGGGCTGGTGTGTATCCACCAGGGCCATGTACGCAGCCTGCCATGCCCTGTGTCAGGATGGGTGGACAGAAAGCTGTGTTTTCCATTTGAACAAGTCACAAGGAGTATTAAAAGCCTTTTGAAGAGATTCCAAAGAATTTTGTAATGGTGTTCAAAGTCTTTAAATCAGGTCTGGATCTCTGAAAAACCAGGTACTACCTCTGGCAGCACTCATGATCTCAGTGCAGAAATCAGTGGGTGAAGATTTACAGCTGAGTTGTGAGAAGATAAAAACAGATTATGGTGATGGTCACTTTTGGCCTGAACATGGGCAGGCCAGCAAGGGAGCAAGACAGAGCCTAGCTTGGTAAAACCAGAGCATTGGGAAGGCTGTGCTGCCCTGCAAGATAACAACAAGGCTGTCCCTAAATCAGCACCCTCAGTACTCCTGAGGACCCTCCATCAGCTCTGGCATCCAGATGGGGATTTGCAGAGGACATTGGACACAGCAGCTGCAGGATGCCATGCAGTGTGGTCCTCCTTTGCAATCCTCCTTGGCTGAGCTCAGAGACATGCTTTGCCTGTCCTGCTTGACCAGGCAGAGTCATGCAAGGAGACAAGTGGAAGGGAGGAGCTCCAGAAGTTCATTGTAGTGGCCTCGCTTTTCCAGCCAATTAATAATGAACCACATTTGAGCAGGCTGCGAACCAAAGGTTAAAGCTTTGCTAGAGGAGGAAAACCCAGCGGGAGCAGGTGGCAGGAGAGCTGACTCCAGGTACTCTCAGCTATGCTGGCCCAGAAGCAGATGGTACAGAGAAAGAGAGGCTCTGAATTAATGAATTCTGGATTTGTTTAAAATAGGAGACCAAAAGCACTGTGGAAAATTGACCTGAGCTGCGTGTCCAGAGTGGGGATTTTCCCCTATGTGTGTCTGTGGGGCTGCTCTAGGTTGTCCCCTCCAGTGGGATGCAGGTTCCAGTGCTATATTTATCACATGGAGAGATGAGCTGTGCCCTGCTCATGTGTTAGACCTCCTGCTTCATGGTTACTACCTGCCAAAGACAAGTGGGATGTTTGTTACAGAAGAGAACCATTTTTAGACTCGGAGGCCAGCTGCTGAGATAGATCCCCATTATTTCTGGAGACACAAGCAGATGAACACTGAACCCTTCCCCAACATCCTTAGCAGGCGGTGGGAAAGCAAAGAAGAAGTTTCACCCTCTTGAAAAAAAAACTTTTCCATGGAGGGTGCCCAGGTGACTTGCAGCAGTGAAAGCTATTCCCAGCATGGGATGGTTGAGGATGGTTGAGGATGGCAATATTCCAGCCTCGCTCCCCAGCAGCCCATAGCTGAAATAGCTTGGCCATGTGGGGAGCTTGCTACTCCAGCCCCAGCTCCTGCAGCAGGCATACCACCCCGTGCTCCTCCTCACAGCGTCTGTTTTGTCTACAGGCTAATATTTTCCATTCGGTGCATCCAAAAAAAATGCAGCCCAGCTGGGCTGGAGAATCTTCTGAACCTTGACACCCCGGGGCTGCAAACATCCCCCATCTGGCAGAGACCTGCAGCCAGGGCTCTGCACTCCCCACTACCCCAAGAGATCCCAGAGCTGGTGATGGTTTTTCTTGCTGCCTGTCCCCTCTAATGCTGGCTCCTCTGAGTGGCTGGATGCTGGAAAGAAAGGATTAAACTTTGCCCATGTCTAGGCTCATGGCTGAGATCTGGGATGATGCCCCAGCCAACCACAGAGCTGACAGGTCTCTGCACTGGCAACCAGGGAAGGCAGTAAAGGATGCGCTTGCCATCCATCCCATGTGTTAAGGTACAAACCATCTGACTGGGGTTGTGGGCATCTCTTTAAAATGGTTAGTTTTAAAGGGAAGATAAAATCTGAGACCGGCTCCAGGATGTTTTGCCTCCTCAGGGCTCTATCCCGTGGTGTATTTTCAGCAAGCATAGTTTAGCATACAGGAAGGTTTCCCAACAGGCTCCCCCCCACCTCTCCCTCAGGTGGGAGGAATGGCTCGAGGTGGCCGTGATGACCTTGCCAAGTGGGAATGATGCAGAGCACAGCAAGCAGTTTAATGAGTTTCCTGTCCCTTACCTTGAGCTTAGGAGCAGCTCCCCAAAACTGGCAGGCAGGGGGAAGCATGGGGTGCAGAGTGCACACCCCCATGGCACATCTGTGCCCTTGGGGCTGCTGCATGAGGGCATTGTGCTTGTGCTGACCCAGCAGCAGGGCTGGTGACCAGTCAGAGGAAAAGGCTAGGAAACTCATGGCCCCACAATGTTCTGAGAAGAAGAAAGGAGGAAGAAAAATGAACATGTGCCAGGGAATCCAAAACTACAATAGGGAGACATGTTTGTATAAATAAAACTAATTGCCCAGCCTGGCAGTAACTCTGGTTTTGCCGTTTATATTTTTTCTTTCCAGGTTCTGCCTATCCCAGGTTGCAGGTGCAGCACAGCTTCCTGCAAAAAGCCGCAGAGCAGACCAGCAGCATGAGAAGAAACTTCCCCAAATGCTTCTCCCATGCCCCTGGAAGAGTTGCATGGCACAACCTTGACACAGGCAGCAAAGACCTTGCAGCACAGCTGGGAAGCTGGCAAGCACAGCAGCAGCACCTGCTCTTCCCCAAAGGCTCATGTAGAAATTCCAGCTGTGATTGTGCACAGGATGTGAGGGATCCTGACTACACACCTTGCATAACTGTGACTAGGAAATCGCCCCATCACGCGAGGGATAGCACAGCAAAAACAGACATGGAGGCTGAAAATAAGGAGCTGGGATCATTTTCCCATCTAGCTGTGGGAGTGACTGGCAAATTTGTTCCCAAGGCCGGTGGTGTTTAATACATGCCTTAATGATCTGGAAAAGAGGTGAGCAGTGAGGTGGCAAATCTGCAGATGGCCCCAAATTGTCACAGTTGCTTGGGATGAGACTGCAAAGAGCATTTTTATGGCAAGTCCCCTGCTCAGGACCTTGACCCTCAATTTGGGCTAGGATTGAAGGGGTCCCTCCCATTCAAGGCTCACTGCTGGTATCCTCTGTATCCTGGCTGCAGCACACAAGGCAGCAGGGCTTCAAATCCTCACAGACAGTCCGTGACTTTCAGATGGCTCCCAAAATACAGCCTGTGAAAGCAAATTTTGGAGTCACCTACCTGCCAGAGAATGTGCACCCTGGGGGGCAGTGCAAGCACTGTGACAGGCAGCTGTGCAGGCAGACAGGGAACCGGGAAGGAAGAGATGGGGAAGGTTTTCCTGAGGCATAGCCTTTCCAGCTGAGGTCTGAACAAGGGGGGCTCCCATTCTCTTATCTCCATAAATCTGCCCCTCACTCAACAAAACCATAAAAGACTGCTGCTGTCTTTTTTTTTTTTTCTTTTTTTTTTTTTAAGGCAAAGGGAAAGGCAAATGGAAAGGGAAAAGGAGGGAAAGGAAAAGAAAGGGACAGAAAAGGAAGGGGAATGGAAAGGACACAAATCCTGAGGGGAATTACATCATAAGCCACTTCCTTCTTGGACCAGAAAACAATAGCTTTGTTCTGAGCCTCTATTGCATCAATGAACAGACTTAAATGAGCTACACAGAATAAGACAACAATATCCCCACATTTCCTAAAGATTTTGGTCAACCTGCCCTAAATTCAGGACCTGACTTGAAAGATGGGGAATTTACCAACTGAAATCCCAATTTCAATGGGCTTAAACATGACCTCAGCAGCATATGAGCCCAATGGACCAGGGTGTTTTATACAGCAGTCTGGGTAGCTGTGAAAAACACTAAGACTGGATCTCATTGCACTTTCAACTTGCTTAAAGATGTTACAGTGTGTGAGCTAAGAATCTGTGCTGAATTAAACCTGAGAAAAGCAGGCTGTAATGCCATGGTCCATGTGTTAGACTGTGTTATCTTGTACATGGTGGGGAGCTGTCAAAACTCAGGAAGATGAATTGTGTCTAACTTCAAAAAGCATGCCTCACCTTCACATTTTCACATATATAATAGTGTTGTGGCAGCAGCAGTGAAGTGATAAAGCCAAGTCTCAAGGTAGCTCAGCAGGAATGAATAAATCTTCATAATTGACAGGCTGTAATAATAATAAATACTTGAAGAGTTTATTTCTCCCTCTATCCTGTTAGAAAATGACTACATGTGAATCCTTGCCAGCAATTGGGGCTCTTCTAAATAATTACCTAGTCAATTCACAACCTCTGCCAGCTCCAGCATCTCAATAATTAAAAAGGTACCACTTGTAGCTAATGGTAAAGAGAACAGATGTTCCCCCTCAGAAGACTTTTCCTTCTTCTTTCCCATTGTTTCCACTGCCTATAAGCCATCCTGTATCTCCCAGCTATGCTGGCACACCCATTCCAGCAGGTTGCAGAGGCAAAGTCCTGCACCCCAGAGCACGTGAGGAACATATCTGCAGAAGCAAAGCTGGCATTGTTGCACTGAAGGTGGTCACTGTTGTTGGCTGCAGGGTGAAGCAGTGCCATGTTCTCAGGAAGTTGGCTTAATGCCCTTATGCATTTTCCTGCTGGCACCCAGCAGGATGCCAGGCAGGATGACACACACAGCCACATGCCCAGGCTGGCCAGGGCAGGAACCTTCAGGGCTTTTCCCACTTCGGTGTGGAGGAAGCTTATATACAAAATGGTGATTTTCTGTCTGCTAAAGGTTTGTACCCTACCCTTAGCCCTGGCACTGGACTGGACTGTGCACAGCCTCCATGTTCTCCAAGTGTGAATTTTGAGGGTTGTTCTTCCAGGCATGAAATCATCTGCTTAATGGTGCTGTGGTGCTTTCCTCTGACATTACAGCTCTTCTGTGGCCCAGTTTGCTTTGCTTGCTACTACAATCACACAGAATGTTACAAACACTCAATAAATGCTTCAGTCATCTTGAGGTGAGGTGTGAAAAAGGAAAGTTTAATTTTTGCCTGTTTTGGGCTTAAAAGATGCTTAATCTAGGACAGAAGCTCAAAAGGCAGCATTTTTGCTGCTTAAAATTTGTGGTTTATTCTGTGAAATTGTATTGTTGCTGTTTGCTAGCATTTGATATAGTAAACATGACCTACATCTGGAAGGCTGCAGGTCATTAAAGGATGTTGCCAACAAAACTGCAAGCATTTGCCACCTTTAGGTTTCTTTCCACCCAAAGTTTAAAATTTGGTAGGTTAAAGTTAAGATAACCCATAATATTTTGGATTTGCACAGAAGATAAACAAAGTTGCTGGGTTTGGTCTCTGCAAAGCTTGGTCCTTATGCATCTGACAGACAGCAGCATGGTAGTGCCGTGGACAGTTTTATACTTGGTTGAGCTCTTGGTGCCTCTGATCTCACCATTCCTGTACAGCTCATAGGATAAAAGTGGGTGATCTGCTCTCCTTCTAAGTGCAAATATAAGCAGGTTCAAATTTAAGCTGTCCTAAGTTAGTCTTGAGCTGGAGTAGTTAAGGCACATAAAGAGATGGTGTAGCTAATATGAACTTCAGCAACTTTTCGCTCCACATCCCAGACATGCAGAAAGACAGGCAGGGGAGGTGAAGGCACAAATGAAGCACAGCACCTAAAAGCCCATAAAACCAGACCCATAAAGCCTGTCATGAACCCCTCTGTACAAATACTGCAGTCCATAGGTGAAAGCAGCAGACCTGCAAGGATTTCGTCCAAAGACCCCTTACAAAGTAGGCAAACTATTGGCAAAATGCTATGCTGCTCTGAGCACATAATTGCTCAAGGTCCTCTTGGGGTGGGCAGTGATCAAAGGGACAGCAATGGCAGCCAGTGACACAGCTCAGGCCACAAGGGGTGACCAGACATGGAGTGAGATCTGGCAGAGATTGCAGCAGAAAGACTGTAACTGTCAATGACCAGGGATGGAAGGGGACAATGGGCCCAAGGAGTCAGAAGGGGAGCACAGCAGCCTCTCCCCCCGTGGTGACTGGCCACCAGCTCCACAGACAGTCAGCAGTGCCCATGTTGGGCTGTCTGGCTGTGTGGCATGAGGGGTACCAGGGCTGGGGAGCAACCCCACTGCCTGGCCCCAGCCTATGGCAGAGGAGCACCGAGTGGCCTCAGCTTGTGAGACCTGGCCACTTAGCTAAGCTTCCCTTTGCAGACCTTGGCCTGATCAGGTCCTGTTTGACCTCCAGGTAAAGCTGTACAGACATTTGCATCCTTCCTAAGGCAATCAGGGCTGGGCGAGGCAGGAATATCCTCATTTCCCTTTCATTGTCTAAATATCCTTTGCCCTGGAGGGGTTGCACAACTTCTGCCTGCTGGGACAGCTGGACAATATCCATCAGCCTGCCTTGGCTGTACTGCAAGAAGTATTTCTAAAAGCAGACATGTGACATAGGTGCTCATATCATCTTGCAAATAAAGACAACTTGAGCTCCTTTGAAGACTTTCAGTCCACATGAGCAAAGAACTTCCAATATTTTGAAAGCCACTGGAGAGACACATAAATATTTGGTTAGGGTCCATCCTATTTTAGACAAATAAAACTACCTACAGGAACCCTCAAAGATGCTCACATCATGCCAAGGATCATGGTGGGGCTGATATCTCCTCCAAAGGTTGCTTGTTTGATCTGTTCGCTGTTCTCATCTTTCTTCCCTCCTACTCTTTGGTTCCTGCGGAGAAAAGTGGTGACATGATTTATAGATGTATTCTGAGGCATTTGAATACCTTGTTCCTGCAACCTGCTCTGACAACTGCTGTGCCGAGGGCTCCCAGAACAAAGGCTCAGGGCGAATAAATCCTTGTCTTCACTCACAAGAAAAGTTTAAAAAAGAATAACCTCCTTCTTCTATTATTTCCTTGTCTTGTTATTTTAATTTTTTCCCCTGTGCAGACAGCAACATTAAGCCCACTAGAGAATGAATGAATATCAATGAGACAGGGCAGAGATGGAATATGCAGCAGTTCTCTCCCAAACTTATAATGAAAATGCCTACAGGGAGGCGATATTGCAGCAGATAACACACACATTCTCACACCCACTGTTTTTGGGAAACATCCACTTTTACTGGAAAATGTCTTCTAAGTGGGCAAGTTTCCAATTGCCTGCTCAAGTTCATGGTGCACACACTCTTCTAGCAATTTTATATAGGAATTGCCTCCTTTCAGTTACAAATGGAGGTGCAGCCAAAGCCCAGAGATGTAACAGGGAACACTAGAAAGTCAGATACAGACTTCGCCATAAATTCCCCGCATCAAGGACTGCTTCTAATAATAAATTATGTTGGAATTAAATTAATTCATTCCTTGCTGGCAGGGAAAAAAAATGTGTTTCTAACAGGAAACAGAGAGAGACAGTGTCTGTAAACACTGCACCAGCTAAATCCTCCCTTCAAAACTTCCTGAGTCCAGCCCTTTGCCCAGAGTGCCATTCAGCAGCATCCCCTCCTGCTGCAGCTGTGGGGATACCCTCACAGCTCTCTGGTCTTATTAAAACTCAGGAGGGAACAGAGACTTTTAGTGAGAAAGGGATTCAAGTCCAAAGCTGGTTCACAAAACTGCTGTCTGCAGCAGGAGCTGGTGGCTCCCCAGATTATTTCTGAGTGTTCCTAGATCCTTCCATTCCACAGGCCCCCCAAACAGGGGAACAGCAGCTGGGTGTTACAAGACATGTTTCCCTTACAAGGCTGCCCAGGTAGTTCTGGTGACTTTCATGGCCTTGGGTAGAGGAGAAGCAGAAAAGGGCTGGCAAGGGGCAGGCCAGAAAGCAGCATTTCCCATGAAGCTGTGAGCAAACAACCCCAACCCTGCCCCCCCTCTGCCAAAACAGTCTCAAAAAATAGCTAGCTTTAAAAGGAAATTTTAGTTAAAAGCCAGTTGATAGCACTTTTTTTTCTAATATGAGTGAGAAGCTTTTCTTCTTTCTGAACTGCGCAATCACTGGAGAGCCAAGAAGTGTTTTGTTGGGATTTTATTTTATATGATAAAAAACTCAATGCTGCCCTCTGTCAGAAACGCAGCAGTACTGGTCTTCTGCTGCTTGTCCTTAATTAACAAGTACTGTGTGTTCTTTCCATGGCACAGCTTTTCACCATAAATCCCCCCCATCCCATCTGAGCGAGAAGGTGATCCGATGGCCACCTGCTGCTCGAGTTCGTGTGCTAAACATCTGACAGTGATAAATAATGCACCTCAACGGCTCAGCTATTTACAGAGATGGCTCAGCTAAGGATGACTTCATGAAAAGAAGATCTATGGCTGCTCAGGTAGAAAAAAGAAATAGTGCAGTTCCTGCTTGTGTTTAGTGCAGTTTAAGTGGAAGAATAAATGGGTGCTCTGTTAAATGCAGATTAATCTACGGTGCAGTTCATGAAGGCTATGTTGAAGACAATCCCCCCAGGTACACTGAGAGAAAAACACTCCTACAGTCTGGCACTGCCCCTCCCCAGCTGCTCAGCCTGGTGCTGTGTGGCTGTAAAATGTAAATGTGTATGGTCTGTGTCACCTGCTCAGGGTGAAGGGCTTGTGCTGCCGTGACCTCTGCCCAGGGGAAGGTTTGACACACCAGGACAAGTGATTGCTCAAAAGGGATAGATTACAGCTCTTAGCTATGTACCTTGTCAAATAAAATGCTAAATCCAGAGTGGTTTGTTCCCAGCAAACTGTGCAGTAGCAGAGCAATCTAAAAAGACTGTGGTGACAGTGGACACTGCCTGGCTAAGGCCCCTCTCAGCATGGGCTAGTGAGATTTACACAGTGCAGACTTATAGACTCCTGCCTGTAGCTCCCAATGAGTGGGATATATGTTCTGGGCAGCCCACAGATTCCCCCCCTGAACACCAAGATGACACCATGTCCCACAGGCCTATGAGTCTATCTCCAGAGTGCCTGACAGCTGTGGAAGGGACCAAATGGACAAGGGGGTGATGAGAGCCTTTGTGCTTCTTCTGGAGTCACCATCTTGCAGTCCTTGTACCTCCCTGAGAGGAGATGTTACGGTGGAGCCCACTGGAGCTCAGCCAGCCTGCAGCCAAAGCAGGGCTGCCCTCAAAGGCCACTTTGGACAGGACAGCCATGCTCTCCAGTGTGCTTTGGCAAAGCTAGCAGCTGAAGGAAGGAAGTCTGCACTTGTAAAACACCACATTTGGTTGGTAGCCACAAGCACAAAACACCAGGTTGCATTGCTTTTCAGACAAGTGTTGTCCTTGAGAAGGTGCAGAGGTCTGGGATGAATTTTCCTGACTGAAGACAGCAAAGATATCATTTGGTTTCACAGTGAGTCACTGAAACTCGAGAAAGGCAATTCACCAGGGAAATCTGAAGGAGTAATTAAGAGAACATGGTAATTAAAAATGTATCCTAAGAGATGCTGTACGTGACATCTGCACCAGACGGAGAAGTATGCCTTTATCCACCCCAGGTTACACCAAGTCTGGGGAAAGCTGCAGCCACAAAGTCACCATGGTTACAAATGCACAAAACTGAGAGTGATGAGATGTCCTGCTCTGACACAGCCACAGTGTTCATCTTCAAGCTGCAACTATTTAAGTGGCCCTGGACTGTGCATTTTAAAAAGAAAGAACCACAGAAAGTCCTAATATATTCACGAATATGAAAGTAGACAGATTAGAGATTTAATATATGCACACTGTTCAGGGTGTGCAGAGGAATATATAATATATTATTGGACTGTAAATTGAGGCAGTCATTATGCAGCCCTCATTCTGTGTCCAAAACTTCTGCTTAGATTTGTTTATATCACCTTCTGTCCTAGAGATGCCTGCATTTAACACAATGATGTATTATGTGTCTATTTGCATGCATGCATACTAAGATGTAGTTGTAATACATCGTAAGCCCTGCGTACTAATTATCACATGCTAATGTAGCAAATTAACCATGCATTAGTTTCCATCAGAAGCAGATTTCCCTTGCATGCAAGGTGCCAGATACAACTTGATGTGGCCTGATCAGAGTGGTGCATAATAACCACTTGAATACACTTTCCATGCTATTTTGCTGACATAAATCCAGTGATAAACGCTTAAGAAGCCACCGAGGGTTTTAACTTCACAGTGTTTTCTGCACATGATAAGGAAACTGGAATTTCACTGTCTGAATGTATTCCCAAGGGCACACTAATACACAGTGGTTTTTGGGTAGTGGTAATAGTAAAATCCAACCTCGCTTTTCAGATTTCTTAGGGTGTCTTGTTATTTTTGCAAATGCCGTCTTTATCTGATGCTGACAAGCTGCCACAGCAAACTTAGCAGCAAGCTACCTTGACTCTCTAAGCAAGTCTATGGGGAGGAAGGAACTGTTTGGAAACACGGGCTGTGTTTACAGTAGGAAGTAACTCACCTAAGGGTAGCATCAGAGCCAGGTCCCGTCTCTTGCCCTGAGGCTCCCAGTTCACAGGATTATATTGACTGAAATGCCTCGCCCTGATCACCAGAGAGCAAACAGCTTTTCTGTGGCCGAGGAGGCTGTTCTTCCCCCCTGGACCATGGATACATGTGTGGCAAGAAAATTACATACTCATCCTTGTATTTTTTGCACAGATGTGTCTCCTAGCATGATTTAAGGCTTGCTGAAGGTATGTGGGTGGAAGTACAGAGCCAGAGCCGATGGCACCCCACAGGAAGTTTACAGGAGTGCTCTTCCAAGCTAAGGCCGACTCTCAGTGGATGTAACAGAATGGCTGGCTTTGCTCCTGGGAAGATGAGGAAACTTAGCAGCAGTCTTTTTGCTCAAATATCTGAGCTTTATTTAATTTTAAAAATACGAGTTTGTAACTCCTAGGTTACGGATACTCAGTATAAAATATAAAATGGTTTTCCTTGGAAGCACTGAAAACAGCTGTTCTATATATAATAATGGAACATAACACAGGGCAACCCAAGTTTCAACACAAAATTTCAGTAAAGACGTTACAAGTAGTGGTTCATATGAGGCAATGAAATTGCTGTTAGTGCTTGGCTGTAAAGGATTTTACCTTCTGGACTGGTAAGAGGACTCAGGCATTACAGAAACCCTAATTAGAATGAAAGTAATTTGCCTACCCATACATGCTTACACCTTCAATCATGTCACTGCCATCTCATCTCAGTTTCCCCCCAAGTGAGGAGACCATGGGCTGTATGGAATATCAACCTTGATGTGTGTCTCAAGCATCACGGTGTGAGTTGTGCTCCTGGTGCTCCTGCAGCTCCCAAGCTGCCTGTCTGCACTCCTCACACATGTTCTTGCTGCTTTTATCAGTCTTGCTGCCATTGCCAGCTCTCTGAGCCATCTCTTTCCCTTGAATTGTTCAAATATGAGCAGGGGGCATTATTGTCTGGGGCTGCCTGGTCTCAGAGTGCTGCCTGTGGTTCCTTATTCCATTTCTTATTCTGCATGAAGACTGTCCTTGAGCAGATTGTGTGGTGACTAGAGAACTGAGAACTGAGACCACTTTGGTGGGTAATCCTAATGATCACAGAACCAAAGTCACAGCTGAAAGGCTTGGACTGTAACCATCACAGTCACATATCACATCTGCTATCTGTTTGAAGAAAAGTTCTGTAGCATAAATTTTTCTATAAGCATAAGAGCTCCATCAGCAGAATCAGATGTTTACAGCTCAGAAGAGTTTGCATGGACCTTCTTCACAAGGCAGAATATCACTATGTGTTGTAAAAGGAAACAGAAGAGGAATACAGTCTACAAGTTAGATTCAAAGTTTGGGACATACCTTGAGGTTTCCACACAGAAGAGTAGTATTTTGCAGTTTTACTTTTATAACAATTTATTAAAAGACCCCAGATCTCTTTCACATCTAAATTTTCAGAATGCGTCAACACTCCTCTGGTCAGATTTCTTTTAATCTTTGATTTTGGAACTGGTAAAGTTGTCTTCAAACATGCCTACAGCAGTCCTCTGACACGAGCTTGTGCTTGTGCTCTGGATCCAATTCATTCATGTACAGAAGAACCAGCAGAGGGATCTATGTGCTGCTAACATCCTGAAAATAGGACTTACAGAGTCTCTGTGCATACTTTGGCCTTGAGACTGCTAAAGAGAGTGAATTTCAGCTCAAAATTGGACTTCATCTTCAAGCTACAATGTGATTTTCATGCCTGGGCTTTGCTTACTAAAGATTTCTATTACAGCCCTAGGACAAAAATGCTAATCCAATAGCTTTCATCTTTCCAGTGTCTCTGACCCGTCTCATTCCCCAGCCACATTCTGGAGTATGCTGTGGATAGAAGGATATGCTGCAAGGAAGGCTGAACAGATAGCCTGGTGCTTCTTTAAACAGTTGTGTATTTAGTCACTAGATACTATGAAAGATTTGGATTAATTTTTATTGTGTAGCCTTCTCTGTGGAATAGCTGAGTCATTTGCCCAAAGAGCAAAAGCTCCTCCTTTCTTCCATCCCTGCTCCAGTACTCAGGTAAGACCCCTCAGATCCCTGCTGCACACAGTGAAAAAATGCAGAGGATTATTCTGTCCCCTAAACTGAAACTAATTGTGGACACAGCTGCATCTCAGTTAGCACAGGGACTGCCATCAGGAGTAACCCCACAGACCATCTGACCCAGTGTTCTTCACAAGAGAGTGCCAATATCATCTGACTTGGAAAAAGAAGCAAGAAAACCTAATAGTGCTGCTATAAAGGTTAGCTTTGGTCTGGGACCATGAGGACTGGCAGCTTCTAATTGCTTTGAATAGTGCATTGCTGGTGAATATAACTCTTGGCTGCTCCAGCTCTCCATATGGCAGCAGTTCTTTCAGACCTGTAATAAAGAAAGACAATGGTAAAGACTAGTAAATACCAGAAAGCTGCAAAGAATTCACACATTTAAATCAAGCTTAAGTGAAAGACACAATTTCCAAAATATTGGTGTACATATTTACTGTATTGTCTGCATCCCATACCAAGAATTACTCATTCCTGGCAGCATTTTTGCCTGTGAAACAGTATTTGCAATTACACTTCCTAAAAAAGTCCAGCACTTTACCTTAAACAGCCCAATGCCTTCTGCCAAACTCACCTGCATGGAAATATTTTTGATGAAATGATTGAGAAGTCACAACAGACATCAGGTCTGACTTCAGTGTAAGAATTTCTTCACGTGACATGTCATTTTTGTGTGTGGAAAGGAAAAGCCCTTTCACCACTGGGTGCTACTCTACAAGCTAATCACTACACTGACGTGCAGCTGTTCTTTTGATACGACCTTCTTCATACTCCACACAGCAGGTGGTTTAGGTTTTCTGTGAAGAAAATGGAGTGAGACCCAGTGGGTGACTGGACTACTGCATATTTGTTATTATCCACCTCACTCATCATAACATCATATGAGTCGATGTGCCTGTGATTTCTTTTTTTTTTAACGTCTAATGCAGTCACTAGGAGCTGCTGCTGCAGTGGCACTGCCTGTGGAAAATTAAAGGATTGAGAAGCGAGGACAGATTTAAAATCTACAATTTAAATCCAAGTGGCACAAGAGGAAGAGCTTAATTTTCTCTATCATTTCGGGTGTGAAGCAGAAGGTGACCCTGTGGAAATAATTTTAATAATATAAATGAGATGGGATGTGTCATCTGTAAGTGAGGGAGCAGGGGGAAGGCAGCCACAGCTCACGAGGGGCTGTAGCTGCAGGGAGATGGTGCAGCTTCAGATGGAGATGATTTTTCTGTCAGCACAAGGCACGTGAGGGGAGAGCTGGGGCATGCTCACAGACAGTGGTGCTGTGAAAGAGCAGGGAAATGATCCTGTCTGAGAGATGCTCTGTCTTGCTGTGATATGAATGGAAGGAACCAAACTCCCTGCTCAAATACACAGGCAAATGCTATATGTTTTTCACTAAAGGAAAAGGAAAAGGAGAAGGGAAAGGGGAAGGGGAAGGGGAAGGAGAAGGGAAAGGGAAAGGGGAAGGGGAAGGGGAAGGGGAAGGGGAAGGGGAAGGGGAAGGGGAAGGGAAGGGAAGGGAAGGGAAAGAGTACCTGTGTTGCTCTCACCCTGGAGAGTTCTTTTCCATCCTATGTATAAATTCTCCAGCAAACAGACAGATGCTGAATTCATGTTGCATCCTTGAGGCCCTGTGTTCCCACAGAAGTGGAGCATTATTCTTTGCCTTGATATCATTTATTTTGCTGTGCTAGAAAAATTGAGCTCATAGTAACATACTTCCTGGGGCAGACAGAATCCAACAAAGGAGCCAGGTTTATTACCTGGCCTGGCTCTTCCAATTCACTTCTCTGGTACCTAGGGCTGCTGTCAAGGAGGGCAAGGTTCTAGTAAACTTGTGGGAAAATTCACTGAGACCAAACATTCCCACTTGAAAACAATGCCACACAAGGATTGGTAGCTGGCATTGCCTTCTGGCTATGCCAGCTACATGGCTGGAACAGGGTCATCCTGAAAAGCAGGACAAAGTTTCCATTCTCTGTCACAGTCTGGCCCTCAGAGGAAAAGATAAAGAGGGCATTTGCTCTCATTGAGAAGAAAGATCTGAACCTTTTCAGGCAGGAGCCGGCTAGTCCAGACTCCTCTGCAAGTGGGAGAAGGGTGGAATGATGACCACTTCCCAGGTAGTGGGCAGTGGGGTTTATGGAGTAGAGGAATCATTGTAAGTCATCCCCACTCGGATTTGGAACTATAATGGTTGTGCATGCATACAAAAACAAATTGCTGAAAATGAAAACAATTGTTCTGAAGGAAGACTGGGGTGCAAAGCAAAGATAGCATTAGTCTTGATGTTGCCCATTGCTTTGCAGGAAGGAGATGGCTCTCAAGCTGCAGTCTTGGGAGGAGGTATAATGCCTCCTTGTTTCATATCTGTGTGTCATTAAATGAAGGTGACAAAAATTAGGCTATGCTACAGTGCTCCATCTTACAAAAAGCAGATACTTTAGAGAGCAGGAGGCTCAACTGTTTAACCATCAAGTAAAGCAGGGATAGTTATGTTCTATATCCAGACCTCACACTTTTCCTTTGGAGGTGTAACACATAGAACCGATTTCTTTCCTGTAAAACCACTTCCTAAAAAAATAGGATATGCACTGCCAAAACCTTATGTGAATGAAAGACATTATATCTCATTAGAGGTGCAGAAGAGATCCAGGGGAAGAGATGACTGAAGAGGGGATCTTCAAAGGACTGCTCATCTTGGTGAATTTCAGGTGTCAGTTTAAACTTCAGCATCCAAGCTAACCAGTGATAAAATAGGCATCACAAAGTATATTCTAGCTACAAGCTACCAGATATTTTTCAGAGAGCTACAGATGAATACTTGGGAGCCACAACACACACTTTAAAAAAATGGAAAGCAAATATTCTGCTAACCACAAGTTGGCAGAAAGAACTGTTAAAAATCCTGTCCCGAAAGAGCTCATGACTAAAGGAAAGAAGCTCTTTGAAAAGAGAGACAGAGAGTGTGAAAGTCGAGGTGAACCACATCTTTATTTGTTATCCCCAGCCTGAAGAGTTAAACGCTCTTTTATTTTGTTACAAACGCTTGTTATATGTAGGGAAAAAAAGGAAACTACTCCTCCATGAAGACTTTGTTTTGTTATTTTATTAAAGAACAAACTCTTTTTCATGTTACCATTTGCTTGTGTTAGTTTTGTTTCTCAAGCAGAAGCAGGGAAGCCCTGTGGTACTGAAACCCAGTTGATACTAGGTACTCTTAGCAGTAACATGTAGATTGTATTTTATTCAATTTACAAAATCAGGTGCTTAGGGCTTTGTAAAGGCACATCTGTGGCTTTAATGCATCCCCTTGTGACAATGAGCTGGAATCAGTCTTTATACATGCATAGTTTACAGGAAGAGGAAGAAAAAATAGATGGGACATATTAATTAAAAACAAAAAAGAGAATTCATAAATTATATCTCATGATATACAAAAAGGAAGGTAAGACCAGATGTATCAAGCCAAGTCAAGGACCAAAATTTATGTAGGATACGTAGCACAGTTTAGTGAACACACAGATACATTGCACATTTTCAGTCATATTTCTTACCAACAGTAATTCTCATGGAAGCAGGACACAGCCCTCTGTTCAAGGAATTCCTGCCAGGAAGGGTGGGAAGATGAAAGTTGTGGTGATAGGAGGCCCTCTTTATGCAGAACAGCAGGTGTGAGAGGGGAGGTCAGAGCACACAGGGCTGGGAAAGCAAGAGGCAAGAGCATCTTATTCTCAATGAACAGGGATGCCAGGCACCGAAGTTGAAGGATTTGTAATGACAAGACATGGCCAGCAGGTCTCATAAACATGCTGTGTAGAAGAAGAGTGATTAACTGGATCACATTTCCCCTGCAGCTAGAGCCCTCTCATGCCCTGCCACAGTGGCAACAGCCAGCATTGCTCCTGCCACTTCCAAAAATGCCTCTGTGTGGGACATTGCTCAGTGCAGAAGGGAAGTGGTCTCTTACAACCTGTGTAATGTTTCTCATGGATTCTGGGCCCATGCTCTCCTACTTTCTGCTGGACAGCTCTTCACCTCAGCAGTTAAATATGTGACAGTGCTGTCACCTTAAACAGGCAGACTACAGAACACCAAAGAGAGCAGAGCACCATCAATTCAGTTGCTGAGTGACACAAGGTACTAAGAGTGATGAATCTTTCCTACACGGACAAGAAATGATTGATTTGAATAATCATCTGAGAATATTCACATGACACTCAAACAGTCGCTGTCATGATTACCAATGTCTCTCTTCCTCACAGCAAGTCTATAATTGGCAGGAGTTTCTTAGATAATTTATACAGCAACAAGATTTTCACACTTTCCCAGTTTTGGATAGTTGCTAATATTTAATGAGACAGTCATTTTGTCATACAAGGGAGATTTTGGCACATCTGTTGATGTTGACTGCCATTGGATTTCTCCATTTTCCTGTCCTTTTTATTAATTGTCACTAGTACCCACCTACTCCTTTTTTGCATTGTGAAGATTTACATTTAGTTGGTTTTAGATTAGTGCAAGTCTTTTTCTATATTTAACAGAAACATCTACTTCAAGTAGATGAATGGATTTCCTGCTAGAAAGAAAAATTCCTTATTGCTTAATAGTTTGCCTGTACTATATTGTTAAATAAGTGAATGGCTGAATAAATCAGGTGTTTGCTTATCTAACTATCTTGCATTCCAAACCAAGCAGATTACTCCAAAAATCAAGCAGAACCTGTTACCACTCCAGGAGGAGCTAGGAAAAAGCTATTCTCTCCTTTGCTTTGCTGTCATGCTAGTGTGGATTGCCACGGGCTTCTCACTTCTGTGCTCAGTGGGATCCCACTGCTAGCAGCAGAAGCAGGGCTTGGTGCC
The DNA here is from genome assembly GCA_003676055.1 of Chloebia gouldiae. Lineage (NCBI taxonomy): Eukaryota > Metazoa > Chordata > Aves > Passeriformes > Passeridae > Chloebia > Chloebia gouldiae. Next base: position 40,238,351 of record QUSF01000003.1, read on the forward strand.
CTGCTTGTGGGACTGGGAAGTCTTCTTGTTCTCTTAGCATCACCGTGAAACTAGTGGATAGTTTTAACTGTCATCCTTAGAAGCCTTTTTTGGTCTCTCTTTGTATAGAATAGTCATGTTTGCTCCCCTGTTTAACAGCACATGTGCTCATTTCACCTCATTTTACCCGCAACAAGATAAACAAAGCCTTAACCTTCTTTGGCAACACCAACAATTACCCAACCATTTGGCTTAAGGAGTGAAACACTGGGATCAGAGCTGTCCTTTCAGAACACCCAGTGTCCTCACTGCCTCATAGGCATGAGCCATTTCAATGGCAGCATTGCTCAGCAGCAGATGTACTTCTTTTTTTACTCCTGCATGTGTTTGACATCAGTGTGTGAAAAATTGCTATACTGATACTGATCATGATACAGCTATTACTGGCTGCCAGGTACTGCAGACGTTGGGGTCACTGCTTGCTTTTTCCAAAAGTGAGACAGTTCAATGAAATCTTGCTTTTTGGAGGCAAGAAAGCATTTATCCCCTCCAAACAAATTCACAGTCCTGAGATAAAATGACATGAATATGTATAATTTCTTTAGTGAGTTACATGAATTTGTAAGAGAAGTTTGAGACATACATCACTTTCAAAGTCCCTCGTTCAGCTCTCTCTGCTGCCCGCATTTAGCATATGCTGAGTGGATATGCAGAGTGTTCCATGGTGCCTTCAGTCCCAAATGGCTTCACTGATGGTTTTGGCTGAAATAGTTTTCCTTGGCAGGATGATTAGGCAGCAGCACGCTCCACGGATGTTGCTTATTACCTCTTCAAAGACTGGAATCACTGGTGCTCATCCAGTTTTACACACTGGCTGGTTGGCCCAAGATTCTGCTGAGCTGTGATTATACCACAGGCAGACTGCTACATCCCTTGGGGTTGTGTGTCCCATTACCCCCAGCAAATGCATTTCACAAAGCTGACATTTAGAAATATGTGAATGGCTAAATCCCAGCAAGATCCCAGTAGATCCTTCTCTCCATCCTGCTGAGTAAAGGGTAAGAGCACAAGTGCCCACAATTTGTGCATCACACAGAGGTAATGAAAAGCAAGGGAGAGCAGAGGCATTAGGCAAATGGCAAAAAAAGCTGAGGCAGCCTCACAGACAGACACACAACAAAGAAGCCAGTGGATCTAGTTGACTTCAGCTGAGCAAGGCTTGGAGTGCTGCAGTCCCATGTGTTGGTGTTCATGAGCAGGAACATCAGTGACTCTGCTGGGTGGAGTCAGCTTCCAGGACCCCACCCTCTGGCATTTTCTTATTCAAAGAGGCTGTACGTACAGAGAGAGCTATAGCACAGGTATAGAAGGTGGTGTGTGGAGAGAATGCATGGAAACATCCCAGTGTTTGCTAATGTTGGAGATACAGCTCTGTCTATTGAACTGTCAAGGGTTACTTAGTTGTTCCAGCTCCCAGTGGTGAGCCTATCCTCTGCCTTTGTTTGAAAAGCTGATTTATTCCCTGAATGAAGTGGTTTGGGCAATGTAACTGTGTGACACTACATTGAAGCTCAAGTTCAAGCCAGGCAGTGTCTTATAGATCCCATGTTGTATCTACCAGCCTTGTGCAGATGTCTTGGGCAACCTAAACTGTCAAAATGGAACTAAGCACCTGTGCCTGGCCACCGAAGGGGCTGTCTCTGCCATTAGCATGTTCACACTGCTTCCAGTAGGTCTCCCCTGGAAAACCTTGCATTAAGGAAAACGCATCCCTGACCCATACAGACAATGTGCTTAAAGAGATGAGTGTGTAAGAACTACAAAGTTCTTACTTCCGGAATAACTAATGAACTATTTCGCATTAAAAGTTTATCTGATTATGCTCTTTTTCCATTGCAGGTTATTCTGAAGCAGACATGACAATAAATTACCACAACCCTATGAATATTTCATAGAAACACATTTCAGCTTATGGGTGTTCTTTTTTTCTTGAACGATTATGTCTGTGTCTTTAGCCATTCATCGTCTGTGATACGTGACTGGCCACTGGATTCAAATTACTGTAGTATCTGGCTTTTGACTGGTTCATTAAATATTTCATATCAAGGAGGAAAAGTAGCACTGCAGATGACATTTACGTGAATATGCAAGCAGGTATCTGTGAAATCTTAGTCAGGATTCCTACTCACAAACACTTTGGGAAGATTAATAGATATCTCTAAATATTGTTGAAATATTGACTTTTTATTCCAGTGAAAATTCCAATGAAATAACGAAAATTATGATGATAATGATTATTTGGTACTGTTGCTCTAGTTAAAGGGATGTGGGTCCAGCATTCTGAAGTCTATCCAAGACTGGACTGTAACTCAGCAACTTAATGAGATGCAGAGTAGCTGGTATCTCTTGCTATGGAGTTCATTAGTGTAATAGTTTTTGAGCAAACTGAAAAACAAATCTCAGAAGCCTGACATTTGCCTTGTCAGTCTGTGGGAGCTCAACACTAGAATTCACAGAGACTGTAACAAAATTAAATTTTAAGTAGCAACAAGCATTCCTGAAAACCTTCAATTCTTGTGTGTATCTCTTGTAACACAAGTTAATTCTTCAGATTATTAGCTACAAAATCTGTAAGGCAGAAAAAATAGGCTGGAGGAAGGAGCACTAAGCTTTTAGATTTGATTTCCCTCAAATGTTTGATTTCCCTCAAATGTTTATGAGCTTTTCAGAAGCAAACTTTTCAACTTTAAATTCCTGCATGCATGTTTAGCAGTCCTGTCACTCTGGGAGCATTTAGCCATGCATACAAACACCAGCTAATGTGAAAGATGCTACCAAACCTCTATCTGTCCTTCCCACTGAGTGAGAGCTCTGTACAGGTTTGGAAATGGGAAGCTTCAATGAGAAACAAAAGCGTCAGTGAAGTGAATGACAAAAGCCCCATTGACTCTGGGAGAGGCTGGGAGCAGAGGTGCTATGACACACACGTGTCCACCTGCTCAGGTGAGCCAAGCTCTTGTTGCAGGCTCAGCATGCTCTCGGTGTTTTTTCCAAGCTGTAATGTTCCCTGGGTTGCTCTGGTGAAGCCTGACCAGAGCAAACACCACCATGTGAATGTGGCCTACCACCGCTGTTACAATTTCCCTGGTGGGAAGGAACCTTCCTCCACTAAGGATGCGGGTGCCTGTGATCTTTCCTGGTGGCTTTGGAGCTGTGTACTCATTGTAAGGATGGCTGCCCTCTGCTTTTAGCACCTCTTTCTGAGTGGAAGAGGGCAAGGAATGTGGGCAGCAAGAAGCCTGTCAGGCAGGGGGAGCAGAGGGTGAGAAAGGGACCCAGAGCGACAGGGGTAGGACAGTGTGGGGAGGTGATGGGAGGCACAGCATTAAGAAAAGGCTCAGGTGAGACTTCATTGCCTTCTACAACCACCTGAAGGGTGGTTGCAGTGAGGTGGGAGCAGGTCTCTTCTGCCATGCCTAGCAGGAGAGGACTAAAGGACATGGCCTTGAGCTGGGACCAGAAGAGTCATATAACCTATTAGAAACAAATTTTTCACGGTTAGGGTGGTCAGGCATTGGAACAGGTTGCCTGGGGGTGTGTTGAAGTCACCATCTCTGGAGGGGTTCAAGAGACATTTGGATCTGGTGCTGGGCGAAGTGTTTAGGGGTTACAGAAGTAGTGCTGGGTGGATACTTGAACTGAATGGTCCAGAAGGTCTCTCCAAGCCTTGATAATTCGATGAGTCTGTGGAGGCTGAAGGAGCTAAAGGTGGCCAATGCAGACGGCTGGGAAAAGCTCTGGGCTCTAGGAAACCGAGGAAGCAAGGGCTGGGCGGGCCGGGAAGAGAACCGGGAGGGGAACGGGAGGGGAGCCCGGCGGGCTGTGGTGGAGCAGGGTCGGGAGCTGGCACGGGCTGCAGGCTGTGCGCGAACAGCCCCGAGCAGGGCCGGGGTCAGGCTGTGCGCGGAACAGCCCCGAGCAGGGCCGGGGTCAGGCTGTGCGCGAACAGCCCCGGGGGCAGGGCCGGGGTCAGGCTGTGCGCGAACAGCCCCGAGCAGGGCCGG
>QUSF01000003.1:40242403-40309233 GCA_003676055.1 Chloebia gouldiae
GGTCAGGCTGTGCGCGAACAGCCCCGAGCAGGGCCGGGGTCAGGCTGCGCGCCGAGCGCGGGGCCAGGGGCGGCCCCCGGCTGTGCGCTGGGCGCCCGAGCAACGCGCCGCCCTCAGGGCCCGCCAACGGCAGCCTCCACAACGCCCTCGGCCCGCAGCGCGCACGCGCGGCCGCCGCCTGCCAGGCCCGCCCGGCTCCTGCCCGGTTCCCGCCCGCCGCCGGGCGGGGACTCCGCGAGCGCGGAGGCGGCGGGGCCGGGCCGGGCCGGGCCGAGGGGCGGTCGCTGCCGCGGGCGGCAGGTGAGGCGGCGCGGGGCAGGGGCCGGCCCGGGCACCCCGGGGGCGGTTCGTGGGGGCGGCGGCGGCTGTCGCTTTTTCCCGAAGGGAGAGCGGTGATGAGGAAGCGGGGGGAGCGGGGCCACCTCCCTCGTGGTCGGCGGCGACCCCGCGGCGGGGAGGCGGACGGGGCAGGGAGCCCTGCCGGAGCGGGGCTGGCGCCGCGGCCGCGCACAGCTCTGCGCAGCCGGCAGCGCCCGCGGAGACGGTGAGCGGTGCCGGCAGCTGCTCAGCTCCAACTCCGGTAACCTCCCCAGAGGTCAGAGGCGCTGCAGGTTTGACGCCTGCTGGGGCAGGTGAAGATGTAATTATGTTCTCCCGACAGTTTTCCTTGATGGCTGAGCGCCTTGGGACAACAACCCACCTGGCCCCCCGACACCTGTCTTAGGTTTTGAAAGCTTAGCAATGAATTTGCAAGTTTGACCCCAGTGGATACAGATGCTGGGTTTATCACACCCTGCACCTTTTTAATTATTGCGTGCTGACTAAGCATGGTGGAAAAGTTTCTCTTGCCTGTGTCAGCTCTGGACGCATTGCACATGCATGTTCCGAGGGTGGGCTCACCAGTGTCTGCTGGGTCCCCTTGCTTCCTTACAGCCCCCCTCAATTAACCCACTGTTCAAATGGGCTATGAACGTAAAGGCTTCATGTTTAGAAAAATAAATAAATTGGAGAGGCACACTCTCCTCTGGAGATGAGAATAAGGACTGTATTTGAAAAACTGCTCGAGCCAAGGGAACGTATCAGCGTTTTCACACCAGTGCCATAGTTGGGTAACTATTGACAAATGCTGACTTTTAAACGGTGACTGCTGGTAATAAAACAGAAACGGCTCCTTTTAAGAGCAATCTCAAAATGCTTGAACTGATTGATTGGCTTGTTAGCTCAAGCCTTGACTTAGCCGGGTACCAAAGGAGCTCTTATTCTCTGCAAGGACGTTCTCCCTGAAACAAATCTGACTTATGCTTCTGACTTATGCTAAACACATCAGCTGTAAGACAGGGTGTTTATTTTGCAGTGTCATTTTCAAAACCGTGGTAGATACCAAATGTGTGAACTAGATACAGGAAAGCTGCCTTGCAGTCTGCTTTTCTGCCAGAGTGCATTTTGAATGGTTTATGGTTGCAAGGTGGCAGTTTTACTTGGAGTCTCACTTTTGTGTTTTAATTAGCTGTCATCAAAGCTGGAGTTCAGCTTCAAACACTTGTGAAGTGTGCCATGAACATGCACTCTAGATGCCTGGGTAATGTTTTGGAACTAGTTACTTAGAGCCCACTCTCTATTAAGCAATGTGCAAAATGGATTGACTATATGGTAATCTCTTTCCAGCTAAATTTCCCATCTCTTGAGTTGCATCTCATTGTGAACTTACTGAGGCTTGCTTCAATCATCTGGAAATTGAATATTCTCATTCCCCTTTCTCTCACCCCCTTTCTCTTAAAAATGGTTGCTTTAAAGTGTTCCATAAGTGCTGTGGGTTTAAATGATTCCCTATGACATTAAGCCACATTCCGTTGCTGCTCCCCAGAGTTTTTAATGTATCTGGACAGTGCTCTAACATAGCAAGGTCTTTAGGAGGTGTTTTAAAACACAGAGACTTAGAGATCTTCCATGAGTAAAACTATCAAATGATCAGAGCCATAGATGACTTTTCTCAGCAGAAGAAACTGCTTTGTATTTAAAATGGCTTTTCCAGTCAGGGTGTATCTAGGCTATGAAGGAGTGGATTTTTCTAGGAAGTAGTGGGAGGCAGGAAGAATCATGAAAAAGAAGGTGGCGCAAAGGAGAGCATTAAACCACAGAGCCAGAACCAGATCAGAGATCCTTAGCTATGCAGATAAAATTCCTTCAAAAGGACAAAGTCTTCTAACACTGTGGGACAGTATTTTCTTACGTTGTGTTCCAGGGTGATTGCAGAATTCAGTGTTGGAGTTTACATTGAGAGGTAGAGCAGGTCTGTGGGTCCAAAAAGGTCAGGAAGAGAGGGCTAGGAGGGGTCAGTGGAGTTTTGGGGAAGATGAGTGATGCTCCCCTGTTTTGCTGGCTGCCTTCCTGGGGAAGCCAGCGGCTGTCCCTAAGGGACTTTGCGCCCTTGGCACAGAGCACTGACTGAGGGTTAGCATTTGTTGGTGACTCTGCTGTGCTGGATGAAGACATGACATGGGACCTTCTTCCTTCTCCTTTTAGGTCTTCCCCTACTTTCCTTCACCTTCTGTGTTAGAACATGTTCCCTTCTTCTCCATCAGCACACCGCCTGCTCCGGCACCACTTTGCCACCTTTCTTACACAACTGTCTCTCCCTGTCCTGGAAGCCAAGTGGTAGGTGTGAGAAGCTGGAAGAAAGCAGGTTTCTTTCCTTGCCTTCCAAGTATGCAGATTCTGCCTGGTGGCACGGGCAGGGGAGTGAGGGCCACTCACACCTGGTCATGGCAGACAGCACCAGGCTCTGCCTGCGTTTGGCACAAGCTGTGAGCGGGGCACGGAGCTCAGCACGGGGGAGGCTCAGCTGCGGGTGTTCAAAGCCAATTACTGGACGCAGTCTGTGTATGACAAGCTTCAGTTTCATTAGCTGCCTCCCAGGAGTATCGAGCTGTGCAGCTCACCTTTGCAGAGATCACAGTCTCCTCTGTGATGTTATTAGGTGTTTTTAAAAATAGCTTCATCAATCCACTTTAAAAGAGCTGGTCTGCTCTGATAACAGTGCCTGCTGGTGCTTTTCCAGATAAGGAACTTGTCACTTTTCCTGCAGTCATACATGCAGCTTCTGCCCTATTTAGAATACTGTATAAAAAAAGACTAGAAAATAACCACCAGTCTTGAATAAAGATTTATATGTTTAGTTTAGTAACAATTGAACACTCCTTATTTAAGTGCTTTGGACAGTATTAGCTTATGAGGAAGTTAGGATCAACCTAAGTGCTGAGTTGAAAATAATAACTTCACATATCAATGTCTTGAGGAAATCTTCATGATAATGTCTCTTATATAAGAAAATGACAACAGGCCAAAGATATCTTTTTTTTTTTCTTTCTGTCCCAATTAGAAATTCATTAGCTTTAAAAAGAATCTGAAATACTATGTTGTTCATGTATGTGTATCATCTATACAAAGGTGGGAAGGAGCCAGATGAAACAGTGTAAAACCAATTTCAGTCTCTTTTGGGGGTCTGAAAAGAAGTTTCCAGCAGTATCATGAGGAAACTGCAATTGCAGGACATACCTAGTAATTCATTCTGTAATGGTGTATGCAGAAGCAGTGTTCTAATTTACACATTTCTTTGATGTTTTGTGAGCAGATGGCATTTTTAAAAACGTCTATTAATTCTGGGGGAATTTGATAAATCCTAATTGCTGGGGGCTCAGAAAAGAGTAGTAGTCAAAGTGAGGCTCCTGACTTCTCTGCTCTCAAAAGGGAGACAGCCCTCTGCAGCCTCATTTTTAAGCTACTATCTTCTTAGAAATCCTTGCTTAAGAATATTCACCAGTGCCCTCAGCATAAATTTGGAACTTGCTGATTGGTCTTCATTAATTGGACTGTTCTCCATGATCCAGACACTTGTTATTACAGGTTAAAAGTACTGGGGTGATCATGGCTTATTGTGGGACACAGTGCATTGTGGATTTTCATAAGAAAGCCCGTTACTTTTTCCTTCTTTCTCACTTGTTTCATGGTTCCTTTTATTTTTCCTTCTCTGTTTCTGTCTCTTTCATCACACCTTTGACTTGGTTCATGTACTTCAGGCACCTGCCTAAAGAGTTGCAGCAAAACACCTAAATACCTATTTGCACTGTGACATCAAAGGATCACATTTTGAAATTACAACTTTTCCTTTGAACAAGAAGAAGAAAAGGTTCCTGGTTGCTATGGTGATGAGCACTATATAAATGCCTATAAATAAAATAAACAGCTGATTCATAGACTTTGATTTGCACTATTTTTTGCTTTTCTAATGAGATATAATTAAATACCAGAATGGGAGGAAATGACTTTCTATTAATTTTATTAAATATATGTTATGTCTTCTCTTTTACAGTATTTCGGCTAAGAACAGTTAAATAGTAAGATGTGTATTTTTCTCTGTGTAGGAAGTTGATAGTTTGAAAAATCATAGTCTAGTATTTATAGAAAAAAACTTTTAGATATCAAAAGGCAGTCCAGTAAAAAGACGGTGTCCATTTTCAGTTTAATCAGAATATACATTTTGAGCTAAATGCTTATTTTCTTATCTCTAAGAGACTATTATAGCTGTTGCAACATTTAAGTTAGAGACAAAAGTGTCTGTAAATGTAATTATGTTCTTATGCAGTATTGGAAACCCCACTGGTGCACAACAACAAAACTTGAAAATGTCACTGACTTTTTCTTTTATGTCAAAGTGACAAAAGCACATTGAAAAATCATATAGTCCTTGTTGAGGTTCGGGGAGGAAGGGAGAAATGGCTTTTTCATAAGCTTTTTGTTCTCAGGTCCATGATGTAGAAGTAGTTTTCTCTCTGTGCTAAAGGTGATAATTGTAAAGTGGGTTAGATGGAGACAATAAACAGCGCACTGGAGTAATCCCACACACAGGTGTTTCTCACTCTGGAAACGGGTGCACTTTGATTAACAGCAAAGGAGAGTATAATGGAAGGAGCTGTCCTTAGGGAGCGAAAAAAGGTTTGTGTGATATACAGAACTACTCCTTGGTTAAAGGATCAGTCTGGTTTCTTCGTGGAGACTGGTTTTGCCACACTGTCCTGAAGAGAGATTACCTCAGCCCTGAGCTGTGGAGTGCAGCTTGTGCACTGACAGGGAGTAGATCTGTTTTCTACCACAGTCACAGCTTTGTATTCAAAGTAACTGTCAGATTTCCAAAGGACTTGGAGCACTATCCTGTCCTATTAAACAATGATAAAATAATCCCACATCCTTCACTGTCTTCCTTCCCTCTGTGCATTCAGAGTCATGTCTGCTTTACCAATTAAAAATGTATTAGACTAAATACCTTTTACTTCCAAGCGTGGGTAATTGGGAGGACAAGGACACGTGGTACTTTTTTGCAGTTACACACAACTACTTCTCACAGAGCAAAACATGTATCTGCACACAGCTGTAGAAGGCAGGAGGAGAACAGGAGCGAGGAATGGTGTCCCTGAGGGTCTCACTTGAGCAGTGACAGCCTGCTCCAGTTTGATTTACGTTTCATAGGCCTGTCACTTCTGTCACAGCTGAGCTGCTGCTGTGGCCAAGCTGGTAGTGCTCACCTGAAGAGCAGTGACAGCATCAGTGAAATAGCCATAGAGCTGCTTCTGAACCTGGAGTTTTCTGCCATGGGACTGTGTTCATCTCTCAGAGGATGGCACAGTACCCTGACTCTGCCTGCCACAGCACTGTTTCATGTGGGCCTGAGGCTGGAGCAGGTTGTGCCTGCTGGAATGTGATTTGTACTTCACATGTATCAAAGGCTGTTCTACCTGGATTGAGGGTAGGTTTGGACAGTCCGTGTTTGACCTGTGTGACTGACAGTGGACAAGGCAATCCAAGGTCTCTCCTAAAAGAGTTGCTGCAGAGGCTGAGGAGGTTTGTAGGCAGCCTGAACCCAAACAGAATCTGCTTCCTGCCAGAGCAACAGGGAAATGGGAAAGGTGACAAACAGGGAGTCTTGAATGTGCTTCAAGTTTGCAGCTACTCCCAGAGCTAACCACATGGTTTTGGTGTTCCTGGAGACCAGGCGGGTACTAGAGCAAGACCAGGCTCCAGAGTCATTGACAGAATTTTCTCAATTGAAAAGCAGCATTGTTAGTAGTGCATACTGCCTTCAATGGAGAGGCATCTTTATTTAGAAATCTTTTATTTGGAGAGGAGGGTAAAATATACATATAGATATTAATGACAGGACAAACTGTTGAGGACAAGCTGGAGCTGTTGTGTATCTTCTTTTCTGGCATGGTTAGGAGAAAGGGTGAAACAGTGCATATACCAGATTTTTTTTTTCCATTCCTCAGAAGCTCTGCTTATGTGTGGTTAGAATTTTTTTTCTGTCAGAATTTTTTTAATAGATAGATATGATCCAGGACCATCTGGTGGAATTTGCTGTTGTCACATCTAGGTTTTCTGATGTATTGCCTGTCAAGTTATGTTGTATGTTCAGATGAATTTCTCATATGATCTGCTGACAGCTACTGACAGTCCTGAGATGGGAAGTTGGAAGCCTGAAGGGAAGAACAGAGGGCCAGAGCTAGCTTTAAAAATGTAGCTTTGATTGCCTTTGATTGGTGGGCTTTTATTTCTGGTATTTATAGGTGACTTTTTTAGTGAAGAAAGGTGAATGAGTGAACTTTAAACCAAGTGCACCTAAACTGTGTAATTTTACTTGGAAGGTCTTGGAAGTCTGCCTGTAGTTTTGTTGTTGATTTTATTTTTTCTTTGACATTGGGCTCATTAGTTTTTCTCTATCCTTAACTCTCCATCTGTAGACAATCTCACACCTACTTAAATTGCAGCCTTTTTTTCCTCTTTTACTCCTCAGTCCTTATCTAGTCCCTCTTTAGAAAGACCTCAAAATATTTTTGTATTTGTTAGGATACCATTAGGTATCCTAATAATTATAGTATCTCATTATGTTAGTCCTAAATCCTAATACCATAATAATTCTGTAGTAAAATGAGCTTAGATTTTTGACAAATTCATATTAACCTTTGCAGACAGATCACATGTATGAAAGCAATGAGCAACTCTGAAATGACTACAGTTATTCTTTTCTTGCTGGTATAATACTCAAATAATTAATTAAGATAGATGGTTTTTGATGTAGAAATCCACAGTGCAATTGCATTTCCTCACACACTGATGAAGATAATGCTCTGCTTTGTAAACCAGAATCCAAATAAGCCATAAGCGCTTCAGTTTTGTTCTTTATTTTTTTCTGCCACAATTTGAAGCTCCAAGTAGCAATTATATGCTGGTGACGAGATACATTTCACAACCTGTTGTCATTCATCATTTTTCAATTGGCTAGATCAGAAAGTAAGTGATTTATGTCTGAACTTAAAAGGTTTTTAGTTTATATATAGTACTGGTAGAAAGATATTACAGGTATTTCTGAATGGGCTGGGAGGAAGCCTGTTTGTAGAGAGAGGTGGGATTGCACTGCAGAGGCACGTCCAGGTGTGGCTCTGAACACAGACTCGCCCATGTTGGTGAAGTTGGAAGTCACCCTTGAAAAGGAAAAAGCTTTCTTCCATGGAAATTTGGATCTTAAGATGACAGTCCCCAAACTCAGGGGACTCTTGCTGAGGAAAAAGCTGGAAAGCATTTACTTGCCTCTGGTTACTCCTGTGAGTTCTTGATGCTACTTTCTGGACCAGAGACTGCAAGTGCTCTCTGTGGCAGGCAAGAGGAACATCATATTAAGTTGACCAGACCAGTAGAACCTGAATGTAGGGACCACTGTAGTGTACTCCAGTCTTGTAGCATACTTTTAAAGTATCAGATAAAGAGACTTGGAAAAGATCCCAGTCCTCTGATAGGGAAGGGATTGGGTATGCAAGAGTCAGTGTGAAGATGCAGCAGCTCTCCATGGTGGCGGTGATCTGTGGTGGATGGAGCACTGTTCTCATACTACTCAAGCGTCAGCTCAGCTATTTTCAGAAGAAGTGAACTTTGAAAGAAACCCCATAGATGGAATATGGCCAAATCCTCTGCCTGTAACATGTTTGATAGCACTGCAGGGTGGGAAAGCTGGTCTTCAGTCCTTAAATGCATTAAATTAACTCTAGGCAAGCTTGCTGAGAAAAGGGTAATGAAGCGGGTCCAAAACGGGCTGTGTGCGCTCAAGCACATGCAGTGGGCTTAATGCTCTAGGCAGCATTCCCACAGGCACGTGGCTCTGGAGCAGCCAGGTCATGGAGCACACTGTGCTGTTTGTGAAATGTATTGCAGACCACAGGTGCAGCCAAAATCACTTAGCCAGGCATCAAAGAGAAAGTCAGGAGGGAAAGCAATCCCATCAGGAGAAACCTGTGAGAGGAGCTGGATGCAGTCTGGCATAATGTTGGCTGTGGAGGATGTGTTCCAGTCAGCACCCCCTCAGGACCTGCCTAGCCCACTGTAGGAAAAAATTCTTCTTCTGATAACTGAGATGAGGATCTCAACACATGGATTGTGTGGTTTCAGGCCAAGGCAGCATCTGAACAAGTCTGCAGCATGACTGACATGCAGTCTTCAACATTACTTGATGTGATGAAGAGGTAGGAGGGTGGAGATTACTTGAACCACCTGGATAGATGCAGAACATAATTTTTCAGAGTTCTCTGTCTGAAGAAGTACACAGCCCGTATATAATTCAAAAACATGTTAAAAAATAGGGAGCTGTTGTCTTTAAAAATCAGTGAGCACCCAAGTCTGTTGGTTTAAAATCTTGCAATCTGTCTAAAATGAGCAAAGAAAGTGTATATAAAAAGTACTGATAAATCTAAGCCCTTCATAAACTCAGAATAATGTGTATTTTCCACATTCAGGCTGAAATACTTGGAGCTGCACATGGATTTATCTTTGTCAATTCTTCTGAAATCATGTTTAATAGAGATGTTCTTTTCAGATGTGATCTGTAAACAGATTTTTTTGTTTGTTTTTTTTTCCACTTTTTTTTTTTGTTTTTGCTTCTTCAAGCCTTTTCTTCCTTCTTCTGATTTAAACCTGATGATGTTATGCTATAGTTAAATTATCATAGAGGGAGAATGATATCAGTGTCCTCCACCTTGTAGTAAAAAAAATCTATATTTTTGTTTTCTGCAGTGTGTTGAGAGCAAGATAAATGAGCAGGGTGTTGCCATCCCTTATCACAGTCAGAATGATAAATGCCATGTCCTGGAAAGTTTAAAGATGTGTAAGAATACAAATCCTTGGCCTACAAGGAGATGTGTTTGAAAGTGCAGATCCAACCAGGAGTTAAGCACATCCTAAAATCTAAGCAGAAGCATTGCTTCCATTAGATGTATATACATGGCATCACGCTGTGTGGGGTAAGCAAAGCTCATTCTGTGAGAGGAGATTTGACTTGTTTTAGTGGCTTGAGGTGGGATAAGAAAATGAGCCTTTTCCCATCCCCTTGAAGAGCAGTCTGAAGTTAGTGCAGGTTTAGCTGTTCTGTGTTACTGTCACACAACAGTGTGAACTGATGCAGATGGCAATGCTGGTTGTTTGATACCTTACAGTGCATCCCTCCACTTCTCCTCACTTGTTGCACTCTGCCTGTGTCTGCTAAACCATGAGCAGAGAGCCTTGTTTGTAGCAGGCGATACAGCACCGCAGCACCTCAGCTTAGAAGGTGGAAGTACTAGAAGAGGCTGAGAATGTTACATGGGAGTGCATGACTTTTCCTCCCTAGCAAGCAGGGAAATATGTAGAAATTCTCAGTAATTCCTAACTCAGCCAGGAGGGCCAAGTGTGTCCTAGGGGGCATCAGGGACAGCATTGCCAGCCAGGCAAGGGAGGGGATTGTCCTGCTCTGCTCTGCACCGGGGCAGCCTCACCTCTAGTGCTGGGGGCAGTTTTGGAAGCCACAATGTAAAGAAAACGTTTAACTATTAGAGAGTGTCCAGAGGAGGGCAAGAAGGATGGTGAAGGGTCTGAAGGGGAAGCCTGGTGAGGGGTGGCTGAGGTCACTGGAGCCTGGAGAAGAGGAGACTGAGGGAAGACCTCAGTCTCAGTATCCTCACGAGGGCAAAAGGATGGGCAGGTACAGATCTGTTCACTCTTATGACCAGTGACAGGAAATGGCATGAAGCTGAGTCAGAGAATGTTTCGTTTGGAGATCAGGAAAAAGTTTTTCACCCAAACAGTGGCTGAACACTGGAAGAGGCTCCCCAGGGAAGTGGTCACAGCACTGAACCTGACAGAGCTCAAGAAGCATTTGAACAATGCTCTGGGACATATGGTGATTCTTGAAATGTTCTACATGGGACCAGGAGTTGGACTCGATCCTGATGGGTCCCTTCCAACTTAGCATATTCTATGATCTTTTCTCTATCTGGTTCTTCTTCTGGCTGTCCTTTAGTGGAAGTGCTCTCTTTTCTTTCCTCCCCTGTAGTTTGTTTTCCTGCCATATTTCTTGCTTCTTGGTATTTGATGTCATGTGTGCTTTCTGAGGATGCAGTGCTCTGGTTGCTGTCCACATATTCCTTGTAGTGTGAAGTCATCTATGTCTTTCCTCATGGATTTAAGCTAGTTTTCTAAATGGGAGGTGATATATCATTTTTGTGTACTGATGGAAATGTTTTTATTTGGTTTTTTTTGGTACTGAATTAGATGTCATCCCACTTGCATCCTTGAGACTCCAAAAGAGAGATGGAAGCTGAATTTTCCTGATGCACTGATTTTACAGCATTGGTTTCACTGAATTACCACCAGTTGATCCAACAGCATTGTGGCTGGCACTGACATTCTCCCATTCTTCTCCTGTGTTTTAAGTGATTTTGTTTACTTCATACAGTGCAATGAGGTGTCGAGCTCATGACTGGAAATTTCTTGGTGTTTTATTGATAAATACAGATAGAAAAGATAATCTATCTGTCTGGTATTTTTTTTTTTCCTAGAGCAGTCTTTGAAGGTTGCACCTTCTTCTGTTGTACATCCTTTGTCCAAGTGTGTCTTGTGTGTCTTTTTTTTTGTTGTATATTCCCCTCCTACTTGTTTCTTCTCTTCCTTCCCTTTGTTTTAGTCCTAGGTATTTATTCCTTTTGGGTTGTTTTGTTTAGGTTTGAGAAGTGACACACCTAAGTTTAAGTATAGTTGGCTATTTGGAGTTAACTTGGAAGTTTTCCTTATAACTGCCATGTAAGCAAAGAGCTCAGTAATTTGCCCCTTCATCTCTTCAAGATTTTCCAGTGTCAGCTGAAAAGTTTCACAAAGTTTCGCCATCCTGCCTCCAGCTTTCATTGCCTTTTCACCATCTTATGCTCCAAAGCTTGCTTTGTCATACCTGAGAGAGGCTATGCTGTACAGTTCTTACATCCAAACCAACTGATGTTTCCCTTTTTTATTGTAAAATGTTTCACCTTTTCCTTTCAAACACAGATGCAGATGTTCTTCTCTCCTCTGGCCTTTGATTCTGCCATATAAAACTGCAGCAGAGATCCGGGTACTCACTGGCAGCTGAACTTCTCTGCTCAGTTGCATCCAGGAGCCCCTTCCTCAGCTGCTGGATGTTCTGAAGGCCACATGTACATAAAAAGGGGACAAGAGCTCATTTTGATATTAAATAAGCATTTCTTGGTTCTTGTGTGGAGGTGGCATATATGGAGCTTGTGATTAAAGATGAGAGGAATAAGAATTTATTTGATAACAGAAGGTGTTTCTTGTATTTCTGAAAAAATGGCTTTTGTACCATGCAGCTTACTTGCCTGAGTTCAGCTGAGAAAATGTTGTTTTCAGTGAAAACAGATAATTTGTTTTCAATTGCAAGGATTTCTTTGTATATGGTGTTAATTGCCTTTCCATATTTTTACTGTTTTACCTTAACAATTTGATTTTACATGTATTTTTGCTCTCAAGAGACAGCAGGTGTGATACAATCTCTGTTTTATACTGTTACTGTGTAACTTGCAGGGAAAGATGTCTTTGAAGTCTGATCTGCTGGCTTCTTTATTGCTCAAGAAGCAAAGAGCAGCTGAATTGCAGGATTTGAGTCCTTGACTGGAAGTCCTTGTTGTATAAATTTGGCATAGGCTACTTCTGTTTCAGAGAACCAGCTCTTTCTTCAGCTTAGGGTTGTGTATTAGGACCATGCTTTAATGACATCAAGAAACTATGATGGATTTCCTGGTTATGCTCCATGAACCCCATGTATGAAGTGGGCTTACACACAGATCTTTCTTACTCATCTAGTTATGTTCTCTGATAGTAAACCATATAGATTTTTAAAGATTCCTCTTGTGAAGTCTTATAGCTAATGCTGAAAAGTAATCTTTGCTCTCCTTTCTCAGAGCTTCTAAACCAGACTGGGATGTTTCTGCTACATTCTTCTCAAAGCTATGCTGTGAGTTTTTAATGTCTTTTGGTACTAAAAATTCACCCATTATGTTTTAGGGATCAATTTTGCATACTCTTTGCTGAATTACACTCTTGGCAGTTCAATTCTCTTCACTGGTGTACTAATGTGAATGTTTTGTTCTAAAAGTAGTACTCAACTGAGAGTTTAGACCTTGGTTTCTTGAAGCTCAGAGATTCACGTGCAGTTTTAAGCTGTATGTGACTTTTGAATCATAGGTGACCAGTGAAATACTTCAGCACAGTCTATGTAACATGCCTTGGAAACGTCCTGAAAGAATTTGAAATCAAGTGTCTCTGTCCCTTCTGTCCCAGGAAAATGCCCTTCTGAGTTTGTGTGTAGGGACTGCACTCCCCCTACAGAAGAGGAATGCACTGTGTATTGTCAGTGGTTCCCTGGATGTGATGGGGTTTTGCATGTGTTTCTGGCAAGCAGACAGTCAGATGTAGTTATGGAGTGACCCCAGTCCATCACACAGAACACTCACTGCTATGCCTTTGATGCATTGGAAATGAGTGAGTTGTGATTTGTTTCATATCTTACTTTGCTGTTGTTTTTCTCTCTCCCAGCTGGTCACATGTAATGTAAATTGAGTGGGATGGTGGTGGATTGTGAATTGAAATCCTTTTGCACTGAAAAATTAGTTTCCCTGAGCAGATGAGGCTTTCATCTGTAGCTATGTGGACAAAAAGCTCTCTCCAGAAAGGTGTGTGACAGCACTTTCATGACCTCTTTTTTTGCACTGACTTAACCGTATCATAAACTCACTTTTGTGAGCCAAACCAGACTCAGGCTGTTCCTGCTGTTGTCATTTATTTCAATTTTATTTTCAATATATTCCTGCTTACCTTTCACAACGGATAGGAGGAGTGGCGGGAGGGAAGAGGAGGAGCAGTGAAAAATAAAAAGGTTCACAAAGATTAATTTACTGTGTAATTTTCTCTTTCAGAAGGAGGGAGAGGCACACCTGGGAAAATAGGTTATCAGACCTCTAAGCACACAGATGAAATACTGTCCTTTCTAGCAGACACCGTGGTGTTGCACTGAAGCAGTTCACTTACTCAGCACTAAAACTATACGACCAGATTCATTTTGAGGAGTCATGATGTGGTTCCCTCTGTGTGTCTGCATTTTTATTGCCTTTAGCTAAGGTAGGGCCCTTGGTGCTTATCACTTTTTAATGATTTGTTCTTACCTCTGCTCCTTGCTTCTGGCCATTTGTTCTTTACTACTTAGGTTGTTACTCATGTTCATGTAGAGACCTGAGAGTTAATAGAAAATGAAGATTGGAGTTGCTGTCACCTTTCCTTCTCCTATAAAGTTGCCTTGGACAGTTCTACACACATTTATATAAAGCTTTGCAGCATCTTGGCTTCTGACTCTGTTACAGTTGTGTCAAAGTATAAAGCTAAAGCTGGGAAGCTAGCAGCTCATTGAAATTAACATCTTTGGATTTATAAAATCACTGACTAATCATCTTTTTATGTGGGTATAAACATAGAAGAAATATGTAATCTCTGTCTTAATTGTAATCTTTTCTATGAATTTTGCAATAGTCATACATATGTATTATATACAAATATATATATACTTAGCACAGAGGTCACAAGGCAAGCTATTATACACAAAGTTCTCTAGTCCTTGCTTAATTTATGTGCATGTATTGTCCCACTGGAACACAAGACTCTTGTGTTGCATGCTTATTTTTAAGCCTTAAGTATATTAAATGAGACAAGAGGGTTTTTATTTTGGTGTATTTTGGGGTTTAGTTTGGTTTCATCACCTCGATGGTAAAGAAATGGTGGTTATTTTGTGTAACTGTAAGTCACTCAGCAAGATGGTTGTTTCCTAGTCAGTCCTCAGTCCCCGACTTCTGGGCTTTCTCGTTTTACATACTTGCTGCAGGAACACAGGTGCAGGTTTGGGTCTTCATAGTTGCAAGAGAAACTTTTTTGTGCTGTAGCTTTAATCCCTTTGCCTGGAAGGAAGGGTTGGCTACCTCAGCAGATTGTTCTTGTCAGCTTCCAGGTTGTATTACAAGCACATCATTCTCATACAGAAGGGATGAAGCAGGATGAGCCAAGGCAGGAAGGTTGTAAATGTCCTCTATCTGTGACCTCTCTAGACTTGGGATAGGATTCACTGCCTAAGGCCAATACATATGTATACTTTAGTCTCATCTTCAAGATCACAAGACCTTCCTTTTTGAGGCTGCTGGGTGTGACAGCACTTATATCCTTAGGATAGCTCATCTTGGGAGTGCTTCACTACTGAGAGGGTTCAGCCCTGCTCCAACCCTCCCTGTGCTAGGTGGCTTCTCTGGGGATGGCTGCATCAATGCCAGCAGAAGCCTAGAGATGGAAAAGCACATCCTGATGTAGGAAGCTGTCTGGAGAGCCCTTGATGTCTTGAAATAGTCTGTAAAGTAGCTGAAAGACCTCTCTATTCTTGGTTTTGCAAATATCAGCACGTGGATCCAGAGCTGTGCAAAATGAATAAGGGCAGATGTTTTTAACTGGAGCTGTCTTGAACAGCAGTTGGTTTATCAGGCTGATGTTGCTCTTCTCTCAGTGACAGTCAGGTTACACTTCAGTTACTTGAAGAGATTCTCTTTCCCAAATACTTGACTCAGGATTTGATGCAACAGAGGCAGCAGATATTGCTGGTAGGAAGGAAGGGAACAGAAATGAACTTCTGTGGCAGGGTTGGGTAAGGAATCTCCCATCATCGAAGGGCCAGGCTTCCCCTCCAGACCCTTCACCATCCTTATTGCTCTTCTCTGGACACTCTCTAATAGTTAAATGTCTTCTTTATAGGTGAATAGCAACTATGTCAATAGTTCTGCAGGTGTTCCACTTTCAATAGGTACTTCCTGCTTTTTCTCTGAAACTTTCACCTTCTTGTGTATATTGAATGTCATATCATTTATTTATCCACACAAGTGGGTCACAAGAAGGGCTTGTAAGGAAATGATGCATTGAGTTGTTGGTGGGGAAAAAATGGGGCAAAAAATTAACCACCTTGGTTTTTTATTACTATTCAGATAAATACAACAGTAAATCTAATACAAAAATTTCCCATCAGATCAGGCTTGGACTTCTTCCTCTTGCTGCTGTGCCCTTGATAAATATGCCTAAATTCAATAGTCATTCCATGAATTTTCAAGCTGCTGAGGGCAGGAAGAAGCTCTTAGGTATTGAACTGTAAATGGTTGCATATGACACCTGGAGGAATGGGCTTTTACAATTATTTCAGTGTATTCATCACACTTTCTCTGTTGTGTGCAGTGGTTCATCTTGAAGCTGAGAAAGATGATTCATTTGCTTTCTTCTCCCTCCTGTCAGTAGCAGCAGTAGCCCTCAGAGCAACAGTAAATGCCTGGCCTGCAGCCATGTGTTACTACTTCTCTTCTGGGCCTTCTGATCATACTGTAATCAGATGAGGGACGAGGTAAGAATTCTTCTTTTCCATGGGGAAAATCAGACTGGGATTTTTAAGTGTTCCCAAAACCAAGTTGTTAGGTTATTTTTTAATTGGCCAGCAGATATTTTTAAGTCTTATGGTTTATGCTGTCAGGAAACACTGTTGGTTTGTTTGTTTGTTTTACCTCCTGTATAAGTTATTTTAAGATTTGTGAGACCTAATGCTTTGCTCTGAAATTTAATGTGACTGTCAACACCCCTGGGATATGTTCCCCACTCAGAACACGGATATTTTGTGCTCCCTTAGCATCAGTCTAACAAGTTACACTGAAGGGAGGGTATCCTGTGATACTGTTGTTCCTACCTGTTGTTAATATTACACTTCTGTTTTAGCAATGGGGTTCGGTTGTATGCTGGCTGCATCCTTTAAAATGTGAGGATATGTTGTACAGGTGTGGCTGAAGGGGGCGTTGGAGGCAAAACAATCAGTTTGCAATAATGGGACTCAAAATGGCAGTAAACCTTTTTATTTTCCCTGATTTGATTTAGATTCTCCTTTAGTTTGGCTCTGAACTATTTTCCTGTCATGCTGCTGTTCTAGCTACTTCCAGGCATTTGTCAGAGATTGGCTAATTGAAGCACATGCTCCAGCTTGAATCAAAAGTGCTGTTTTGATCAAGACTGTAGGTGCTGTTACTGCTTCTTTGTGGAGTTCTTTCCATGAAGTACTAGGACTTTGGTTTGTAGGTTTGGATTTGCAAAGTTTTAAGAAAGCACAAAGTCTCTCGGCATAGAAAAAGTGGAAGGTTAGAACAAAGGCAGCTTCAGGCAGCAGTTCTATCATAGAATATTCTGAGTTGGAAGGCACCCATAAAGGCCATCCAAGTCCTGGACCTTGATCCTTGAAGCCCTCCTTAATCCTGCTTGTAAACTGAGATGCTCTTATCAGTTCTGGAACAGCTGCAGCCCACTTGCAAACCAAGTGCATAATCCAGTGAAGGCAGTTAAATTCTTGGACATCTTAAGCCCTTGTCCTTTGGATACTTCTACAAGGTTGTTATCTGTTCACCTCTATAGATCTGTCAAAGTTCCTGTCGGTGTTTTGTATTTCTGTTATGTCCCTTCCATACCTTGGCACCCTGTGATGTTCACCTTCAGGGGTATTTTTCCTTTCAATATCTATATTTTGCTGTGATATTAACATCCTGATTTACTAAGACATCTGTGAGACTTGCTGGTTTGTCTCAACAGACAGGAAAAGAGGCTCTCTTCCTTTTCCTCCAGAATTCCCAGGACAAGTAATTCTGACATGGCCTCCAACTTGAAGCTAAGTTGTGGGTCCAGGAGGGGTTTCCCAGGCATGCAGGAGGCCCTGAACCTTCTGCACAGCAAGTGCAGTGGGAATAGGAGATGGGAGGAAAGTGTGTGGGGAGCAGGGCATGTCAGGCCTGTGGCTACTCCTCCAGCAGCTCTTTGAGAGCAACAGTGACAGAGCTGGTAACTTATTCCTCTCTGTCCTTTACCATGTTTACTCTGACACCTGTGGTCTTGGAGGCCCCAGCTTCTGTCTTGAGTCTGAAGCCCATGAATACAACCTTGGAATACACAAGAGGTTTTGATTGTTGGTAGATTTTTGACAGGAAGGTGTTCCCCTATTAATGAATGCTGGTGTGGTGCATCCCACCCAGATCCCATTGACAGGCTCAGTCTTTTTGTCTGTAAAATGGGAGATGTGTTTCTTCTGGTAAGGTTGTGGCTTAGTATTGAAGTGTCATCTGAGAGAGGGCAGAAGATCTTCCTGCTGCCTGGGCAAAAGCAGTTAATAAATGGCAACTGTGGGAAGGGTACAGAGCAACCAGGGTGAGGCCTTACCCAGGGATCCCACAGGCAATGTTTTACCCTTGGTTTCTCATGTCAGTCTTGCTGAACATCATTGATTTACCAAACTGCTCTTATGAGCATGAATTATCTCAGATTCCCTTGCAGACACATTGGCACTAATTACATTTGCAGGTGTGCAGTTGGCAAAGCTGTAGGAGAGGGAATTGATTTATCTCTGTCACCCTGCTCACGTGTCATTACTGATGGCCAAATGGGAACTTGAAAGAGCACAAGTGACACCTAACTTGAATGAGAACAGCTACCAAAGCCTTGGGAACTGGCAGGTGACTCTCCCACACCTTTCTGCCCCCCACACACTGCATACAGCTGCAGGAGCAGGCCAGTGTGTCCCTGCAATGCTGCTAGGGTGCTTCCTAATAGGGATGGAGGGGTTTATTAGAGTGAGTAGTTTAGTATATGGCAAGTTCAGATAGCAGGCAAGTATATGTTTTGTATGTATAAAACATGCCCATATCTGAGAGGAGAATAAATACTAAGAATTTGTCTGGTTGATGTCAAGACATGTAACCTAAGTGTGTGTGTATGTGTGTCAAATATGTTGGATCATACTTAAACCTTTTTAAAGCTAATATTTATTTAAAACTTGCATCCTACATCTCTTAAGCCTGGAAGCATGTCATTCTTGAAGCACTTGAGCAAAGTGGGGTTTGGCCCCTGAGATATTCTTCAGAAAAATACCTTTTACCCTATCAGAGTATATTCTTGCTTAGAAACTTTCAATATTTGGCTGAAGTCCTGGTCCTTTTGGCATGAGTTCTAATTTTAGCTTCTACAGAATCAAAATGTCATCCTCTCTGTGTGAAGTCCCAATCTTGGTGTCCAGAAACCAAATGCTTCCTTTGTGTGCTTTTTGTATTTATCAGTACAAAGACTTTTTTTTTTAGTTCAGGCATAATTTTTTTTTGTGCTCTCAAACTGAAATGCACTTTTGGTTCAAAAGCACTGCAAGAGGAATAATTTCTTATAGAGAGTCCTTCTGGGACTATAAATAATAAATGCTGTGACTCAGAGTGATGCAGGCACCCCTACAACATATATGTGCACTGCAAAGATTCAGTAAATAATTATTTACCTGCTCTTTGTCAGCTCTAAACCAAGGGGGATCTATTCAGATTTTCTTGCTAGCTTGATGGGTTTTTTTTATGCTGTTTCAGGAGTTCTAAAATGTGGTGCTGTTTTTGAAGGCTGCAGCTTCATGAGGGGTATTAAATGGTCATCAAATTCTTAGTTCTGAGCCAAGATCTCCTATTCAAACCTTACCAGCTTTTAGTAGGTGCTGACTGTGAAGAGCATGGGACTGCCACACTTGGTGCCTTATGGTGCAATATTAATGGACAGTTATTATTTCACAGTTTCTGGAATTATTCGATTATTATTTCTCCCTCACCCCTTAATGATGTAATTTTGTACTTTTTGGTGTGGCTGATTAACAAACAGGACCCTCTTCAGGACTGGGGTTAAACTCTCTGTGCATTGTGATAAATTGTACCTAAGAAGTCCATTAATATAACTCATTCCATGGGTAGAGAATAAGCTTATTCATAAGTAGAAGACCAATCTGTATATGTTGTCCTTTCTTCTCTAGTAAAATAAAAGCTTGTCTAAGACAAAGAGACCAACATGGTGTGTGTAGGTTATCAGGGGTCCCACTGATAAAGTCATTAACCAAGATCTGTGGGGTCAGTGGAAAGGCTCCTGTTAGCATCAGTGGGAGGTAGGTCATGTTGTGGAGCTTTCTGATGTGCAGAAAACACAAAGTCAGCATGTATTTTCTCAAGTGAAGTCAGCTCCAAATCTGAGTCCACTCCTAGAGTTACAAAATTCAGAGGAAAAATATCAGACTTGTTCTGCACAAGGCAATATATTTGTATTCAAAGGTGCAATAGGACAATGAGATGGTCTTAAAAAGAGAAGGGTGACTTTGGATTTCCTTAGTCCCAATAGGACAGGCTGAGGGCGCTGGATGGGCTCACTTCTCTTTTTTCTTTTTTATTATTTATTTCCCCCAGGCACATGTGAGACCAGTGTCTCTCTGAGATCCTCTCAGGACAGGCGTAGGCTCATGCTGTAGTTTGAAGTCCGCCTTGAGCATGTGGGAGGAGGTATTAGAGAACTTTTCTTCTTTTTCACCCTTCTTATTTTACCTGTTAGGTCTCAAAGGGAAAATCCTCACAGACAGATACTGAACAAGATGTGTCCTGCAAATATACTATCAACACGTTTGCAAAGCCTCATATGTTTGCTTGTGATCTGCCTGCGATCGCTCTGCAGGAGTGTCCCTGCAGGGCTGGGGTCTCACTCCTGTGTTTAATGGTGTGACTGCATGCCATGAGCCTTTTGGAGGGCTATGATCTGCATGTAGATGCCATTGTGGGATAAGAACTGGAAGGGTTCCCACTCAGTTCTATCTGATTTGCCACCTTCATGAAGCTGCTCAGCCCCCACGGGTTCAAGCTCTGCTGTGAAGGTTTGTGTAAGGCACTCACCTCCGTGAGCTTGTGTGCAGTAGGAGATTCTCTAATAAGCTCCTGGATAATTTCTGTGCCTTTGTGTTTAGGAATTGTTTCCACCATAAAAAAATAACTTTCGTATGAAAATACTGTTCCCTGGATCTCTGAAGGAGGGCAATCACAGCCCTGTTCAATTCTAAGCCATTTGCTGACCATCACAGCTGGGAAATTGCTTTCCTGGTGCCAAGGGAATTACTAGAAAGCACGACGAAAGGCTTTCACGTCTTCGAGCAAGGGGCATTTTTTTCCCTTCTCTCCTATTGTTTTCTTCTTTTGTGTGAAGCGTTCGGAGTAGCAGTGGCGTTAATGATCCTCAAAAGCAGGATTTCTAAAATGCGTGCGTCCCCCCTCCCCAAAGCAGTTCGCTGCTTGTCTCCCAAGACATGTTCAGCTCCGTGAAACAGCACGGTGGTGTTTGTTTCAGCGTGGCCGCCCGTCGGGGATTTGCGGGAATACTGCAGCAAATCATCCTGCATGCAAGGCTGACCTCTGGGAGGCTAACAAATTGAGGTGAGCCAGCTGGAGCGGTAGGACACCGCCGGCAGACGGAGCATGCTCGGACCTGGCGGGGAAAGGTAGCTCAGGCTGCCGGTGGGGCGCGGGTTACGGTGCCGAGCTCTTAGGTGGGATTTTGCTTTTTCTTTGTGGTGAGGAAAGAAGAGGATTGGAGAGTGCTCGTTCCTCTGCAAAGCATAGCTTTAAGGTGTCTTCTTTTTTCTTTCTCCTGTGAAAGAGAGGCACCGGATAGCATTTCCTGTTATTTAGCAACACCAGGTATGCGTGCATGTGCTGAAACGCTGATCTACCAGTGATAGTACTTCCAAGACTAAAAAGGTTGCAGATGCTCTGAATTCCTGTATTTCTTTGCTGGGTGTAATTGTAACTGTGCTGTGTTTGCTGTGCTGATCACATACGGCTCTGAATTCAGTTTTGTTGGCAGTCCTGGTTGCAGTGTACTGAGGAGAGGGGGGAGGTTGGCATGTTTTGGATGATATCTCCTCGCTCCCCCCTTCCTTGCAAGTTCACACTGACTCCCTCCTCTCTGCATGTGTACATGTGGGGAGGGAGTCAGTAGTTCATTTGTAATCCCACGTTTTTGTAGTCCCTCTTTGTCTGACTAGTGGTTTGCTTTATCATTTTTAAACAAAAGTCTCATAGGGAAACATAGGGAAAACATCTCTGATACGGACTAAATTCTGTAGGTTTGCAGAAATGTATTTCTTGCCCGACACGTGCTGCTAAGGGATTACTTTTTTTTTTTTTTACCTTCCCCTAAAAACATGCTAATGTGGAGCTTGTGGTAACCAAGGAGGAATTCTCGCTGTTCTTATTGGCTGCGCTGTGCTCCGAACGATTTTGGCTCCTGCTTAGGATTTGCAGCACACAGGAGCGGTCCTGGGCACCATACTGATGGAAAGCAGGGAGAGCTCAGGCTGTGAGTGCTGCTAAGCACCAGTCCCAGTACCCAAATAACACAGGTTATTCCTGTGGAATAACAGGAGAATTCTGCTTGCTGGAGAACACAGAAAGAAAGGATAGATAAAATACAGAGAATAACAAATGGCAGCTAAAGCCCAGAGGCACAGTTAGAGTGGCTGAAGATCATCTTGTTCAGTACTTTGGGATTTCACATCATATTCTTTTTAATTCAGTTTTGCAGCATTAGTAAATTTTGCCTTCAGCCACCCCTGCTCTATCTTTGCTTTAGGCAGACCACTGAAGTAAGATAAAACTTCTGCTCTCTTGACACTTTTTTTTCTGACTAAGGTATCTTGTTTACAGGCTAAAAGGAAGAGACCAGGCAGAACAAGGTTTTTTTTCCTCATAAGACAGTGCTGTTAATGACAATGTAACCAGAGGTTTCAATAGGATACTCGGGTGAAGAAAGATCTGCTGAAACGAACTTTGCCTGTTAAGCTTTCCCCTCTGTCTAGCCATGGTTATTTTGAGTTACTTGGGTTTTCATCTTTAGGCTTGGGACTCTCAGAAGGTGAACAAGACTTGAGGGCTGAGAGAAATACCTTTTTTTCTTTTTCGTCACCTTTTTAGCTCATTTTGCTTACATCTCTCACATCAACCTTGTTTATCAAAAACACATGTTTTTTAAGGGAATTTTCTTGAGATCTGGGATTTTGTATGGGGAAAGAATTTCATACTCCATTATGGATGGAGAACTTGGAAATGCAGATCTTAAAAGCCCAAGAAGTATTCTTTTTAGATGTATACTTTTTGCTCAGCTTTGTGGCTTGCTTCTATGCATTGACTGCTTAGTGTTGGAATTTTTTTAACCTGTTATTTTGTAGATGAAGACAGGAGTATCAACAAATATTAAATCAATGGCTGCTAGTCATTGTGAAAGTCAGCTTGGATCTCTTCCTGTCCCCGCTCTCACAGACTCGGAAATTAACTTGCAGAAAATTTGGGTTTTCTATCCATAAGCACAGTTGGGAGGTGTCCTGTAGCCACCAATCTTCTCCTGTTCATATGGAAGGTACTTTTACATAGGGACCATTGCACAGAGCCTCAGTCTCTTTGGCTGCAGTCTTGTATAGAAAGATTTACAGTTTTGCTTTCTATTCCTCACTTATGCTGAACCATAAAAACTGAAGATGGACCTAATTTTGATCACAGCTATCTATAGATAAGGTTTTTATAAGACAGGGGCTTTTAAAATATATTGTTATATTTTGAATTTTTTTTCTGAATAAAGCTCTATTTTAAAAATTCTTCTTGAGACTACGTAGTCAATATATTCTTATTTTTTATGTCCCCTCTTTGTATCAGGCTTCAATAATGATATTTTTATCTTTAACTGCTGGGCTTACTCCCTCTACAAGAATCTGCTCTTTTCCTGTTTAAAAAGTCAGCACTTCTACAGTTGGCTGCTTTTTACAAAGAAAATGTTCCAGTATATCAATCATTCAGTGTACCATCGTTTCTTTAATGTGCTATGTACTGTGAAAGATATATGTATCTCATTAAATAAATAGAGTGAATAAGATGATAACAGCTTTTTGGGCTATGGGGATTGACTTGCTTGTAGTTCTGTGGGAATCTGTGACAGAGATGAGAATAAAAGCAAATTCTTGGCTGCTGAATCCCAACTCCCCCTCTTTCCAATTGGGAAAGTTGCCTTCTAGCAACTTCTGTTTTGAGGATGAATGAGGTATGTATTTAAAACTGCATGTGTTACATACACTGAATCCTTAGCTAAGCCTCTTGCATCAGGGATGGGAGAAAGAGCAGAAGACATTTTGCAGGGGGTGGGCAATATGCCACGTTTGCATGCTTTTCTTTTCCTGTACTGGTCCTGGAAAGCCAGTCTAGCAAGAGGTAGATCCAGGGGTAGGGAGTGCTGGTGGGGAAAATGTCCTTGAGGAGGGAATATCTGCTCTTACCCCTCCCACTGTTACCTACCATAACAAGAAGCCCATTTTCTTGCCCATGCAAATCTGCCCTAATTCTTTTGCTGTCCTGTGGCAAGGGCAGCCCCAGTCCACTTCCAGTTGTGTTGCATTTCTGGGAACTGTGGAGATGGTTCTCTTTGGACGCCCTGCCACCACTGGCAGGTTGTGCACAGGAGCTGACCAGCTGGGCCAAAGCCATGTTGGCCTTCATGAGGAGGCATTTCCCTCTGTGCACAGAGTGGTGATGCTCTCTGGAAATGTGTCTCTTCATGCTTTTTGGTTTCCCATTTCATGAGGCTTTTTAGCCTGCTGTAGCTATGGGAAGCTGAACATTGGCCTAGAAAATGTTTGGGCAGTTGGTAACAACAGTTCATAAAGGTCTAAACTGACAAAACCAGCACTTCTCATTTTGTTAATACCTGCAGGAATAGGTGATCCCTCTTAGGCATGCTGGTCATCCTGTTCACCCTTGTTCTCCCTAATCAAGCTCTTGGTTTTTTCCCTTTGGGGGTCTTAGTAGTGTATGTTTGTCATTTTTGTAGTTGGGATTTTTAATGTGGATTTTGTAGCTTTTCTCCCTATTTCTTACCTAAATTGCAATTTTTTAAAATGTTGAGGAGATTTGGAACACTGTCCATCATATTAATAGCTTTAGTGATTCATCCTACTGTCGCTTCACAATTAAAAAAAGAACAACAGAACTCATCTCCTAAATGAATCCAAACAGATCTTTGTGCCAACTGCCTATTAGTGGAAATTCCTCTCTCATCCCACCCACTCTGATCTCCTAGGCATTAACAGGAGATGGAGAACAGTGTCTCCATCTATGTCCTTACCACTTCCTGAGGATGTTTAATACATCAGATAACCTGTAGCTAACAGGCAGAAGGTGCTGCTGTGTCCAAACTTGCATGAGAGTGTTATAGACCTGCAAGACACTGGAGGGCTCTGCCAGAAGTGTCTGGTGAAGAAACCAGATGAATATTCCTGAAGACTTTACCTGCTCACCAGCAGCCAGTGCTAGTTAGAGGAGAAGTAGCTGGGCTGTGAGAATGAGACAGTGATGCTTTTGCTAAGTGAATGGGGGTGGAGGAAGAAAATGGGATAAGCTCTTCATGCCTGTGAACTCTTGGAAAAAGAGTAAAGAGCTGACCAAAAATAGAGTGCCTCCCACAGGCTCTTAGCTGCTGGAGCAGCATCCATTGTGGCTGAGCTGCAAGCCTCGGGATATGTTCTTAATTCCACTGCACAGTCTTGAGCTGTCCCCACAGCAGTGTTTTTGTTGAATTCTCCTTGTCTGGCTCTAAGACTGCTGCTTTCTGCCCTGTTAGCATCACTGCCAGGAAAATCTGCCTCTTCCACATCCCTCTCTCACTCTTTCTGCTCCCCTGCAGCCCACTCCTCTCGGGAGTCCTCAAGGGCACATCCCATCCCCTCCCGTGGGACATCATTGCCCTCTCCCAGCTTGGCAGCAAGAAGCTCTGTGCAGCTTTTACATGCATGTCTCTTCTGGCTTGGCTCTGGTCTATCAGTTGCCGTGTCTCCTGGTGCTGAAGGGTGGTACTTCAGCATTTCAAAGCAGAGAGTGAAAAAATGTCAGTGCAATCAATTTCTTTGGTAAGTGGGGCGTATTACTCAGGTGGAGCAGAGCCCTGGGTATCTCAGTGTCACTGGGAAGCAAGAGGGTGGATGAACGTGGTAGGGATGGGAAGGAGGCAGTCTGTGGGCAGCTTGGGGGGTGATTGGCCTAGGGACTGCCCTCTATATAGAAAGAAACAGCACAGGACTGCTCTTAAGAAAAGTAGCAGTGTGTCTGGCCTGCCACTTCTGCAAGTGCCTTTCAGTTCTTAGGATGTTCTCTGATAATACCGTGGGAGTGGCAGCTCTAGACCCATTTCATGAGGGAGATTTAGTAATGAAAATTCCTTTTGTTGTGAAGCAGCTCTCTTCAGGTGGAAAACTAAATGCTGTTTCAGTATTACCCTCTGCCTCCTGGGAAAGTTTCTTATCCCAGGTCTACTGCTGCTGACAGCACTTTATGACTGATCTCAGCTTGGGGGACTGAGGAACCAGGGGATGTGGAGGGCAATTGCTTGGCATTACTCCCTCAGTGCAGCCTCTCTTGGGTATGTAAAAGCAAACAGTGGGATTGTTTGTTACTATTTATGCTCTATCATTCCCTGAGGGATCAAAAATTATAGTTCCTGAAGGTCTGTTTTTACTGAAAGTGTCAGATTGAAAAAAAATGTGGGAAAACAGGCAAAGAATTAAGACAGTTCTCTGAGTACCTGTGAAATTCTCCTTTCATTTCTGCCTGCAACACCCCTTCCTGTCCTCATCCCGTTGTTCACTTCCATCAAAAGCAGCTTTCTCTGAAGCAGCATGAACCAGGATTTAGGAACTGGCAATGAGGAACAGAAATGAAGATGGATTACTTTAGCATTCCTAGCATTTAACACAGATTCCTGACACCTGGTTAGCTAAAGCACATACACTCACTTCAGCTAAGTGCAGGGAAGTGAAAGAGCTGCAGTGAGGGAAGAGGTAGAAGAGGGCCTTGCATGTGATTTTTACTAAAAAGCTGAGTTGTTCATTCCTAGCCTTTTAGCAGTGGCAGAGTCTGAAATGAGAATTGCTAACCTCTGAACACTGGCTGCATCCATCAGGCTGCATCTCTGAAGTGCCTCTTATGCCTTTCCCTTGGGACTGGAGGGGAGAGAACAAATCAGGGGTGAAACATCTGACCAGGCTGTATTCAAGGAGACCTGTCTGGCTCAAGGGGTTTGTAATGGTCGGCAGAGCTCCCCACCACCCAAATGCCTGTCAAATGCAGGTGGCATCAGTGGTGTTTTTATGGACTGTGGGCTTCTTGTGCCTTTACAACACCCACACATACACACTCACCTTGCCATAATGGAGTAATAGAGAAATCATGGTTTTCCCTCCTCTGCCAAGTTGTTGCAACTTGCATTGACTCTGTTGAACTTGTATGTGCTTTGTTCTTCTGACAGAAGTTAAATTTCATAATGCCTGCGGGCTGGCCTTCCTTTAAGGGTGTGCTTGCTTGTTAAAGGTCTCCTCCATGAACTGATTAGCAGGCTTTGCACGTGGCTGCTGGGGCTTGATCCTTTCCTTGCTGATGCTGTTGAAGTCACTTAAAGCTGTACTCACAAGATGAGAGGTTTGTAGTGGAGAGGTTATGTACAGAATTGGATGATATCATTATACATTTTTCAAAGACACTGAAGAAGTAAAATAAAGCTTTGAAAGTTGGTACCAATAAAACAATTCAGGATCTGTCCCCATCAAAATTTTCTCTTCCTGAAAACTGATTTGACTGCATTAGCAGAACCTGAGTGATGTACTGCTGTCCCCAGTGGTATTCTCTTCCAGGCTATCCATGGAATAGCCTTGGCTGAGAGTTGCACAGCCATGAGGAGCAGCAGTCAGCCCCATTGACAGAGGAAGACAGATTGAGATGTGATGTGATAGCCATCATTTTTTTGTGCAGGATGTCTGTGGCACCTGGGACAAGACCCGGTTAAAATTGCTGTGGTGGAAACAAAGGCTTAGTGTTAGAAAAGAGTTTATCACAGTCCTTTATGCCTCTCTTGATACAGGTGGCTGAAGAGAGGAATGAGTACTAAGAATGAGATAGAGAAGCATCTTTGGGTAATGGTCTATGGAGATTTGATCCTGCCCTGATAATCAGATGATCACTCTAGGTCCCTTTCCTCTTTTTCCATGGTTGAAATCAAAATAACGCATTTGTAATTTGCTGCTTGCTTTTAGGGAGTTTCTAAATGAAGCAGTTTTTCAGATCATTCACCAAAGGAGATCGATGTCATTTCTCTTTCATTTGAGAAATTGAAATTAATTTGTTGCTCAGATCCCCAGAGATCACCTCTTGAGTTTGTGTGGCTTACATCTAACACTTGTTTCTTTGGCATTATTCAGACTCCCACATACCTTCAGTTCTTCCTAAAACAGACCCCTCAGGCTGTTGGGATCTCATGAAGTGTAGGAATACTTTTTGACTTCATTGAGTTCCATTATTCTCTATTCAATCCCAAGTTGCAGGATCAAGCTTTTAAGTTGCAGTAGCTCTTTTCAAAGGAACTGCTTTGGCAGCAGAGGAGGTGTTTGCTTTGGTCCCAATTATGCCTGGACAACTTCCTCCACATTGCCGTGTAAGAAGTGTCTCTTGGTTAAAATGCTAAAGGATGCTTGGGATGTCAGAACATGTGCTTGAGACATTGCTTTTTTTCCTCCATGGTAAACTTGCACCAAAAGAAATTTAAAGTTGCTACCTTTAAAAATGGCAGCTAGAAACAATCTAGTGAGGTAAATACTAATCAGAAATTTCCCTTCCTGAAGTTCCCCATGAGTCACAGGGGCAATGTGCAGTGAATCTTGATGCATAATGAAAATTGAAGCACATAAATTCTGTAGGTGAATCAATATCTCAATTGAAGTTCACAGCTGAAGTTATAATCAATACTCTGATATAAGCCAGTAGTGTTTCTGCATAAAGGAAAATGGCATCAGGCTCTAACAGAAGAGGAATCAGGGAGGCTTTGGAGCAGCACAGAAAAGGTTCTCAGGTTGGAATGGGAAAATGCCAACAGTGGAACCCTTAAATGCATTAGCTTATCATTTGTATAAGGGCTGGCTGTGCTGTGCAAGCCAGACTCTCACTAAATGAAGGTCTGATTGCTTTAATGACACATCAATTCCTCTCATAAAGAGCACAGCTCTCCTCTCTTCCATGCCAATATTTCTTTTGGAAAGACAATGGCAGTTCCTAGCCTTTGATCCTGGATTGCAGCCAGAACAACACCCTGGTGACTGGGGTTTCTCCCTCAGGGCAGTCTGTAGACCTGCAAGTCCTTCCCCCACCCCTGGATAAAATGAAATTGAATGTGATGTTCACTAGTTCACATTGCACACTGGAGTGTAGCGAAATCTGTCCTGGCAATACTCCTCGAGCTATTGCTACCTGCACACTGAAGGTGAGGGCATTGCTGAGTGCTCTCAGCCATGCAGAGCAGGAGGAGGAGCTCGGGCCCCCAGTCCTCTGCAGGTGGCCCAGTGATTGCAGTGCTCCATTTCCTCACACTGTGGAAGTGGTCTGCAAAAAGCAGAGTGATCCAGAGTCCCAGAAAACATACTTTTCTTTCTAACAGATCTTCATACAGCTCATCCTTAAAGTCTTTTACATTTTCTTCTTCAAAAGCATAGAAATGAAAATGAGAGAGGAGCCTTCCTGTAGAGCAGTTCCCAGTTCTGTTTGCTTTATATTTTTTTTACAGTTTTAGGGAGAGCTTTGTCACTTTTTTTGTTCTTTCTCCTCATTCCCTGGAAGGGGAAAAAATTACTGAAAGAAGCCTAAACTCTCTTGAATAGTCTGTAAAATATGATTTATGATGGAGCTGTAAACCTGATGTTTAAAGGATCCTCTCTTGTTTTATTTTCCACAGGTCTTTGACCTCACCATGTCAAAGAGTGTTAATGATGTGTTCCCTCTCCGTTGCATTCCCCACCTGTCATCCTGCTAGGATCTAACTACAGAATGAACATAGCAGCTGTGTTCAATGCCCTGCTCGTGTCCATCCTCGCTGCCGTGCTGTGGAAGTACATCAGACTGTGCGATCATGCCGCCATGGTGGAGGAGGAGCTGGTCCTCATGCGCCAGTCTCAGGAACTGTCTGAGGCTCAGCTTGACTACCACGCAGCTCTGCAGGCCCTGGTGGAGAACGGTACCAGGATGGTGTGCACTGGCAGGATGCACACCGACCGCATCTGCCGCTTTGAGTCCCTCTGCTACTCCACCGAGGCTGAGGAGTTTGTCTACTTTCACAGCAACTCCTCCGTCATGCTGCCCAACCTGGGCTCCCGGAGGTTCCAGCCGGCTCTGCTCGACCTCTCCTCTGTGGAAGATCACAACACCCAGTACTTCAACTTTGTGGAGCTGCCAGCTGCTGCGCTGAAGTTCATGCCAAAGCCGGTCTTCGTGCCTGACGTGGCGCTGATTGCCAACAGGTTCAACCCAGACAACCTGATGCACGTCTTTCATGACGACCTCCTCCCCATCTATTACACCATGCAGCAGTTCTCAGACTTAGATCTGGAGGCACGACTCTTCTTCATGGAAGGGTGGAGTGAAGGTGTTCACTTTGACCTCTACAAGTTACTGAGTAACAAGCAGCCGCTCCTCCGGGAGGAGCTTAAAACGCTGGGCAGGCTCCTCTGCTTTACCAAATCCTATGTGGGACTATCCAAAATCACCACCTGGTACCAGTACGGATTTGTCCAGCCACAAGGGCCAAAGGCTAACATCTTGGTTTCTGGTAATGAGATCAGGCAGTTCACCAAATTCATGATGCAGAAACTGAACATCAGCTTGGAGGAAAGCTCCAGTGAGGAGTACATTGTAGTCTTCAGTCGGACAATCAACAGACTTATCCTAAATGAGGCAGAACTAATCCTGGCTCTTGCTCAGGAGTTTCAGATGAAAACCATTTCCGTCTCTCTGGAGGAGCATTCATTTTCTGACATCGTCCGGTTGATCAGCAATGCGTCCATGCTGGTCAGCATGCACGGGGCCCAGTTAGTCATGTCGCTCTTCCTGCCAAGAGGGGCCACCGTGGTGGAGCTCTTCCCATATGCTATCAACCCCGAACACTACACCCCTTACAAAACCCTGGCAACCCTTCCTGGCATGGACCTGCAGTACATTGCCTGGCAGAACACAGACAGGGAAGACACAGTAGCCTACCCTGACAGACCTTGGGATCAGGGTGGGATTGCTCATCTGGACAAAGCTGAGCAGGAGCGCATCATTAAGAGCACGGAGGTGCCGCGGCACCTCTGCTGCCGCAACCCTGAGTGGCTGTTCCGTGCCTACCAGGACACAAAGGTGAACATCCCGTCTCTCATACATGTGATTAGGCAGACTGTGAAGTCTAAGCCCGGACCCAAGAAGCAGAAGTGGTCTGGTAGCCTCTACCCTGGCAAAGTGAGGGATGCCAAGTGCCAGGCCTCTGTCCAGGGCACGAGTGAAGCTAAACTTGCTGTGTCCTGGCAGATCCCCTGGAATCTGAGATATCTCAAGGTCAGAGAAGTAAAGTACGAAGTGTGGATACAAGAGCAAGGGGAAAACACTTACATGCCTTATATATTGTCCCATCAGAATCACACCTTCTCAGAAAACATTAAGCCCTTCACGATATACCTGGTGTGGATACGCTGCATCTTCAACAAAAATCTTCTGGGACCTTTTGCAGATGTGCTCTTGTGTAGTACATAACCCGCTGCACTACCTGTACAGCTCTAACCTGCTCTCCACTCCATCTGTGGTTTAAAACCTCATCCTGTAGTTTGTAGAGGGCTGAAGAGGACTAGACTGTACCAGTGCCTAAGTGTCCATTTTATTGCACTCCACATGTATTCTTTCAATGGTATTTATTTCCAGTGAGTGTTTGGGAAAAAAAAAAAAAAGAGAAACCTCTGTGTTCTTCAGAGTAACTTCCAGAGGTTAAATTACATGCTGAATACATGTAATTGA
The DNA here is from genome assembly GCA_003676055.1 of Chloebia gouldiae. Lineage (NCBI taxonomy): Eukaryota > Metazoa > Chordata > Aves > Passeriformes > Passeridae > Chloebia > Chloebia gouldiae. Next base: position 40,273,576 of record QUSF01000003.1, read on the forward strand.
AAACAGAATGGAAGTGAATTGTGTGTACCTTGGTCGTGATTTAAATTTGCTCCTATTGTGTGGTGACTATTTAAGCACAGCGTTAAAGCGCAGTTAATTCCATGGCTAAGTGGGCAATTCTCATCAGCTTTTTCACTGTGAGTTATATTTTTCCGTAACTCTTGACTGTAACTTTGAGTTCAAGATTTTGTATGAGAGCCTTCATTAAACTGCTGTAAACCTCCTAGTACTTTTCTGCATTTTATTATTTGCCCATTGCTGTGATAAAATGTGTATCTGTAGCTTCTTATGTTTATATTTCGACTGAAGAGAATGACCACAGACTACAACTTCATGTTTAAAATCAGATTTTAATGCACCCCTATTGCAAAAGGTTGTAGTAACAGATAAGAGGTAGAAGGGATGGAGTAGGTAAAATAATTTACTGTGTTTTAGGAGTTTTCATTTTGTGGGTTATGTGCAGGTGTGTGAGAAAGGAGTGGGGTGATTTAGGAGAACTGATGGGGAAGAGATTGCTTTTACAGCAATCTGCTCAAGAAAATCCTTTTTTTTTTTTTGGTATTTCATCAGAATAATCGGTTGATAATAGCTATTAATAGGTACATGCTTTGCTGGGGAATAGGCAGGTGGTGGCATAGGGAAGCTTTCTGTGCACAGGTGTTCCTGGATGTTGGTGAAAGGAAGCAGAGTCAGGCAGGAAACAGGTAGATATGCCAGGGAATTGGGCTGGCCAGAGAAGGTAGCAGGGATCAAGCTGATGACACTCACACCTCTGTTATTCCAGTGGGGGGAGTAGTTTAGTGTAGACTTAAATTCATTTTCTCTGAGATTGGAGTCTAGCTTCATTGCCAGGCTAACACACTGACTACTTTGGACCTGGTCCTCAGATCTGATTTAGCTGGAGACCCTAAATTGCACTGTCTTTGAAAAATGGCTCTGAGTCATAAGTGAAGTTCTTGAGGAGGGGAAAAGGAAAGGGGCAGGAGTGTGAGATGTTTCCCTGATAGATATTAGCATCCTCTGTAGTTTATAACCAGTGTGGAAGCAAAAGGAAGAGTGCTTTATTCTCCTTTCCCTCCCAGTCCACACCTTCCTCCCAAGGTCTGGATGGACATTTGAAGAATAGGATAAATGTCTTGCTTTCTGGGCTGATAGATGAGCATCTCAAGGCAGGATTATAAATATGGGTTCTAAGGAGAGGGGGAGTACAAATGGCTGTATAAATTTGGACAAGAAACAGGATTGAAAAATGAGCAAAACACAGCACAACATCAGACCTTTGGGCAAGTGCTACTTCTGTAAATTCATTTTCATTATGTCTTTGTTTTCAAACATGTTTATGATTTAAAGGAGGGGAAGAAACAGAACAAAAGTTCCAAAGTCTGCATTTGTTTTGTAATTTTAACCTTGCCAGCTGATGATTTTTGCCTTGCCATTTTAAAGGGGCATGGGAGTATTCCCATTGTTGTTTTCTTAGGACAAAATGGGCTTCTTGCTGAAGTGAGTATTCGAGCTGTGTCCATGTGGCTGCACATTCCACACCATATATGTCAGAGCTGAGGTGAGAAAAATTTCCTAAAAGATTGCAGTGAAAGCAAGCTGTTCAGGAAAGCCTCCAGGACCTGTGGCTCCCCAGGAATTTGCTGGCTGATGAGCTCCCACTCACAAAAGGGTTTAGCAGCAGTCCTGTATCCCCACATCCATTCAAGCTGAAGGCCAAGCCATCCTGCTGGCTCTTGCAAAGGTGGTGTTGTTGGTACCCTATTTGGTAGTGAATGAGTCTTTGGACATCTTAAATTTAGTCAGCATTCATTTTGTATCAGTTCTCAAAAATAATTTTCTTTGAGTGTGTGTGCTGCCTGTGTTCTCCTAACCATTGTTCATCCTCAGCAGGATATTGATCTGCTTGTTGCCTTCCTGCCTGCTTTTCTCCATGCCTTTTGTAGTAATCCTATGACTGTACTTTGTAGATCATCCCATTTCACTTAAAATTAGTTCCATATGATTGCAGATTTTATAACATTTGCAGATTGGTTACAGCACATTAACTATTTTCTTCTCATATCCTAATGACTAATCAACAAAATTGGCTACAGAGCAATGAAGTATCATATATGTGGGTTTCTGTGCTCTTTACTCTGGCATGAAACAGTCTCATGTTCAGAGCGAGACTAATTTTTTCCAGAAGATAATCAAATGTGCTTTCCAAAAATGCATTCAGGTTCTGTCTTCCTCATCAGTGCTATGAGTACTTTATGATGTGGGAAAAAAAAAAAAAGGCTTTTTCCTTTTCAAATTCTCAGACAGCTGAACACTGAAGTTGTGCTGGTGATGTTGCCATTTGCCTCCAAGACCTGCCCAGTGTAAAAGTGTCTGTGCTGGCACCTCACTGCTATACCTGAATTTCTCCTCTGCCAGAGCACACAGCAGTGAGAGCCCCTGGTGCTGCCTGTAGCTGTCATAAATTAGGCACAGTAATGTTAAGGTGATTTATACTACCTCAAGAACTGCTCTGGAGTGCTGGCATCTTTCCATAGTAAATTTTCTTTATTTTAAAAACTTTGCCATCAGTGCTTTGCAGGCCCATTGCATTTCTCAGGCGCAGACCTTCTGTGTCCCATGGGCTCTTTGTTTCCCTTCCTCTTTGTCAATGCCACTTCTTGATGGATCAGAAGGAATGTTTGCCTGGCATTATTTAAAGTTCAGTCCTACAGTGAATGCAGATTCTCTGTGCACAGGGCTGAGGCTGCATCTCTCATGTGCAGCAAGGTAAGACTGGAGCTGGATTAGTCTATTTTTTTCATTGGGTGAGCTTGTGGGGCTCCTATTGACAGGTTGCTTTGTGCAAAAGACTTAGAATTTCTACTGCTGCATCATTTGGTTCTGCTCCCAAAGGGAGTACATTATGCTCTCCAGTGCTGTCTGACCATGCTGTCCTGGAAGAAGAGAAGTAGCTGGGATTAAATTTCAGAATTCTTTGGGGGCAGTGCAGGATGCTGGTCTTGAACTCGCTGCTGCTGGCCTTGTCCATGCTTGCAGAGATGGATCATCCAGGAGGATTCCCTCTGGCTGCAATTTCATATCTCCTTCTAAATAGCCCAAGTGCAAGCACCAGCCAGCGGCTGTGGGAGGGCTCTTACTGACGTGTATGAGGATGAAGAGGAACTGAATGGAGGGTTTGGACCCACGAGGTGCTGGAGCAGGATCTGCAGGCTGATGGTAATGCCTCCATGGGTGGTAGGGGCAGGCAGTGGTCAGCTGTTTGCAGCCCAGGTTGGTCACCCAGGGTGGGTTTTACAGCTTCAGAAGGTGACTGCAGAGAGTTAATCAAAAACTTGGGTCTGCAGAGTTCAAATTGAGATGTTTCTGTCTCCTTCATCTCACCTCTCCTGATTCTTTTTTGACAGATCCTTTTCTTAAGGAAATTATAACTCTTAAGAGCAGTAACTTGGGACTTTGCAAATTACCTTTTTTGGCTTTACCACCTCAATCTCTAAGAGTTAAATACATTACTCCAAGTAAATGTACAACAGGATTATTTGTTAAAGCTGTCTGCTGATTTTTTAAATTTTTATTCTTCTTTCCATTTCAAGCCACTTTTTTGCCACCATCTCTTAGGGCTTTGCATGTCCAGTGCTCTGGGATCTGTGAATGTCGCCTGTCCCAAGACACCAACACCTCACAGGACCCAAATTAAGTGAAGACACTTAGGATATTATTCATTTCAACACCCTGTAGGCTGTTGGTGTAGATGGCTCTGAGGCAGAGGCACATTTGGTGTAGGTGGACTGGCAAGGGCCCTGACACAAGCCTTTAGCCTTCTTAGGGCAGGAGTCGGTCCAGGTCCCCAGCAAGGAGGTTGTTGCTCTCTGGGATCCCTGGGTGAAAGGAACTCTATAAGCACACCATCATTTAATTTGCATTGAACAAAACAGTGACTTCAGCATCTTTATTGCTGTATCTCTTCTGCTGAGATAATATTTTTACTTCTGGTGTCTATGCTGGTGTAAGGTAAGATTGGTTTAGTGGATAAAAGAGCACTTAATTTTCCCTTGCTGGACTTGGGAGAGGCACACTCTTGGAATGGCTTTCAATGTGATGACTGACAGTCCATCTGTGCTGTGGGTGGTATGAAAGCATCACCATCTGCACGTGTGTGAGGCACATCACCGTCCTTATGTAAGAGAAGTCACCTCCCCCAGCGTGTCCCTCCTGAGGGGCTTTCAGCCAAACCCTCTGCTAGCGTGGGGCCAGCTGCAATAGAGAGAGCCATGATGAATTTACACTGACTGAGGGCCTAGCCCTGCTTGTCACCCTCTCAAGTTGTCCCTTCAGAACATGCTGATTACTAAATTAATTGTTGGCACGTTCAGACAGATGCATGGAATAGCCTCCTGTTTGCTCAAAATAACTTGGCAACAGTCACCACCTTTAAATGCCGCTTATCCTGCCATTTTCAAATGTGCTGCCTTTAAAATTTAATCGAGTTTCCCTTTGTTGGGTGTGCATCCAAACAGCTCGCTCCAATTGCCCCATTTACCTTCTGGGTTAGCCATGTCCCTGTATGCATAATGTAGCATCCACCGACAGATCCACTCAGGGTAACATCTCTGTTCCCTGCCCTAGAGACTCCCTGCTCCTTTGTCTCTCCTTGCTTTAATGTTATCCTGGCCTCTAGCAATAGGCAGCCAGCGTGTGGGTAAGGTGGATGGAGGTGGGACAGTCTGCAGGCATTCCATCCCCAGCAGCACTGTTGTTTTCCCACTGTGGGTTTCCAGCAGTGTTATCTTGTGGATGTTCCTAGTGGTGTGATGTTTCTGGGATGAGTCAATTCCCCCTGCTTCTTCAGCCTGCCTGGAAAAACCTGCCGGGTCCTGTGGCTATCCGCAAATAGGTACTGGGGCAGCAGCTGCCCCGTGTGCTCCTGCTTTGGGGTGATTTCACCCATGCCAACAACCAGAGCTGGATACTGGCCTTTCCCCACCTGCCAGCCCCAGGAGCCAGGTCTGCTTGTGTGGGTGGCAAGGTGTGACAGACCTGGGTGAGGAGACACAAGCTCAGGCTGCTGCTCAAGCTGTCTAGCGGGGTAGAGGCACTAGTGGCCATCTGGCTGAGGTTTTCATTAAATGTGTCTGTTTTTTTGTGGGATTCTCACTCCAAGAAACATGGAGGAGAAGGAGGTGGCATGTGGGGGAGTAATCTGGAGTGAATTACTGGAAGATCTCTATTTTTTAGGTGAGACACCAGTGGAGGACTGGAGATCAAAGCCTTTTGTTTCGGCACAGGACTCCAAAATTTGCTGTTTGTACAAGTCCTCATCCCCATCCTGCTCCTCTGTTTCAAGGATTTATATCATTCTCCATTACTTTGTCCTTTTTATTTGCCTTTTTTTAGATTCTCACTAGATTTAGTCTCTCCAGCTGTGGCCAGGAAGCCCCTGACAGCAGTGCTTCTGCAGGACAATGCTGCCCAGTGCTGCCCTCCGTATTTCATAAGCATTCTTTTTCATCTCTTTCCTTCTGACAGAGAAAGGTGCTTTCCTCCACACATGAATATTTGTCAGATTCAGAGCCAGACAGCTGTGAAAAATCTCTTTCCTTTCTTCTTTCTCCAAATTCCTTCCTCAGGATGGTGATGGTGCTTCAGAGGAGCAATTTGATATGCTCTTTGCTTTGGGCGAAGAATGGGATTCGGTTGTCTGTGAGTGAGAGCTTCAGATGGTTTGCATTCTTGTTCTTTTCCCACCTCTTACTTGCTAAATTTTGGGCAGGAGGTGACTCTGTAGGACATCATCTGGTTATTGCTGATGCCTGGAAGATGTTTGTCCTTGGAGAAAGTGGACAAAGAGCCATCGCTATGCAGCTCCAAAGGGCCAAACACCACAGTCACATGTCCCAACTACTTTTGTGAAAAACATTTTTTTTTCTCTGACAACTTTTCTTTCCTTCACAAAAAACCCCAAACAAACAAAACCAAACCAAGCAAAACAAAAGAACCAAACTCTATTAGGGAGAATTTTTTATGAAATATGTAAATTCCAGAGCTATCTTTCAACTCAAAACTAGTTTTGACACCATTTTCAACAACTGATTAGGGTCTAGAGCGGGGGAGTCTGATTAGACAGTGGTTTATTAATGCCATTTTCCTTTTCCCAGCCTAGAGGAAGAGCTGAGATATTGGCTGACCTGACAGTGCCTGTCTGCAGTGCCAAATTTTCAGTGGAAGCCTTTTTCCTCCCAAAACTGTGCTGCAAAGCTGGTAGGCAGAAAGAAAACTACCAAAGAGCAATTAGCTGCATTCTCTACATTGCATGTTTCCCTTTTAGGTATCATCACCTTTGTAAGCAAGGACATAATTTGAGTATTCTCCTCAGGGAAAAAAAATATATATATTTCTTACAGCCCAGGTTTGGGAATACTCTGACCAGCAGAGTACACTTCCTATAGCAGTAGTGTAGGGAAGGGTGGCAGGTGTGTAATGCCAGGCTGTGATGGACACAGCTGCTGATGTGGCTTTTCTCAAGGTGAGCACCCCATCTCTTATCCTGCTCCTGCTGAGTTAATTCTTATCCCATGAGAAGCAAGAGCATATTGGTGGCCAGTTTAATGCATCCTCACCAGTAGCTCAGGTGAGGGCCACCTGGGTAAGCAACACACATAAATAAGCTGCTAAGCAAGGGCTTTGGCTCTGCTTTCTCAGCTCTGTTTCAAAGCAGTAACATTTCAGGGGAAACCAAGACCCACAAAATGACTCATGGGGAGCGGTAGTGCTCCTTGGTTTGTGCTGCTCCTGGCCAGATAAGCCATTTACCTGGAATCCCTCTCTGCTTGGTGAGATTAAAAAGTATTTTACAGCCAATCCCACATGATCTGTAGGAAAATCAGGTCACCAATAGGTGATCAACAGCTTCGGGAGCAAGCAAACATGCCTGAACACAGCCAGGTGCAGCCAGTGTGTCCAGCTGGAGCTGCGTGGAGCTTTTTCCTTTTTATCCCTGTTCTGGTCAGATAGCTTTTTTCATACCCTTTCCTTCATGTAAACAACCACACGGGTTGCAGCAGAATAAACAAAAATCAAGCTCTTGAATGTCATTGCTTACCGGGAAAGAGACCAACGTGGAGCTCCATGAAGCCTGTGTGCAGCGCTGCAGGCAGAGCCACCTTTGCTGGGCTCTGCCCTAGTGGGGGGCTGCAGCCACCTGCACTGCCTTGGGAGCCTACCTACCTTTGCATGGATATACAGCAGCAGGGGAATTCTGACAGTCACTGTAAAAGGGATCTGTTTATTGTTTAACTCTGAAGCTGCCTGACTGACAGGGGAACCTGTTCCTCTCCACGAAATCTAAACAGACTGGAAATGCATGCTTTGAAGTGCTTTAAAAATGTAAGCTGTCCATAAATGCAAACTGATTACAAATCTGCGGCTTGAAGCAGAGGCAACAAGAAGCATAACCCCAGTGCAATTTATTTTAAAATATTTTGTATGTTTCCGTTTAAAGCATTTAAATAACCACACTGATACCTCTATTCTCACCTGCTGTGCACCTGCTGCTACTCCAGAGCAGCTCTCCAGCTGCCAAGAGCTCCAAATATTTCAGACCTTGATGTACAGTGTTTCTTTCAAGATCCTGCCTGCTGGAAGCCATGGTCCTACAGCACACCAAGCCATGAGGCTCTGGACTGCTTCACTGTGCTTGATTTAGTTGCTTGAGACCAGGCACCACCAAGACCAAGTTGCCATTGTTCACTTGGAGGTGTAGCTCGGGGTAAATAATTTCCCAGTTTAGCTAAGAAGTCTGTTTAGCTCAAAGTCTGCCAGAGTGGGATCCTATATGTGATGGCACAGCTTCAAAAGAAAATGCTGCTGACAGTAAGCTCACTTTGTTTTCCCATTATCCAGGCTGCATCCATGGTGACACCAGGGTGATGCTCCAGGGCTGAGGCTGGGAAAGAGCATGAGGTTGGCCACATGGTGGTGGTTTTCATCTGGTGTCCCCTGCCAAGCCCACCAGGTCACCCTGATCTGTGAGCCATTTTCTCCTCAGTTAACTCAGTTTGACAGTTCCAGCTGGTCCCAAGCCATCATAATTAATGTCACATCTTTCCCGTTTCTCTCTGGCTTTCAAACATGTGCCCAGGCTCCTGCCAGCTCTCATCAGCCGCTCCCCTGGTGCCAGCAGAGTAGCAGCAAGCCAGAGAAAGGATCAGGTTCGCTTGCACCAGTGGTGCAAGGCCAGGCTTTGCCAGGTCTGGATGGGACTGGTGCATCACCTCCCACCTCAGAAGTTTGCTCTTTGGACTCCGCAAAAGTGGAATTAAAGCCTTTCTGCATTTGGTGGCAGCTTCCCTGTCCTCTTCCACTGTTTCCTGGCCAAGTCAAAGAACCATGGAGAATCTGTGGGTGTGCTGGCCTTGCTTCCCATCATTTATTAGAGTTGTTTCCTACTTGAGGTGTTTCAAGCTCTCTTGAAAATTGAAACCCAGAGAAAGGACCTCTGCCATGCAAGAGGGTTATCTCAGTGCAGCCACTTATGTTCCCCTTTGTTCTCCACATTTGTTTTCTTTCCTCCCATCTTCAGAGACAGTGCAATGATTTAAAAAAGACACCTGACTAAGGGTTTCATTTGAGGGGACTGCAAAACAAATTGTGGAGTAGAACATGTTTTATTCTGTTTTGCTAAAATGGAGATAAAAATCTGTCCAAAGTCATGCCACACCTGGAGCTGAGAACTGCTTGAGGACTTCTCTGCAGGCATTCAAAGACCTGATTTATGACAACCAGGTTTTAGGTGAAACATTTTGTTCTACCTGATAGCAAAAGTGAAAGATTAAGCCCTTCAAACTCTAGCTCTTCCCAGGCACATTGAGGAAATGGACATATTCCTCTCACGTTTGGGGGCTGACATTTCAACATCAAGTTCAATGCTTGGGTTTAAGCATTTCTTTGGCATCTGGCTGGGATTTTATTGGGGTTGAAAGATAGAGCTTGTGAGTGTTTTATGAGCTGTTCCTTTACCTTTGAATGGAACATCTATTGTTTATTAGTTTAAGAGAAGTACAAATGATACATTGAGTTCTTGTTTAATAACTTCCTCCAGTACTCCAACGCAATGGCAACTTAATCTCAATGTAGGGTGCTCTCTGGAGCTGGAGAAGATTCCAAAATCATGGCAAAAGAAGCATGCAAACCTCCATCCTCTTGTGCAGGAGAAGCCTCTGACAAGAGGGGCTGTGGACACTGGTGGTGGGGTCTTGCAGAGTGTCAAATAATTTTGACTAATAGCTGAATATGTTAAAAAAAAAGTCTGGGTCTCCTCATGGATCATTCACAAGCAGTAAATTAAACGTTGTTTTGCTGGGAACATCTTGCCTTGTACTTTTTGCCACATGTACCTTGTGTATGTTGCCACCTGGAAGCTTAGTTGTCTGCATGTGTTTGATACCAACATCTCTATAAAATCCAAGGAAAATAAGCTGTGAAGAGCCAGAGAGCTTTTAAAAGAGGAATGCTTTACAGAGGAAAAAAAAATACAGCATTGAAAAGACATCCAGCAGTTATTTCTTCTCTTGGGCTAGTTATGGTTTAAGATTTATTTGTTATGGGAGTAGTGAAGTTGGACCCAAGCTATTAATCCAAACCAGAGGGAGAGTTCAGCTGAGAAATATTTTCCTACCTGCCAAACTTCCCCCAACATGTAGAAAATCTGTTTCCCTGCTCGAGGAGTTGGATTTAGCTGTACTTTGTGTCTCAAGGGACCTATGATTTTTAATTTTTCAATGGAATTTAATCTTTATATTCTCTTCCTTTGCAGAGGAAGAAAGAAAGGAGAAATCATGATGCTTGTGAGTAGGACCACAAGTGAAATATCTCTTGAAGGGATAAAGGACAAAGCCAGCCTTGGTGAGGGCTCCCTGGGCTTCAGTGCGGTGATGGGTCCAACATCCTCTGGATAATACAACCTCACCTGGAAATAGGTGTGATCCCCTCAGTCCCATTGTCCTCATAACTGAGACTGTGCTGAGCATCTGTATCAGGAATAAGGATTTGGGGGGAAGATTAGGGAATAGGAAGACAACAGGACTGGAATGGAAATACTTGTTTTGTCCAAGGATTTTCATTTCTTTGATTCACCTGGAAAGGCTGCAGCAGGCTCATTAGAAACCAGCTCAAGATTTGGTTTAATCTGCAGTCTCCTTTGCTGTTCTGGAAAGGGGCTGTTCCACCTTCTCCCCACTCCAACCTAGTTGCCCAAACACTATGCACAGAAGAGAGATGGAGGTGTTTTTTAATGTTTAAGTTAACTATTTTTAAAATATTTATTCCTTACATGTCTGTTGGTGCCTCATTAGGGTGTTGGCTGAATTAAATTTTTAATCTTTAAGGAAAAAAGATGGGGAATATTTTCTCTTCCTATCTAAGTGCTGATTAAAATGAATCCCAGCACTGGGCAGAGGAGGTGGGGGGAGGGGGGGGGGGCTTATGCAGTGGAGCCTGGGCTTTCCCCATTAGCTGGGTACCACACTAACCCTTATTATCCCATTTTTACAGATAAGCTTTGATGCCCTTAGTTCCAGAACTTGCTCATCAGATACTGCATACCAGCCTCATGAGCCCAGCCCAAACCTTTAGAGAGCTCCAGGCAAAGCACCTCCATGGAGATATCATACAGAACAACTCCCTGAGGGTGTGTAGGGGCCAGGAAGGTGAGGGACAAGGGGGCACTTCCTTTACTGATTCCCCATTAAATGTTTTCCACAAAAACCTTTGCTACCTTTGTGTCCTCATCCCATCCAGTTCATCAATGTGTGGCCCAACTGCAACCTCCACTGCACTGCAGAGGTGGGGGAAAAAAAATTTTGTGCAAAATGAATGATGGCTGCCCCAACTCGTGTGAACCAAGGATACAGGTTTGCTTCTTCAGCGTGTCTGAAGATGCTGACAGGAGGCACCTTTCTTCTCCTGCACCCTTGCAAGAGCTTAAACTCTAATGGCATCACATTCAGAACATTAATGGTAGCATCATTATAACCATTAGATTTGGGTTTTGCTGAGCTGACAGGACTTGGCCCGTCCCAGGATATGACTGCTGTAACCACCCTCTTGTGATGTGATGATACACAGTCTGGAAACATGTACTTATTTTGTGTAAAATGGCAGAAATGAGTGACCTGGGACAGGTGTGAGGAGCCATCCTTCCTGGCAAATCTCCTTTTTGAGGATGGAGGAGAAGAGGCAGAGATTTCTTTCAAAGCTTCAAGCAGGTAATGCTGGGCTCCATCTGCTCTGCCCCTGTGAGTTCCTCAGGGTCAAAATTTGGCAATGCCAACTAATAAATAACCATGGTTTTAGAGGCTTTGCTAAGCTCTTTTTTGTAAAATAAGTCCACAGAGGTGTGCACAAAAGAGTTTGGACAGGCTGTGATCAGCCTTGCTATTTGTGCTTGGAGAGTATTGCCTTTTTAATAAACCAACATGATTTTATGGTATTGTTTTCATATAAGGAAGAAGAAAACAAACTATTGATTCTTTACTCACAAAGAGGTTGCTTTGCAGCCTCCCTGTAATACCTGCAATGATTTTGCAATATATAACGATTTGAAAAAAGGGACAAGGACAGTTCACCTGTGCTTGTGACCATCCTCAGCAGCACATTTTTTATTGTTGTAGGAACACACAGTTTGCCTTACAGACCTGTGTAAGGGCTGTCAGATCAGACAGCCTGATCTGACCAGTCAGATCTTGTGCCATTTCCTTCCCTGGCTCTCTCCCCCACTGCCCACTGCAATGTACTGCAGCAGCCCTTGAGACAAACATGTTATCCACCAGGCAAGCCTGTAGCTGCTGGGAATCAGGCACTGCTGGAGGAGACAGCAACTCCAACACCAGCACCTCTGCAATCTGTGGCTTCAGTTTTCATGGAGCAAAACTGGATCTTGGAGGTGCCTCTCTTGGTCCTGACTCAGTGGTGTCCTTCATTATGGGAGCCTCTCTGCCCACGCTGGATGCAGATGTGCTACAGAGTCAGCGTGTTGGGGAGGGAGGTGAGCTGGGAGGTGAGAAACAGATCTGCACTTACCTGATCAATTCAGGCATGGCCTAAGCTATTTTCCACCCACAGCCAGGAAATCTGTGAGAGGGGAAGAAATTGGATTTCAGCCTCCCTGGTATGAAGCTGGAGCCCTAATCACTAACCTATCTCAGAAATGTAAATTTTGCAGAGTAACTCCTGCAGACCTTGTTTGCAGCACTCAGCTGGAGACAGACCTCTCCCTGAGATGATTAAAATCTGATTTACAAGGCACGGTGGACAGATGGCATCTGTTTTCTGCAGTCAGTGGTCCCTACAGAATAAAAGAGGCAAACTTCAAGGCCATAGCTCTGCAAAGACAGAGAAATTATTGCCCATATCCATGCAGGTGCCTGCACTGACGCATCTGCTCCCACCAAGCCAGCAGGTGTCTTCTTACCCTCCTTCCCCTGCCTCTCAGCACCAAAATGTTGTCTTTTTCCAAGCCCTTCCCCTGACCCACATCCCCTAAAGCTAATGTGAGGGCAAGCCAGGAGGTGGGCAAAAGCGGAGGACAATGCCTGGCTGCTCTGTGGAGCGTGCAAGAAGCAGCTCCAGCAGGCAGGGGCGGGGCAGGGATAACGCTGCAGGCAAAAAAGGGCAGCATCTACCTAGAGCAATCAAAATGCCTCAGGAAGATGAAATCTTTTAGAAGGGCGAGTGCAAAAGCATCACCAGGAGGGAGAGGCAGGGAAGGACTGAGCAGATTTTCCCTGTGCACAGCCTGGGGCCAGGCTGGAGTGGAGGCCCAGGACGTGAAGCCACATTGCCCAGCCAGGGGCTGTCACCACAGAAGCACGGCTGTGCCTTTTTGGAGCTTTTTTCCCCCACATCTTGAACGGTGATCAGGCTTGAAAAGGTCATGCTCAGTTGAAGTAGAGATATCTCCCACACATTGGTTGTTTCCTGTTTCTGGAAGAAGAGTAAAAATAAAGGCAAGGAAGAGGCTGCAGATGATTTGGTGCCCCCACACAGGCACTTAACCCTTCAGTTAAGCTCCTCAACAAACTGTTCTGGCCTTCACTGGAAGTTTTTGATCTCTGCCCTCTTAGTTTACAGCTTCGACTCAAATGGGCAGTATGAACTCTTCCTGAACACCTAATTATGGCTCTTTCCATGTGATGCCATGTTTCATGCTCAGACAATAAACTTAACCTGTCCATTCTGTGCAAAGATGTTGTGCCACCTCTCCCCCACACTCCAAATCAAGTAAAACCATGCTGAATTGCCTTAAATTTAATATAATCACCAATTCCCTGCTCCCAGACTATTTACTGTTGGCAAGGAGCAGAGCTGGCAGACTCCAGTGAACTGAACAAAAGCCATTTTAAAAGATTTGTACCAATTGTGGCAAATCTCAGCCTCCTGGTATCTTGTTGGCACCTAGATGTACTTCCTAGAAGCCCAAATCTGCAGCTCAGCTTGTTGGATCCCTTTTTTCTCCCAAGATTTAACTCAGAGGAGCCAAGAACTTGCTTCAGGGAAGGTCAAGGCAATAAACCTCCAATTATTTATGTACATAAAGAGACCTGGGATGTAACACGCTTTGCTTACTCCAAGCTTTCCCAGATGCCCAGAATGAGAAATTAAAACCAAATCCATGCAAAAATACAGCAACATTTACAGTGTAGCTTGCAACACTCTATCAACTCACCTCGTCCTCAATAAAAACTACATCCCTGCTTAGATACAGCCAAACATTAAATCCAAGGGAGCAAAATTCACTCAAAAAGCAGGACTAGAAGAGGTGGTATCTCTGCACAAGCAAAGAGCCTGGCCAGAACCACCATAGAGTCATGCTCACCTCTTGCCAGGGAAATACCCCTGCATGGGCACATCCTGTTCCATTTCTGTGCAGGGTCAGGTTTTCCTTGGGCTCATCCCTGCACCTGGTTTGAAACCCCACCATATTAATATGGTTTGGCTGGGGATAAGATTGAACTGTTATCTACAGAGAATTTCACTTTGCTTTCCCAGGGCTGAGCACCTAATGGGAAAAAAATCTTCACCCACCCCTTTCAGGTGCTTCCTGAAGGCATCCTGCCTCCTCCAGACATCTGGGGAAAGGCCAGGCAGCCCATTTGCTGTGTTAATACCTCTGCAGACTGACATACTAGTTCCTGGTATTGGCAAGACAACTTGCAGATTGAAACAAAAGAGCTGATGTCTCAGTCCTTGCCTCTCCTGCCACATGAGCCTCCCTTCTGCCTGGTGATGCAGAGACATCAGCAACAGCAACCTCCCATCCCAAAAGGTAGTAAAATGGTGAGTCCGACTGCCTAACCCAGAACTTGGACAGGGGCTGAGGAGGGGAAAAAAGCTCACGCAGTATCCAAACCCAAGCCGGGGTCAGAAGTTGGAGGGACAGCATTGCAGGGGGGCACAAGCAGCACCCTGCCTGTGGCTGGCAGCAGGGGGTCCCAGGAGAGCCCCAGGGTGCCAGATGCAAGAAACCCCTTTGCACCCACATCACCTCTTGGATTAGTGATGCTGGGTGTGGCCCAAGGGAATAAAAACTGGCTCAGCTCAGAAGATGAGGAAATGTGAGGCTGGTCCTTCAGTCAGGAGTGAAGCAAAAAATGCAGGGAAATTCCCAAGGATGCTGTGGTGACAGTCTGGGGGTAGAAAACTACTCCTGTTTGGGAGAGGCTGTTCCTATCTTTGGCTTGCCTTGCTTACAAACCAGTGGATTTCAAAGCCCCAGAGCATGATTGGATCTGTGTTATCTGCCAGCTGGATGCACACAGCTCTAGGAGATGTATCATTTTAAAATCCATCCTAGGGATTAGAGAAAAACTCCTGATCTTGACCACCATTTGAGATCTTTAATCCAAAAATCCTGTGGGTGCTGTGCACCTGGGTCCACATTTGGGTCCACACTAGGGTGGGAAGAGCCTGGGTGCTGTGGCATTTCGTTCTTCAAGCAGCCGTGTGCTCGGTCTTGCTTGCAACATGGAGCAACGCTATGCTTCCATAAATCTAGATTTTTGTAGGAAAGAGAGAAATGGGGGAGAAAAGGTGGTGCTGATGAAGAGATATAAAGTACAGCTGGGCAGATTAGGCTGAAAAGGAATTAGGGACTTAATGATGCTTTAGCAGCCTGAAATCTGCCAGTCCAGAGATGAAACTTTTAAGACGCTCTTGGCAAGCCCTGGGAAAAGACAGCCTGTCGAGCCAATGCCACCTACTGGAGACAGCACTCGGACACCAAGATTCATGGCACCAGTTAAATTCATGGTTTTTAGTCGTCAATGTATCCAAAATCCCTCTTCTGAAGCTTGAAAACTTGAGCCTATGTCTGGCAGGGCAGACATCTCAGGAACCCACAAACACAGCCCCTCTGCCATCCCCAGGAATGTTTCGTTTCTCCCAGGTTCCCTGTCTCCTTTCTTCCATTTGCCTTATCTGGCAGGTAATCATCCTTGCAGCAGTAATTGCTGCAAGAGCCATATGGGATCCATAAACTGCTAATGCTGGGAGATTTTTTACAAAGAATCATAGGACCTGTACATTATTGCTGTTGATACTAGCATGATTATCTCTGGTGTAAAAGCTGTCAAAATTGCCAAAATAAGTTGCAGAAATGGTTACATCAGCACAGACATGAAGACAAAGCTATCTCTGAAATCTTAAGTTTTTAATTGAGAGGAAATAATATGTTTGCAAGCTCAAGTGAGAGAGTTACAACCCCAAACCCCAAACCTAAAGGGAGGGAAGGTGGAGGGAGGTGAAGCTTCAGTGTGGAGACCACCCACTGGGATTTGGGAAGCAGCCGCCAACAATGCAGCAGATCCAGGGCAGGCTCAGCACTTCCCTGTGTGTGTGTACATGGTGCTTATCTAATAAGCCATTTCTTGAGCTCCAGTGATACTGCTACTTATATCATAAATTCAATGATCTCCACTTTACTGGCCATTAATCTGCTTCTTTTCCTGACAATTTTATACTCTTTTGATAAACTGTTTGTCTAACCACATGGAAGAAACAATGTCAAGAGCTGTACCTTAGGCGTTCGCCCAGCTAATGAAGAAAATCCATCACAAGGAGAGTTTATCTATTGCTTTTCTGGATGTAAATAAAACATCAGGCTAATTTACTTCCATTAATCTCAAAGACCATTGCTACAACAATAATCCTATGTCAGAGCAGAATTTTTTTCCCTTTTTCGCATAAATATTTAAGTAAGTACTGAAAGAATAAATAAATTGCTTTCTAAAAGCCAGATTATTTTTATATACAGAGATTTAACAATGAATTTGGATTTACTTGCTAGCTCATGCCTTTCAGGCAGCAGACAGCCCACACTTCCCCTGTGCAGCACAGGGATGCATTTGGGTGGGTTTTGCAGAGCACAGGGATGCTCCCAAACACAGGGGTGTGTTTGGGTGGGTTTTGCAGAGCACCCTGTGGGGTCTCTGAGTGCCACTTGTGACAACCCATCCTTAAGGGGAAGGAAGCACAAGGGTGGCTCATCATCTCACCCCCAAGTGCCGCCCCACTGGTGTCACCCCTGGCCACTGGGTGGGTTCAGTGAGTGCTGGGGCTGCTCTGCGAGGTCCATGCAGTACTGCAGAAAAGGCTACTTAGTGTCCTGCATCCAGCTCAAGAAATGGCCATTAAGTGCATCAAATGGGCATTTAGTTTTCAGAGAGTGAGGCCAGCAAAGCACTGGAGCAGGCTGCCAGGGGTGCCAGGGATGACCAGCTTTGGGGCGTGAAGGTCAGGCTGAACAGGAGCAGTGACGCGGTGCGTGTTTGCACGTGTGAGTGCGTGTGCTCGGCAGCTTGGAGCCAATCTGGCCCTGCCTTCCAACCCCCAGCCCTATTTTGTGCCAGCTGAAAGGCTGTGCACAGCCAGAGAGCTGTGAAACACGGATCGTGTCGCTGGGATCACTGCGGAGTGAAGCAGTTCTCTCCCGGTGGAGCTCTGTGGAGGTGTGTGCCTGTGCTCCCAAATGCTGTTCTCAGAGCACATTCCAAGGTGCCAAAGGTAAGCAGGAGGGTGCCGCAGAGATTCCCCCCATCAAGGAGCTCTTGTGTCTCCACTGGTTTTTCCCTTGTTTGGCTGCTGCTGCTGCTGCCTTCTTAAAGACAAAGCCATCCTGCAGCCAGCTTGGACCTCCTTTTTTTGCGACCACACCCCAATATGATCTGTGATGATGTGCAGTAAAATTTGGTAAAACAGCATCCCTGCTCAGATGAAATCTAGTTTGTCAAGCATGGCCCCACAGGAATATTTCCAACTATAAAGTAGTTACAACCATAACAGTAAGTTTGTCATAGGAAATAAGACACGCTGAGAGCTGGAGCAAACTGAACCCAACTCGACATGGTAAAGGCTGACTCAAGCAAGGCCACAGAATCTCTCTGAACAGCCATGACCACAGTTCAGAGCCTGTGCTGGTTACACAAGCAAGCCCATGGAAAAAAGGACTGATTTAAGAAGATTAATGATCAGTCCCAGCAAGATCTTGGCTTTTGCTTCTCTCATTTATCCATACATGGCTCTTTGTGAAATCATGAGGGATTTTTATTCACATGTATAACTACTTACAGATGTTCCCACATGTGTTTAGCCAGCAAACTCACATTACAACTAAAGAAATGCAAAAAAACCCCACTACCTTGTGCAACGTTAAGGTAGAACAGATGCAACCAGAGGCAAGTCAAAAGCTGCTGGTCCAGCTCAGCAATGTCCACAGCTTTGGCCACTGCACAGATCCCCAGCTGTCTCTTGATTCTCGCTGAGAACTTGGCTTACATGGGATGAAAACCTCTCCTTTAATGAAGCTTCCCACTTCAATGACATAAAGCAAGACTCTGACTGATGCTGTACATTGTAACTAATGCTCCTGTTACCTCACGGTTTTTCCCAGCATATTTTTTTTATTTAATTTTGTTACATTTAGTATCCTTTACTAAAGCCTGGGCATGGCTTTTCTTAGGATCCAGGAGGAGTTATTTTGTTCTCTTTCAAGCTCACAAGCTAAGCTCATCTCCCAGTAATAAATCCTTATGATTCCGGTTTTAGCAGGGTTTCCATGACCATGATCCATCTCATGGCACAGCAAATAGGGTGATAATTCATGGGGTGGAGAGACTGCTGGGGGAAAGGCCCTCCCTGGCTAATTGGAGGGCAGGACTCCAGGAACAAGCTGATGGCACTTTGGATGCTGCTGTGCCTGTGATGCTGACTGCTGATGATTCCTGAGAGCACTCGTGCTTGCTTGTTGATTCATGTCACTCACGTCTTGCTTCACCCTCTCTTGAGCAAGAGGGAAAAGGGGAAAAAGGTAATTGTTTGTGCTTATCAGCATGGGTGTTAAAGCAGATTCTCAAACTGACATAGTGCTGAGAAGGATGGAGCAGGGAAGGTATCCATACCCAGCTTTTCCTCTCCCACTGCATGTTCTCCAAAGCTATTGCAATGGGACAGCTGTGCCATGGTGCAGCTGGGTACCCATGCCAGTCTCACTGAGACTTTTCAAAGGCACAAGTGAATTGGAGTGCCTGAAGCAATGGATGCTCTGCCTGTAACACTGGAGAAATGGAGGCCTTTAAAAAGCCTTCTGATGGCAAACCATAAACCCACAGGCCAGGAACTGAGTGCTCCAGGCAAACACTGACTGCATGCCTCAGCTGGGAAACACACTGTGGGGAATTATGGAGCCCATCCCTGCATCTCTTTTCCTCCTGTTCATTTTGATTTTGAATTATCTCTCAGCCCTGACACTTGAGGACCTGTCTAGCTGGGATGCTGCTGTGCTTCATCAGAATGGGCTGCTGGGAAAGAGCCTGAGGGGTGACAGGGACAGGATGGGCTCTGCCAGAGGTGCCAGCATGCTCAGAAAGCACTTTGCAGTCGAATGTCTTCTGCTAAAATAGCTTGGCATTTTTATTAAAACATATTTCTACAAGCCTGGGGAAGAGTTACATGCAGTCATGCCCAGGAGAGCAGCCAGGAGTTCTTTTCAGAAGTGGGGTAGTTTTGCCTTTAATCCCCTGACAGTGAAGGCAAAGAGTGAATGAGAGATTTAAATCTTCATATCTGACATTGAGAGCATTGGCAGCAGCCCAGGCCCACCAAGGCACATGCATGGATCATGGCACATGGCACGCAGCACATGGCTCTCACTGGGGATGGTACCATGGGCTTTGTGAGGACAGCTGCTGCCCAGTGCTGCTGAGCTTCAAGGTCCTGCCTAGTCTCAGCTCCAGGCAGTGGCTCACAGTCTCCCAGGCACACGTCACCTCTTCTGCAGGGGCAAAGGCAGAGCTCAGCTCTAGTGTCTTGACTTTGTTCAATCCACTTAGAAAGCTCCCCTCTGCTTTCCCCCTGCCTCTCTGTCCAGGATGTTTTGGAAATAGTGAAGGCATCATCAAAAAGCCCAGTATGAGCCACAGAAAGGCTGCCAGTGACTTCTTCCACTGCTTTTTAAACTCTTTCCGGGGACCCTGTCAGCTGTTCAACTGTCCAAGACTCCAGTTTTCATAGTTGCTGTGTGTGTCTTTGTGTGTGTGTGAGTAAAGGCATCCAAAAAACCTCATGGATGTGCCCTTCCTTTGAAAATCCATGTTGAAGATCATAGCTTGATGACTGTTGCCTTTCTCAAGCAGTTGTGGGATGTCTTAGGAGACATCTCCTCCCCATCTTCCCTACTCCCTGTGGTTCCATCTGCTTCTCCAGGTCATCCTACAAGACGAGGGGAAACACCTTGTGGAGAGCCAAGCACCAGCACAGAGCCTCATAACGTCCATGCCGAGGGCATGAGGCACATCCACGGCTGCTGGGATGAGCAAGGCAGGCACCGTGAGCCAGCCGGAGGTTGGTTCAGCGCGGCGAGTCCTCAAACACCATCAGGTTGTGCTCCTGGATATGGCGGAGCAGGATTTGTGCCCGCCTGTCAATGGTCTGGAGCAGGGGTCTCAGCCCCTCGGCGCCCCCCTGGCTCTCCCAGAGCTCCCGGTCCAGGCACAGGGACTGCAGCAGCAGGCTCTGCAATCTGCCCGACCGCAGCGTGGCCACCGCCGCTGCTGGGAAGCTGCAGTGGAGGAGCAGAAGAGACAGGGAGAGAAGGGGTTATCCAGGGAAAGCTCAGCAGAGAAGGAGGGAGCAGCCAGGCACTGGAGCAAAGATGCTTCAAGAGGAAATGCACATCTTCCCAGAGGAACACAGGACAAGGAGCCTTCTGCCTAAAACTCTACCCATGGTGAGCATGCAGGATATACCCAAATTCCAAATCATGCCTCTGGCATGCCAAAATGCCTCATGGGCAATGGTGCAAGAAATGTTGAAATACCTGATTACTCATTATTTTTGTTCAGCTGCCAATTAAAGAGGGGAAATAGGCTTTGGAGCCTCCCATCAGCCACCCAGAGCAGAATAAAGAGTTAGGTTCAGCGCAGGGTCACGCAGGATGTTTTTGAGAGCCTAGCCATCCACCCTGTTCTGGGGACATCCAGAACATCCATCCCCCTTCAGAGGGATTGTCATCAGGGAGGCCAGAAGCAGCAAGAAGGTGAGCACACACACAGCTGCTGGACATCCCCTGTGTGCCAGCTCAGCCCTTGCTCAGCACATGCACATTCCTACCTGTCTATGCCTTGAAGGAGCCTGAAGTTGAGCTTCTCCTCAGGGTGCTGTGGCCTGCCCGCGTTGTCGATGAACACCAGGCGGGACGGTGCGCTCCTCCGGACCTGCCAGCAGGATGGCAAGGGAAAGTTCATCCAGTGAAGAGTCACCAATGTTTAGGCTGCTTTTTAATCCAGTAAATAAGCCTGAGAGTACTGGGGAGAACACAGATGACAATGTCTGTGTCCCTCCATGACTGCGCATACCTCCCACCAGGGACCCAGCATCACCATGGGAGCTACATTCCCTTTGCTACCACCTCAGTCTCCCAGGCACCTCCATGTTAGCCCCAGAGCAGCTCTTGGACAGCAGGGAGACATACCAGGATGTGGACCAGGACCAGCTCTGCTGGATTCCGGCACTTCTCGTGGAGCATTTCCTCCACGCAGGGCTCAGAGGGATCAGGCTGAAACCCACAACAGTAGCGGTCCAGGCGGTCATGAACCTGCAGGAGACATTTGGGGATCTTAACAGGGACATGTGCCTGGGACAGGGAGGTCCTGTTGTGAGCTGTTCTTGTACAGAGGAAAATGAAACATTTCTAGGCATCCTCAGGAGACCTGCGATGGAAAAGCTGCATACACTGATGAGTGAGAGGAATGGAAGCACAAGGGCAAAACCTCTTTGGCATGAAGAAGGTGATGACAAAGGTGATGGTGACAGGTTTTTCTGATAGAATTCAGACCCCTGGTACCTCCGCATTCTGTATCTGCACAGACTGAAGGGGTTGTGCTTCCAGCTGCAATGAAGGGAAGATGTACACAATGATGAATGAATTAAAAAAAACACCCAAGGAAACCTAGAGTCTGAAACCTCAAAAATTATTTATTTTTCCAAGTCCTGATGTTCTGTATGATGGTTTCATCACGTTCCTGTCACATGTGCAACCTTTCATCCATCCCTATGGTAGCCTATGGAAAGACAAACGGAAAAGTATCGTTAAGGGAAAAAGCAGTCCATGAATACGCAGAGCATGCCTGACATTTAAGTAGGGCCACAGTGACTTGTTTCAGTTACATTTGTGCTTAATCATTTGCAGGTGCTGCTAAGGCTCCATGTTGTCCAGGCTGTCAAACCTCCTGCTTCCCATCCCAGTTCCCTGCAGAAACCCTGGAGCTGCTTGACAACTTCCAATGCTTCAACCACACTCTTGGAGGGATGAAGGGCTTTTAAAAGATATAAATCTCTGCCAGACCTGGCCTCAGTATTTATGGAGCTTCCTCAGCTTTTTAAGAAGCCGCTGGTACATCCTCTGGGGTGATTTGTGGGGGAGACAGGATCTTGGCTGACAACAGACCTCCCCATGGCTGTGTGTTGACATGACATGTGTTGACATGTAGGGGAGCTGCCTCACCTCCTCCTGATCTCGAAGCCTGTATACAAAAAACCCCATGTATATATATGTTCCTTTAAATATATATGAAATATGTAATATATATATATATAAAGTACAAAATAAATATATTTTCTGGTTGCAGCATGAAAATGTCTGACTTGCTGATTTACTTGGCATTGCTGATGCCAGCCCAGGAGGCAGGGCTCAGGGTGCAGAGAGGCTCCTGGAGCCACTGGGAGGGCTGGAGCAGGTCTCAGGTGGTCCAGAAGGGGTCTACAGGTGACAATGAGACAGAAGCCAAGTGACCAACTGAGGTTGCCTATTTCCTTCACCGAGGTAATTATCACAAGCTATCCATTATGGGCTGTGCTTTGCCACAGAGTTCAGTCTGAACCAAACGCTGACCAAGCACTGGAGAAGATGCTGCAGGGAAACACGAACTGTGATCTCCATGGCCATTCCATTCATAGCCCTTTGAGAAGAAGGATTAGTCCCACACTGAAGCCTCTCAAACCCCTCTGTTTTCTGAGGTTTAATGAAGATCTCAGGTCAGTATGCCTCCATTGGGAGACACTCTGGCTAAAATGTGCTCGAGCATCTTGTCACAAAACACATGGAAGCAGATGAAAATATCACATTTCCTCCACGCATCTCCTCAGTCTTCCTACTGGAGAGCTCAGCACACCAGTTTCTCTCACCTGCTATGTTGTTTTGCAGGCTGCACAGAAGGTGAAGACAACCTGAGAGAACATGCAGAGACATTAAATAGGCTCAGTGCTCCACTCACCCACCCACAAGCACCTGTGAAACCAAGGTGGATTGGTGCTGAACCCGCAGAGGTGTGAGGTGGAGGCAGATTTGGTGTCCAAATGGAGCCCCAGGAGAGGGACCAGATGGCTGTGGAGATGCTGAGAATGCCCTGACATGCTGACAAGCCCTCCCTCCCCTGATTTTTTGGTATTAATTTCTTCCTTCTAGAGCCTAAACAGCTCTAATTCATGGGAATTTTGGTATTATTGCTAGAACACAAATACATGAACCACACTTTCTCCCATCCAAGCTCAAACACCACCAGAAGCTCACCTTCAGCCCCTCTTATGCCCATCCTGGGGCATGCCCTTGCATCTGATAGGTTTTTCCAGTTATGATTCAGCCTGGGATGGCTTCCCCTAGGGAAATTTTTCCTTGTTCTCCCCCTGGCTGGGAAGAGGGTGTCCCAGGGCAGGGATGTGGCTGCAGAGGTGATTTGGTTTTGTCCTTTTTTAAGTGCAGAACAAAGCCATCAGCAGCTGCCCCTTTTCTACCAGGCTTGGCATTTTGCCCCAACTAAAACTTTGAACATAGTGGGGTGTTCCCTTATGGCAAATATCAATAGAAATTAACATAGAAAAAGACAAATTTTAAGAGAAATTGAAGAAAACTACCGAGATTTCAATGCCAATGTACAACAGGGTTCAAATCTCACCAACTTCTCCTTCCCCAGCAAGGCTGTGAGATGCTAAAGCCATTTCTAAAAAATGCTAATCCACTTCTATAATATCCTCTTTACCTTTATGTGACTTGGTCTGCATGGGAGGATTCCATTAGAATTATTGAGGAGAACCTGTGGATTGCCCTTGAATTTATCATTGCACTGCTTCAGCCCTCGAGGAGGAACTCTCCTTAGAACTAGATACTTTCTCCTGCAGTCTCAGCCTTTCCACTGCACTCAGCAGTATTTTGGCCTGGGGAAGGGAAGGGGATTAGTTAATCATCTCATTTCTCTGTCTGCTTCAGCTAAAATATTTTCAAGCCCAGAAAGAACTGCTCCACCTCTGCCAGTCATCGTTGTAAAAAAAGAAAGAGAAGGAATAAGGAAAACATATTTTAGTAGTTTGGAGGTTTTAAATTTTTCCCCTTTTTTCTTTTATTTGTATTAATACGTGTCCTTTCAGGCAGTTTTCTCTTGTCTGATAATCAGCCCCCAGGTGCCTAAACAGCCTTTCTTTTTCTCCACAGAAATCACTTTTGCCTCCTCACAGCTGTTCTCTAAGACCTGGTAACTCTCTGGGATACTGTTGTAATCCCTCGTAGCAGCAGGGTATGATTTTCCAGACAGAAGATTAAGTGCTATTAATGCCGAGGAGGAGGAAGGCAGTGCTGTCCAAGGCACGGCTCCTTATTTCCAATGCCAGCAGCACATCCCAGAGTTTGGATGTGATGGGGCTGGTGCAAGATATGCTGCTTATCCCTAGAGATACCCTAGGGATGTCTCTTTTAGGGATGTCCCAAGCCTCTGCCAGCAGAAAATGAAGAGCAGAAAGCTCACCCACATGAGGACAGTCTCACCACAACCTGCCTGTTTTTCCCCTGCAAGTCCCAAACATGGACCATACTCAGGCCAAAGTGCTTCTGCACAAAATTCTGCTGCTCCCCATCAGCTGAAGCGTGAAAATACATCCCAAGAAACCACAGCTGATGTGACCCCGCAGAGCACCAGGAGACCATGGTCAGGCAATATAGGTGCAGGTGCAGAGGAACCCGGGTGCCACAGCCGATGGGACAGGTGACCTCAATCACCACAGCCCTACCTGGAGAAGAAAGTCAAAGAGGGCCAGGCGGCTCCACTCGCTGCGTGGGATGCTGGAGCAGGGAGCGTCCCTGGCCACCAGCATTGGTCTGTGGGGCTTCAGCATCTCCTGGTACTGCAGCCATCCCAGCACACAGGAATTCTGGTCATTGTTGGCATCCTTCAGGTGCTGGAGGTCAGGAGCCCACCAGATGATGGGGCGCAGGGCACCGTCGGTGTAGCTGTAGGGCAGGAGGCGGCTGGTGAAGCGCCGGGCCACGGCGGGCAGGCTGCGGTTCAGCCCCAGCACCCTGTCCAGGTGGAAGGCCAGCACCTCGTACAGGTCCCCAGGGCGCTTGATGAGCCCACAGCACCCATCCTGGCAGTCTCCTTCTGGGCTGGCTGCCAAGACATCCCCCTTGGCATCTCCCTTGGCTTCCCCCACGGCACGCAGCCTCACTCGCATGATTTGCCCGTGGGCAGGAACACGGGTTTTGGAGATCACCTGCCCGCTGGACAGCAGCCACATCTTCTGGAGGTCGTCAGCAGAGAGCCAAGGGGGAGTGTCCCTCTCCAGCCTCCTCCGCCTCCTGCTCCGGCCAGGAGCCTGCTCCTGCTGCAGGTGAGTGCGGGGCATGGGGCGCCTTCTTCTGTAGGCTTGTCCTCCCGGGAGGGGGGCAGCCACCGCCCTCGGGGGCCCTGGGGGGGACGAGGCCGGCAGCGGGAGCAGGGAGTGGTCCGGTGGTGGGGGCAGGTGGAGGAGAGCCAGCAGGGCCAGGGCCAGCAGCACCCCGACAGCTGCTGGGGCTGGGGGCTTCATCCCCGTCCTTCGCCACGGTCGCTGGGCCTGCGGGGACAGAAAGGTGGAATGATGCTGGAGTGTAACTGCAGGCAGAGCCCTCGGTAGGGTTTGCTTTGGAGAAGCAGCCCCTCTGCTTGTTATTCCACTGTGGCACGAGGGTTATGGCTGGTGCCATGACTTGTGCCAGGAATTAGCTGCAGTCCCTTCAGAAGCAAATCAGAGCAAGGGCTCACTCCCCACACAGAGGTTGCCATATCTGCAGTGCTGAGGTAGAGGATGACCTTATGGGCAATGAATTTTTCATGGTCAAATAGTTCACTTTAAAGACTCGAGAAATGAAAAAAAAAAAAAGAAAAAAAAAAAGAAAAAGACCAAACCAGAGCAAATTCCTGTCTAGATGTGAACACTTTCCAGTTCCTAAGAGGTTTTACTTTTCAGACCTTACTCTGGGGACCCTCACTGGCTCCTGTTCTGGTTGCACACTGAACCCATAATTTAGATATCTCAATGTGTGCTGAGACAAGGCCTCTGGAGCTCTGCCCATCGCTGCATCTGGCAAAAGCAAGGTAGCGCCAAGTGTCAGTCAGGACCTGTGACTGGCTATGTTTTAAAAAAAGGGTACAAACTCCTGGAGGGCTGGAACACCTCTCCTATGAAGACAGGCTGAGAGAACCAGGGCTGTTCATACTGGAGAAGAGAAGGCTCTGGGGAGAACTTACAGCACCTTCCTGTGCCTAAAAGGACTCACAAGAGAGCTGGAGAGGAATTTTTTACAAGGATGTGGAGTGACAGGACAAGGGAAAAGGACTTTAAACTGAAAGAGAAGTTCAGATTAGATATTAGGAAAAAATTCTTAACTGTGAGAGTGTTGAGGCATTGGAGCAGGTTGCTCTGATAAGCTGTGGAGGCCCCATCCCTGGTAGATGGCAGACCTTCTCCAAGCCAATCCAGTTCCTGGACCATGCTCCACCCATGCCTCATTCACTCAGGAATGGGCAGCCTCACACACTTGTGAGGGCAGCCTCACACGCTTCAGGAGGCTGGAGGCATAAAAAGCACCTTGGCCCCATTTCTCTGCTTTCAACAGGCATTTCCAAGCAGCTCAAACCCACACTGGAAGTCAAGGCGATGGTCAAATGGATACATTTTTCTCCAATTATTTATTTTGGAACCACAAACATATCCATGGCAGACACAGCAGGACAATATATTGCCAAAGAAGGGATAAGAGGCGGTTTATAAGAGGAAAAGCTTGAAAAAAAGAGCTATAAAGCTGGGGAGGTGAGAGCCAGCAGACAGAATTACTTCCAGAAAGCAGCTGGGCAAGCAAAAGCATTTCCAGCTGTGGGGCTTTTAGGACCACAGGTTCCACTGACCACATGGACCCATCACCAGCACAACTCCTGCACCACAAGCAGCTGCCCCATGCAACCCCAGTGCATGAGCTCATGAGCTGATACAGCACTATCCTAAAATCCATCAGGTTTCATGTCCTCAGCTTGGGAAGACTGCTTCAGACAGCCCCCTGGTGAGAAGCACACCCCTTGCAAAGACACTACATCAGCTGAGGTGGGAAAGAGGAGCCCTCGACTCACTGGCCTCAGCCATAGGGGTGTTCCTTCCAGGCCTCCCTTTCAAGGATTGAGCAGATTTAATGCAGTTTATAAGAGCTACTGATGGTGCACTTGGAGTGATTCACCTTTATAGCTCTCACTTAATTGCTTCACTCCCAGAAACACAATGTGCAGCAAAATATATCTGCTGGGCCGAATGCTTTTTTCAGACAGGGTTTACACAAGCCTCTGCCAGGAACCAGGGGCTGCCTGGAACAGGTCATTGGGACCTGCCAGGGGACCTCTGCTTTATCTCTTCTCAGAGTGGAAAGGACCTAGTCCAGGGTGAGACTATCCAGAGAGGGATGTCCTGTCCCAGATCACCAGGAGGGTTATTCAAGGCTTGGCATTAACTGTCTCAGGCATCAAACTACATGGTTAAATCATTGGTTAAATTGTCTTAGGTGCCTCTCTGGGGAGAGGATGAGTGTGAGCACCCCTAAGCACCCTGAGGGGCAGCAGGACTTCTATCAAGAAGCTGGTTGTGATCCCAGCTCTCTCCTACTTGGATGGATTAATGATTTGCTGTGGAACAACAGCCAATGCCAAGTGACACAGGCAACACCCGAGCTCAGATACTCAAAACCTTCATGCACCAGATTTCAAGCAAATTCTGCAGAGCGCAGACACACATTCTTTCCAAAACACCTGCAATCCACGTCGGGCCTCCTGAGCAAGAGTTTAGGGGAAGTGCAATGTCTAAATCCTAGTTTAACTGCAGCAAAATAACTCTGTGGCATATAAAGGGCCGATTATGGTATCCTGATACCCACACTCCTTTCAAATCATCACTGTAAGTGCCTCACAATCTGTTCCTCTGGCCTCAAAGTATGCTGAATTAACAGCAGTGATATCTATGGAATCAATCCCAAAGGATAGGGCTAACTGTAAATCTCAGTATTCCCATCTGCATTGAGCAAAGTCCTTTCCCAATCTGTGCTTTCTTGGGCATGTTTTCACAGCACCTCCCCCGTCCCACCCTTCTGGAGAGACACAGCCCATCCCACTCTCACCAAAACCCCCTGTAACCCTTTTCTTCAGCCCGGAGGATTTTCAGGGTGATTGTTTTTGTTATCCAGCTGATAATAGCCCTCTGGTTGCTTATACCATCTCTGGGTATTTAAAAAGCCTGTCTGCCAAAACTTCCAGTATCCTGGGGGGAGAATGCATGGAGGAGCCACATGGAGAACCTTAAAAGCACTGCAGGAAAAATCCTTTTTAACCCACAGCCAGAGAACAGAGTATGCCAAATGGATGGCAACAATTGCTGGGTTTTTAATGTCAAGTAAGTTTACAGTCCAAGTGGTTAAGGAATCACTATTGTCCAAACCCACTTTGTCTTCTTTGTCAGTGAGCTCGGGTTTGTGCATCACAAGTTAAAGCCCATTGCTTTCCCACCCTAAACTTGAAATCCTGGGCTGTGAAGCTGGGCAAGGGCCAGTGTAGGCTCCCTTTCCCAGCACTGTTCAGGCTTTCCCTGCCACATCAACAACAAAAAAAAAAAAAAAGCAAAAAAAGGTGTAAGTACAGTCTCTGTGTTATTTCTGGCAGTTGATATTGGAAATTTAATAATAACCTATGTGATAAAGCATTGCAGAAATAATGCTGTATTTACAAGCCCTGGGTAAATACTTTTGCAAACAGTCTTTCTGTGAGCCCATGCTGTAAAAAAATGCTGCAGTTTAAGCTGTGGCTTTGATTCAGCCCAAGATGCAAACCATACGTACAGCTCTGCTTTGCCAGGCTGACATACTGACAGTACAGCATGTCTTTGCCAGAAATTAGGTCCTTTTCCCAGCAGGCAAAATCCATAAAAAGGCTTAGAGAGGTACTAGTTGTTCCAGGATGCCAATAAGTAAATAATACATATTCTCACTCATCAAAGAGACATACAGCACAGCCCAGGCTCTGAAGGCACAGTGGAGACCTGTGTAGCTTTAAATGCTAGGAGATAAAACTTTCTATGTCTAGTTGGGGGTGAGGTGGGGGAGGGTTGTCCTTGACATTGTATTCCCAGGATGCTTGAACCTTGGCAGAATTTAAAGCAGAGAGGTCTGTTTTCAATTTCTTTTCAAACTGCATCAAATTGGCTTTGTCGAGCTTGAAAGAAAAGAAAAACAAACCCCAAACTTCATTATCCAAGAATGTAAGAAACAGCCCTGAGACTAGAAAGATGCCATGGAAATACGTGGCTGTTGAAAACTGGATTGATTCCTGCATTCAAAAGAGTCCTCCTGCCCCTGCACTGGCACTGCAAGACACCTTCAGCAGTACACCCCACTGTCCCAAAGAGGTGCCCAAAGGAGCCAGGATGGCTCAGCCATGGCCACACCACTCTTGGCCACCTGCCTGCCCTAGACTCCCAAGCTCAGAGGACTTTGCCAAAGGCAACCTGCTGATGAGCAGATTAAAGGCAGGCCTGTGCATTTATCTGGGTGCACACTGAGGGGGTGCAACACACAGGGCTGTGCTCACCCTCTCAGCTCCGCGCTCGCTGCCCGCCCAATGAACCGCAAAACCGCCTGGGCAGCAGGAGGTGCAGCCTGCCGTGACCAATTTTAACAAAGACTGCTTGAAAAACAAGTGGGAAACCTCCTCTGCCTGCCCCCCACCTCTGGGAATGTCTCCAGAGCCTTGCAACCACACATGGTGCTCACAGCAGCTCCCGGTGCAATGGGAGAGCAGGCACGTCAATCAAATCTGGAATTGGATCAACCTCTTCCTTTTAACGTTGTGCAGGAGGATTTCTTGGTTTGTTAAGGGCATGGCATGTGGGCTGGAGACCTATAACCATGCAGAGAACATGGAAGGAGACAAAACCTCTTCATCCCCAGAGTGACTCTGGGCAAGGAAATGCTTGGCAGTGTCTGTCGCCCATCATTCAAGTGCATAAATGCCTTCCTATATTATCCTGCTCAGGGAAGATAGATGGCTGGCAGAGTGGGAATTTAAAGACAGCTATTAAATGATGATTGCCAGTCCCAAAGGTAGCTCTGGCTCAGAGTGGCTCTCCAGGAGGGCAGGTCTGCTGTGTTCCCCCAGCACATGGGGACAGCTCCACCAACCCTCACCTGCACCCACACAGCCATGGGGCATGAAGAATAAGACAGCCCTTCATCCGGCCTCATGAGCCATCAAAGTGGCTGCAATTCCTAGCAGACCCACACCAGCTTTGTGTCTGGGTTTTCATCCTCCAGAGATGAAGGGTTGTGTCCTCAAAAATGCCCTTCCAGAGGGGAGAACCATGACCCCACTATATTTCAGCACGCAGCAGATACTCTGAAGACCATCCTGCTTGGCTCCAGGACAGGGATGTGGCAGGTAGGCCATGCCCATCTGCTCAAGGTGCTCCTCCAGCCTCACTTCCAAAGAAATGGCTTGGGAAGCTCAAACCAGGAACTGAGAAGGTGGAAAAGGGGACTGCTCCCGTAAAGCCTATGAAACAGAGTCACAGCAAACACTGGGTCAGCTGAAGCTGGGGAGATGGAAATGTGACACATCACCACATGGTCCTGGGTCCTTCCCTGCAGAGTCAGCAAAGTCCTCAGAGCTGACACACAAACCTCCCCACCAACATGTCCAAAACCAAACCAGAAAATAACCGAGTTAAATTGCCTGGGATGAAACCTTAA
The DNA here is from genome assembly GCA_003676055.1 of Chloebia gouldiae. Lineage (NCBI taxonomy): Eukaryota > Metazoa > Chordata > Aves > Passeriformes > Passeridae > Chloebia > Chloebia gouldiae. The sequence goes on from QUSF01000003.1 coordinate 40,304,204, forward strand.
AGCATGCTGTACTTTGCTAAATTTTGGATAGTCTGCAACGTTTCTGGAATCATTTATAGCCTAAGTGCAAGACAAGTATGCTTTGCACTAGCAGTGGGCAGCACTCTGGCAGCAGCACAAATGGAACAAACAGTGTTGGCCCTGTTCAGTCTGAGCACTGACTTCAGAGGGATGGTGCCAACACACCACCTTTAACTTCTCAAATAATGTTGCCTTCACATTTCTTCCCAGTTATCACTATGGCCTTGGGGCAGCAAATTACAAAAACCTGGAAACCTTCAAGCTCCACAGCCTCTCTAGTAATAACCTGGCACGTCCTCGGCTCCAGGCCCTGCATCAGCCCCTTGAGCTTTTTGCTTCCCAGGGATGAAATGTCCTCTTTCTTGCTCTAAACCTCCCACTCAGAGTGACTATTTCCAGTTTTTGGGAGGCACCTTGGCCTCTAGGTTCTTCTCTGCACAGCCATAGGCTAAGCACAGCTCCTTCTCACACATCCATCATCCAAAGATTTGAACAAAATCTTCAGCCATAGCTGCAAACTGCTCTGTTTAACAGTGCTATTTCCATTGCCCTGTCTGCTCCCAGTTGATTTAGGCACCAAAGAAGTACTGCAGAAACACGGGCTTGTAAAATCCTTGCCATCTCCAGGAGCAGCTTACAAGAGTGGCAAGACTCCCAGCAACCCAAATGTCCTGTTCAGTATCTCTGAAGAAGGAAGACCTGGAGCAGGAGACAGAGGGCACACCTTGAAGGAAACAGATGGTCAGCACCTGGCTGGAGGACACCACACCATGGGGTGCAGCTGATGCACTCAAGGTCAGGGCTCCTGCTTGGGGGGCCCCAGAGGGGATACACACCTTGTCCTGCACCTGGTGTGGACTAAAGCCCTGCAGGGTACTGCCAGGGAGTTTCTTGCCCTGTGAGGACACCATCCTTACCCCAAAATCATGTGATTATCTCTGAGCAAAATGAAAGATTCATAATTCTCCTTACTCCCACTGTGTAAATCTCAGCTCGCAGACAGTTAATACTCAGCTTTGTGTGGGATGGACAGAGAGTTTTTCATCCTGGTGCTATGTACAGTGCAGCTCAGGACCACTCTGGTTTAATCCCAGAAGTCAACACAAAGCACCACAAAAATAAACACTCTCCGGGATGCCACACTTCTGCTTAAAGTAAGCAAACTAAGAGCTTTCAGATGCCTTATCTTTCTCTGTTTAAGTTCAGAGTCAGGGCTTTTACTGCAGACTCTTGTTCTTAGCTGGATCTTCTACTTCTTGGAGACACATCCTCCAGGAGATTGATGGAAGTCTTTCAGAACACGTGACTGAGATGCACAGGTATACCGTCATTTGCATGTGCAAATATTTCCCTTACTTTTCACCACTAAAGGTGCTATCAACCTGCACCCAAATAATCCAGATCACTGAGGACCTGAAGCAGCATCCCATGTTCACAGGGGACAGTGAGGACCTGGGCAGCCCTGAATGCACGACTGTCCTACTATCCTCAGGGGACAAGGGATGTCCTCCTCATCTTCCCACCTATCCCTCTGCTTATTCTCCTAACCCTCACACTTACATAAGAGCAGCACAAGCTAGAAATTCCTGGCAGGGATGTCAAGGAGGGAAAGCAGCAGTTTTGGGAGGCTGTTGCTCCCTCCCTTCACCACTGCCGTGCAGGCTCCTGCCAGGTTTCCCTTTTCCCCCTCCCCTCGTCCCAGTTTCCCGGCCAGCCTGTTGCGCTCAGCTCCGTAAGTTTTCAGAGCAGCTTTCCCATCTGCTTGCTGAGCCAGCAAGTAGGGGGCCCCTTCCCCAGTGAAACAGATGTGGCTTGCCTTTGTGCAACATCTGCGCCTCATGCCCCGCTCATTTTGAACAGTCTTGCCTTTGTTTCTGAGGAGTTCTATGGGGGGTGCTTTGGAGGAGGGCAGCAGCCTGTGGCCCGTGGCCTGGACTCCTTCCCTTCGTGTCCCACACACAGACTGCCTCCAACCCTGAGTTACTTCTGGGGAAGAAGAATACGCTTTGTTCCTGTGGCATTCTGGAACTGAAAGTCCTGCTCCTCAGTGGGTTCCAGCCACAGACCAGTCAGCTTAGGAGCTGACTCCTTTGGGATGTCCAAACCCAGGGATGTAAGAACTGGAATCTGGGAGCCATGGACCCTCTTCCTCACAACTCCCCTCACCCCAGTAGCTTCTCTTGCTGCACCTCTGGGTTGCTTACCAGCTCTGGTTTGGCATCCCCAGAGGGGCTGTGCTGCTGCAGCTTCTCTACACATAACAGAGGCAAAGAGCAGAGGTGCTGGAAAGCTGTGTTCCTCTTGCAATGTGGTCTGGGCTGTATTTAATATGGGGAGGAATACATTACAATAAAATCACATTTTATTTCCTTCTGCTCATGATGAGTTTGCCAATCCTGCTTGTGAATGCCTGGAATGCTGCTAAAACTCTCATACATTTTGGCATTTGGTTTGGTTTTATTTATTTTATCAGGTGTCATGTTTTTTTATATATTTTGGGGAGGAGGGATTTTGATCTACTTATTTTCAGTTTTCTAACTGGTGGACCAGCACCAGGGAACAGAAATGTTTGCTTGGTGCCCAGTGGGGGCTCACAAAAGCCTCTCTGGGGGGTTGGCAAGGAGTAGCACTGGATTCCCTTGCTGGAGTTTCAGTGGAGGTTGCCCAAGTCAGACAGTTGGGTTTCCCTGAACTGACTGTCAGGTTTATCCCTTCCTGGAGAGCAGAAAAGTGCATTTGTGGGATTCCAAACGGGAGGGAGAAGGAGGAGGACAGCAGGGCCTTTCAGCCCTGTGGGCTTTCTTCAAAACAGAATTGTTCATACCAGCCCCAGCCTCAGCTGCAGCAAGACAACCCTATTTTCCTCCTGTTAAGCCGTTACATCTAAAAGAGAAAAAAAGGGGAAGAAAACTGCTTGTTTGGCTCTGAGTGCTGCCTGTGTCCCGCAGACCCCATCCTGGGCAAAGCCTGCTGGCAGCCACCCCCAGCCTGCTTCTTCACCTAGCAAAATCCATGGGGGGAGCAAGCAGAGCAAACGTAGCATGAGCATTGGTGCAGCCAGGCTCACAGAAGAGGGGCTTTTCCTTCAGGGCAAGGCAAGTAGCTGCAGGTGGACTGGAGTTACTGAGCATTGGAAAAGAAGGGGTAATTGAGGTATTTGGAATCTATGCCAGAGGATTAACACAGTGTAATCAGTCCCTTGTATTTAGAGTGCCTCATATTAGGCAAACAACAACAACTGGAAACTACTCTCTGGTGGATTTTGAAGCCAGAAGAAAGAAGATGTTTCTGTAATGCAGTCATCCCCCAGCACTCTCTGCTGAGGCAGGTCGGGCATGAGTGGCGACCGGATCCAACAAGAAGCCGGCTGCAAGTGTGCTCTCCATACCAGCATGGGAGCTCACAGCTGGCATCCCTCTGCCTTCTGCGAAGGGGCACCCTCCTGGTGATTCTGAAAGGAGTCAAAAATCATCTCAAGCATTTTGTTTGGGGTTTTGCTGCAAATGAAGTAACAAGATGATCAACTGGGGGTATAGCCTGGATTTATTCCTCATGACCGCCACTGCCCTGCCTACCGGTGCCCAGAGCAAACCCACAATCAACACAGGAGCTCACAAAAGGGAAAGAACTGGAGAAGCAGACATTCCTTTGCCAAGGCAAAATGGAAACCCTGGCAAAAAGTGAATACCCCACTGTCACGTGGGGGACCACACCAGGTATGTGGCTTTGAAAGGCTGTACAGGCTTTGAAAGGCTTCATATTGAAGGCTTATACAAAAAATGTTACTGCAGACAAAAGGCTGGTATGGGGAGAGTTGCCTTGCTTTTCCCCTTGACAGGGAGGTGTTATCTCCAAACCCAAAATGGGTGACATGACCCCCAGTCTTGTATCTTTTTCCTGCTGCTGAAGTTAATTAGTTAAGAAACCCAAAGCAGCCTATGCAAACTGCAGGATAGAAAGCATAAAGCATGACACTAGTGTTCCCTGTACACAAACACACACACTCCAATGCAGGCTGGCACAGCAGCATTGTCCCCAGAGATGCTTGGAGTCATCAGCACACTCCCGAGGACATAAAAATGTTTCAGTGACACAAATTACCAGTTTCTGGCAGCAGCACCAAGCATCTCCTCAGCTCATCCATCACAGGTTTTCAATCCCTGCCCAACACAAGCTTGGCAAGGGCTGAGGTGGTAAAGCAGGGACAGAGCCCCCCGCCTCAGTGCAAACTCCCTGGCAAGACACCCCTCTGTCCCCTGGTGGGGCAGGGGTAATGGGGCATGGGGGGCATGGGGGGCATGGGGGGATCATCCCAGCTCAGCTGGCACATGCTTCCTCAGATGGGTTTGCCAAGGGATGTTCCAAACTGGAGCACTAAAACTAGATGACATGAAACATCACCCTAAGGTTTGAAGCATGCTACAGATGTGAATAAACCTTCTGATGCTGGGGAAGAACAACATTTCTTGGGAGGGATGTGAAGTTCTCCTTTGCCAAACTGGCCGATTTTGTGGCTTTTTGATGAAAGTGCTGTGCTTTGTCAGGACCAAAGAGAAAGCACAGAGCTCAGTCAGGATGTCTACCTGCACTTGGCTGCCGCACCCCGCGCTGTTCTCCGGCCTGAGGCAGCACCACCTGGCCACTTAAAAGAGGTGGGCTTTGGCCGAGGGAGTGCAGTCACCTCCCTGGCTGACAGCAGCGCTTTAACCACAGCAGCCCCGGGCTCTGCCCTCAGGGCCATCCTGACAATCTGCTCTGTGCATCCCTAGCGAATTCTTACAGTCTGCTCGGCCCATCCTAATGCTTTGAAGGACAGAGAAGCGCTGTAGCAGTTCCCTGCCTCGCTCGGCTCACCCGGCTCTGACCCTCCGAGTGGTCCGGCACAAGAGACATCCAGGGCACGCCATTGTACCTCACATCCCATGGGGCAAACCCAGCGTTGCTTCCCACCATCAGCTCAGCAAGGAAACCCTAAATCCTACCATGTCTCGCAGCAGCAGCAGCAGCAG
>QUSF01000003.1:40309333-40325429 GCA_003676055.1 Chloebia gouldiae
CAGACCCACCTCCCTGTGGGGAGGGGAGTGGAGAGGCTGGGAAGGGGGGAACAGGCATTTGAAAAGTCTCTTTTTCACAATAAAAGCCCTTCCTGCTGCTTTTTTGCTGGCTTTTTTTTTTTTTTTTTTCAATACCAAGGGCAAATTTGAGCCAGAAGGAGATGAAGACACACGTGCTCGTCCCAAGCCCGTTTGTTCACAGTGACCCCAGTGCCAGCCAGCTGGAGTTCCAGGGGCTACAGAGCCCCCAGAGCCAGGAAAGCAAACCAGAGGTCTGCACATGAGTGCCCAAGTAAATGCTCTTTGCAGGTCTTTTTTAGCATTTCTTTGCTAAAAAGCTGTGCCACATCAATGCCTTGAGTGGACACAGACGTGGGGGAAGATTTCTTATCTGCCTAAAAGGCATTAATGCAATAAAACCATTTTTAGGGTGCTCAGGCACTTGTTCTTCTGGGGCACACAGTGCCTGCAGGCAGCCAGGAGAGGGGCACAGGGGACGAGGACCCTCACCACACCAGCAGCGCAGACTGCAGCTTGCGGAGCCATGCCGTGCCCAGTGCAGCTCCCCCAGCCAGCACCTGGTGAGTCCTAGGTGCCGTTTCCTCAGGCCTCTGGGAGAAGATGCTCTGGAGGCATTGCTTTGGAAAGCAGAGTGTTTCAAGAGCCCTCCATGGCCAGGCAGGAGACACAGGCAGCTGCCTGGCTGCAAAGCATTTCTTTTTCAGATAACTTTCCCCTTCCAGCTCTGGGCTGTGGCCAAGCAAAACCCATCAGTGACTCACCATGGCAGGTGACACTGCCAACTGCTCCAGCCCCTCACCAGCTTAGCCCCAATCAGCCTTGCTTGGGGACAGGAGGAGACACTCTGTCTCAGGTGTGGGGGCTTTCCAGCTCCCTGACATGCGCAACTACCTCCTCCAGGAAACCATAAAATAAACCAGATTGATCAGCATCATTCTTTACTGATATCTGTGTTTTTAAAAAATCTGATAAAGCCACAGTACAGGCTGTTGTGAACTATAATGAAGATATGGTGGTCTAAAAAGACAAGAGGATGAGGCTGAGGGGAACTGGGACAAGTCACTTGACCAAGGCAGCACGGGAGGTTACTGGCAGACCCAAGAGAAGGCTCCTGTGTCCCCGAGCCCCATTCTGGCTCACTGACTGTGCACAGTCCACAGTGACATTTCACAAGGTGGTGCAACTCGGTGGGTGTAAACAACTATGCCAACTCAGTGCTCTTGCCCCGTGTGCTCTTGTGCCAGTCCCAGTGCCCAGGGCCTTCATGCCCTCTTGGTTCACTGAGTGCATCTTATTTTAATATGGGACATCTTCCTATCCCTTCCACTGCTACTCAAAACTATAGCTAAGAAAATAAGTGGTTTGAAGGTTACACACCAAAGCAGTGTGCCTGCTTTTGGCTTCAGCACACCCCACCCCATGCCATCCTTGGGCATGAGGAAGTGGGGCAGAAACCAAGCCCTGCATCCCCTCCTTACTGCCACCACCAGCCTCACTGACCCCCGCCCATCCTGGACACTGCAGCATTGAACATCCCGAAACCCTTCCCTTGAGGCCTGTTCCCTGGGGGCAGATAATAACCTAATACTTCTAATACAATTAGCAATATGAAGTAATTAGCAATAACCTAGTATTGGCCCTGGCACAAAGATGGCCTGTCCGAAGACAGAGCGAGTGCCAGGGGAGGAATCTGCAGGGCTCCAGAGGCTGAACCCTCTGCATCACAACTTGTCGGTGGCACCTCATTTCAGAAGCGTTTGCTTTCATCTCCTTTTCTTAATTTTGAAATGATTCAATTTATATGCAATTTTCTGTCAAAATGATTCCTGTCAGTGCGGTGGCACCGCAAACCTTGAGTGACAGGCCTAACACTCTGGCTGGTCTCTCTGGATTGCCTCTCCCTACAAATAACCCTTTAAAATGCACGCCTGACAGCTGAGGAATTTGACATGAGAAACAGGCTTGGATGGCTGCTGTGGCAGGCAGAATTAAGTGTTCGGTGGCCAAACCAGTAAGGTAAATCGAGTGGGCCTTGAAACAAACATTATGATATTTCAAAAAATGTATTTCCCCCCTCCTTCCCCTGCTTTTTAATGACAAGGACTGTGGAAAAAACAGATTTAAAAAGCAGACCTAAGGAACTGCATTGTAAACCAGTTTTCTGAGGAGGACTCCCCAAATCCATAGGACTGTGACTACTTTGTACCTGAGCTGGGTAGTCCTAAGCCCACCAGCACAGCCCCAGATCCCATATGTAGCATCCCTGCTACTGCATTCTGGAAACTTAGTGAATATGTGAACAGTGGAAGTTGCTTTTCTTCTCTTCTTTTTCTTTTCTATCCCCTGACCATCTCTCCTCACATTCTTAAAGACATTCCTACTCACCCACATGGAGATTTCCCTGATGTTTCCCTGACTTTAGTTGAGGCCAATCCTTCAATCAGACAGACATCACCTCTGCAGGATGAGAGACAATCCCCGCTCCAAGAAACCCCCAAGAGATGTAGGCAGCAAAGGGAGATGGAGGAGAGCAGGGAGGTGGGTCTCCACGCACCTTGCAGACAAAATGTGATGCTCCAAAACAACCACATCTCTCACCACGTTCCCAGGCCAGCTGACCTACAGTTTCCAAAACCAAAGATCTCCCAAGCCTGATCCCTCTCAGCTTGTACTTAGGCAGGAGGAAAAGCTGTTCTGTCCCCATTGCAAGGCACAGGACAGCAGTGTGGGTGGCTCCATTTGCTGGTATCTCCTGACAAATCCACCTTAGCCAGGAGCAAGTACTTTGAAACAGGAGAGCTGAGACCTTTCCCTAGGGTTTTCTGAGCAGGCCAAAATCCAAGGAAATCAATGGAGACCAAAGAAGGCCGTGGGTGCTGTTGCATCCACAGCAGGTCCCCCAAATGACTCCACTGTAGGCATTAGAAAATCTTCTGGTATAACCCTGACTCCATTTCATAGACCCTGACTTGCCTTTCCACTTGCTTGTCCTCATAAAGAAATGACTGCAGCAGAAGGATGAAAATAGGCTGATTTTTTATTCTTTCCCTTTCTGTCCCAGTGAACCTGCATTCGTTTCTCCCTTGGGAACTAAGGACAGGCAGTGGAAAGGGGACAGATTTCAAGAGCTGTCAAGAAACAGAAAGCTATTCTGCTTCTCAGAAAGTAAAGCTGAAGGGTTTTTTCTTCCTTTTAGAAAAGTGTGAGGCTCTAATGGGTTTGAGGGTCTATGAATATGACTTTCACATCTGCCAAGATAATTATGAGCTTGAATTAATTTCTGAGACCGAAACCCTGCCCAGATAAATCATACCTATGAAGCACTGATTAAAAACAAGCCATTCAGAAAGCCTTCAAATTTATCTTCCATTCCCACCCCACTGTCTCCTGTATCTGTTGGTAATGGGTCTCAATGCTTTACTAAGGAACTGTAGAGGAAACACAGGTATTTCACCCTTTCTTTGCAGGAGATATGAAAGAGATAGGAAATTAAGGCAATAGGCATCACACAGAATGAAGAGAGATCTGGGTTCAGACTGGGTCTGGCACTAGGACACAGAGGACGCTAAGAAGCAGGTAAGTTTGAAAACTGAGTTTTGCACCTTGTTTCAAAGTGTGACATGCAGCCATGACCCACTTCCCAAATCAGTATCGCTACAGGAGACAAGCAAGAGTCCCTAACTCAGAGAAAAACCTGGATGTGGGTGATTTCTTTCAGTTCACTGTGTGTGGGAACGACTCGTGCATCTCAGGTTTTTTCTCATTGTTCACATGAAAATAAGCCCACCCAAGTTAATTTATGGAATGCATTGAATTTTCATAAATATGCTGAAGAAGCTGCACACCCCAATGTAGTAATTAGAGTAAATTAATGCTGCTGGGATGCCTTTGTCACCGTTTGTCTGACTCAAGACAAAAGGCAGAGAGGTCACATCCTGAAGGGAGAGTAATCCTTTATAAGCAGTGTTTAAGATGCCAGAGGAAACAGTAACATCTGCAGAGGAACCACATGTTCCCTGAGTGCACAGGCTTTATACTTTCCACAAATACCTGTTGTATCCTCCTTGTTGTCACGACTCAAACACAAGCATATGGAGGAAGGGACAAAGAGTTATTAAGTCTTTCAGAGGTGATTACTCATTCCTCCAATTTAACATTTTAGATAAACACTACAAACTCTGAATTGCTTGTCAGAACACAGTATTGTTTTTACAGAACATGAGCTGAGTCAAATGAGTTAGGGTTCTCTTTTCATTTTTTAATTCCTAAGGGCTATTTTTAAATCTCTCCCATGTTCAGCCAGAAAAAAAATCTTACCACCCATGTTCTGTTTCAAAGACATTTGCTGTGTTATTAGAGAATGAACTGTTTCCTAGCCTGCTCCTCCAAGAAAAGCTGGCCACTCTGCATCACCAAGGGTCTCAGCCTCCATCCTCCCCCAGCTTTTGGAAACAACTGAACTTCAGCCTTGTTGTGGCCTCCCAAGTCCATGGGAGAGGGTGAACCTTCCAGGTGGCACAACATGGGTGCCCCAACAGGGTTCTATCCCCCTGGGTTCCATTGCTCCCAGCAGCTGCTATAACAGCTTGAAGTTCAACACTGACTTTCTATCTCTATTTCACCCCAGACACCTCTATCCTCTTCAGTTGTCCTTCCCAAGGCAGGGATCCTCCCTTTTTAAGCCTTATCTTTTCTTCCTCTCTCTTTGTCCTTTCTAGATACAAACCCCAGCACTCCAGTAAATCTGAAACACCTTATTTTTTGGACTGTCACTATGTAAATCAAGAGGTTCAGATCTCTATTATTTTTGTATCCCACTAATCCTGGACCATCTGCAATCTTCACTAGCAGATAAATGCGTGTGTGTCTGTGTATCCTTAGCGTGATCGCTGTTTGAAAATACGGGATTTTGGATGAAGAACAATTCCATCCCACCGCATAAAAAAGCTCTAGCACTGATGTCTCATTTTGAGATCTGTTGTTGAGACAGTTTCTCATCAAATATGTGCAGCGGTCCCTGTAAATTATACCGCTTGCAAAATGAAAAGGACATATGGTGCTGTGCCCATTGCTTTGGAGGTGCCCTGCCAGCACAGATGCCGTGCTCTCCTCGGGAGGGTGATGAGTTTGACTGACGTTAGCTGGCAGTTGTTACACTCATAGTTCCTCACTTCTTCTTAACAAAGGCTTTGCCTAGCCTTCCATTGTGCTGATACCTTGAGAGGCTACCTAGAACAGAGGCTGGACAGTGTTAAAGGAATAAAGTAGGTATTTATTAAAAAGGCCTTCAGAGAATACACCTTGGGCAGTATGAGAGTGCAGCCAAGGCTACACCCAGGATGGACGACTTTTATAAGCTTTTGTCCATTTACATATTGGGGTTAATTGTCCAATTACAGCTTCAGGTTATGAAATCACATCCTCCCAGTTTGCTCTCTTCAATTCACCGTAGTTTATACTTTTTGGGCCTGAAGCTGCAATGGTGTCCTTGGTTCTCAGGCTGGAAAAGGATTGTTTTGTCCAACTAAACTGTGAAGAAAATTGGCTAGCTCTTTATATGAAGTTCAGAGTTACATACTAATGCAGTACAGAATCTGGATAATATGAAAGCCAAAACTTAAGGCATCAGTGGCTTTATGGAAGGTGGCCAGGAAAAGTCACTGGAAACTCTGTATCATTACAGAAAAAAATTCCTGAAGACTTGCAAAGTTAATGTACAAATTACTTGGGTTTAGAGAGGCTAAGAGTTAGTATTGAGGGTTCAGAGAGCTTCATGGCTGATTCCCTTGGCCTCCTGAGCAGGAGTTGTCCAAGCTCATCTTCCTGTGGAGGTGCTTGGGCAGAGAAACAGAGGTGTGGTGGTGCTCTGCAGGGAGCAGCTCAGCTCGTCCCTGCCTGCTCTGGCATGTCACAGACAGGGCTAGGATGAACACAGGTTCTCCTGCACCATCCAGAACTCCCTGCATGGCTTAAAACTGTAGGCAGCTTCCAGGAAGCCTGAAAGGGAGCACAGACAATGCCAGGTGGGAGCACAGAGCATTGCTGCCTGAGATGCATGTTAGTAGCTACTGGTGCTGCATGCCTTGCCTCCGCACTGAGTGTGACTGTGGCTCTCCAAGACTTGCCAGAGGTCCATTCCTACCTCTGCATGTGGCCAGATCCTGGCAGCAGAGCCTGCCCTCCTGGATTTGCTGTGCGCCAGCGTCAGGAGCCCAGGGGACATCAGGCTTAGCATCTGACTTCATTTTCCTCAGAGCACCTCAGCAAACCCCCAGCTCTAACCTGCAGGTTCACATAAAAACGAGGGGAAAATGAACACAGACTGATGCATGGAATGTTTCCACCACCCCCCCCACCACCACTCCCGCCAACCCCCCCCAAAAAAACAAAAAGGAAGAGAGAGAGAAAGCAAGACAGAAGCAATCTGTTTCTTTTCCTGGAAGGAGTATTGGCATATGCTTGAGTTGGGACCACAAAGACACTCTATTGGCTGTGTACACACCTTTCCACTAAGGAAAGTCCTCTGTCACTGTGATGCCAGGATGGAGGAAAGCGTATGCATTAACACATGGAGCAGTCAGGCAGTATTTAATCTGAGAGCTTTGAATTGTGGCTGCTGAAAATAGGGTCTGACCAACATATGGGCTCATGAATCTTTCCTGACAGCCCTGCAGTTACAGAAGCAAGAAGTGGAGCCTCCTGGTTATAAACTGATCATTAATAAATTTAGGTTGACAATTAGAAAGTTTTTAATAAGCAGAGGATTAGGTTCTGGGAACTTTCAGAGAGGAGTGGGCTGTGAACCTTTGTCACCCCCAGTAGAGCAGCACAGGAGAAGAGAGGAGAGAACTGAATGGCATGGAGAATTCATCCTGTCTCTGCCCCCAGGAAGGCTTTGTATCACCTGCTAAGGTACAAAGCAATAGACCTGGAGCCAAATTTCTCAATTTCTCGAAAGTTTTGAGTAGAGTGGCCAAAAAGAAAGGCCAGATTGTCAGGGTCTAGCTTGTCAGGCATGTTCTCCTTCCAACAACCATGAAGACACTGAATTTTCTGTCTGAGCAGTGACCACCCAGGGTTGTTGGCAGTGCCTGTGACCCTGAGCCCTCTCATCCTGTGGCATGACACTGGGACTTCCTTCAGCCCACAATCCCAAATTTTCTATAGGATGCTGGAAATTATTATGTACCATGGATTGTGTGGCTGCTTTTAAGTCTCCTGTTGGAATAATTGTCCTGTGGCACAACTGCCTGCACTGACATTTAAATGCAATTCTCCCTCCCACTCTAGACCTGCTGTACTGCCAGCAGAGACCTGGCATATCCATTATGAACATCCTTCCTTCCAAGGTCACAATCAGGTGTCTAGGAGTTGAGGAAGCCTGCTCATATCTGGGATGAGGATCTGCATGCATTGCCAACAGCAGCAGCTTGTCAGACTCTCCCAGGGCCTTGAAAAATCCTTCAAGCAACTGGAGCAAAAATGATGCCACTTTCAGCTAGTCAGAATTAATTTATTTCATTATGCCATGAACTCTGATTCTTTTTTGCATTATCCACAGAGACTTCTAGGATGAGCTAAGACTCACGTGTGCAATGTGAATGAGACAAGCAGTAGAAATACAAGATAAACAAGGAAGAAACCCCTCCCTGTTAAGTTATTAAGGGATTCCAAGGAGAAAGAGAAGGAAGAAAGAAAAAGCCTCAAGCCTATTTTCCATCTCTTCTTTGGAACATTTTTACATAGCACCTGAGTGTGACAATAACACAGCTAGCAATGGCCCCTTCTTTTGTAAATAGGAGGCTCAAACAGTGGCAATAAGAAGTCTTGATTGGTGAGTTATTGTGAAAAATATTCAGATGTTGTGCTCTCCCACTGTGTATCTGTAGGTAAAGCTCCCAGATCTCAAATATAGTATTCTTTCATGCTATTTAAATATGCACACCACTACTTTTTTGAAGTATTTCTCATTTTCACCAGAGCAGAGCTTCCTGATAAGATCCTGCTACATGAACCTTTATCAGGGCTCTGAAACACCACCTGCACTCCACCGGCAGCCCAAAGCGGATGCGAGGGAATAGTTCAGCTCTGCCGAGGGCCATGATGAGTGGGTCAGGGCCTCTCCTCCCTGTCTGTGAGGAACAGTTACAGAACTAAATAATCCTGAAAAATACTGTCCACCCAGGGATCACCAGGGAAATGCTATAAAGTACTTCTATAACACAAACTGGGTCAATGCACTTCAGGAAGGAGGAAGTGGCTCTGTGCTGGTGGCAATGACATAATTTTTATGTTGGTGACCAGTACAAATAGCTGACTGCAGCTGGAAGACTTCTCTAATTTGGATGCATATAGTGGTTTGAAAGCTTGGAGAGTTTGACAGAAAGACTTGCCTGGAGCCCACTCAGTTTTATCATCTCTGAAAGGGAGGTAAAGATGAGTAACTCCTTGTTTATCTAAACCAAGAATATAATACAGGGAGAGCTGTGCAAAGTGAAGGCTGGGCCACATTCCCACTTGAGGACACCATCAACTGAAAGTTGATGAAAGCCCCCAGGAATGAAGATTTTGCAGGGAAAAGAGCATGGTTACACCACTAGTATCCACAGGGCCTGTGTCAAGGTAGGGACAAGGACTGCAGGACAACCAGGTGTGTCATGTTTAAACTGGTAAAAGATGATATTTCTGCTTCAGTGAAGGAAATAGCAGTACAAACTCAGAAGTACCTGAGTGTGACAATAGTACATGCAACTTCAAACTCAAAACAACATCAAAAATTCCCAGATTAAACCCGCAAACAAACCAACCCAGACCCTCTCCGCCCCCCCAGAATTATAGAATGGAATAACAAAAAGCTGAAGACCTGAAATGAGTAGACCACACAGTCATCCCTATAATTTACTCCACTTACCACTTCTTTGCAAGCTGTATTTACTCATATACCAATAATGCTGTGAATAGAAATTAGCATGCCTTCATGTCGATAAAAGGCAGGCACGTGGAGCTATTCAGAAACACTTTATCAGTGTGCACAGGAGAAAAGCAAAGAAACCTTATGGGGCTGGAAACATTTACTGGGCACTATAATTGAAGCAAGACTAAATAGTGCTGTAAATTAGACCAGATTTGTCACAAGTCAATCAGTAAATGCAGAAATTTTTCTTTCAAGTCTATTACATCTCAATGAAAAAAATTGAAACACATTCAGATGCCAAACACAGTAACAGACATGCTAGTCAAGAAACAAAAGCATGCTAATACAGCATTTTTCAAGAATAAATATGCAACAGCAGCAAATCAGTTGGCACAGAACTGTGGATGGTTCATGGTAATAACAGATTTTACATCTTTTAACTACAGATCATGCCAAGGGGTCCAATCCTACTCCAGGAATTGCTCACATCTCCCAGACTTTTCAGCACAGTGATTAGAACTGGGTTTGCAAAGTACTGGTATTGGTTTAGGAACTACAGCAATTATCTGCTGAGCTCAGGGATAGGGTAGATGCCCTGCTCTGCCCCTAGCAAGCCCACTATACATTCTGTGTGAAGTGACAGGAGAAAACAAACACAGGGACTTCACTTCAAACTCTATAAACAGCAGACCCCATTTCTTTGTGCTCAGCTCCACAAAATAGAATAAGAAGCATATCCATAGTCCAGAAAAGTACACCTTGGTCAACTATAAAGGCAAAGTGAAGAACTGGCTAAGCACGTCCAGTGCTCTCAAGTGTTTGTGCCATCCTTTTTGTTTGGCACCATTCCTTGCACGGGAAGGCAGCACAATTGCCTGGCCTTAGAAACAACCTCATGAAGAGCTAACGTTGCCATCGTGTGGTATCGTTTAGAAATCAACTGCACTCCTGTAGCTCTTCGTTTTCCCCAGTAGCTTTACAAATAGGAAAAACCAGCCCTGAGTGCTGGACAATGCCCGTGGACTGAAAGGAAGGTGGTTTGCCCACAGTGCAGGTTTCACAGAGGTTTAATGAGTTGCTGAAAAAACCATCAGATGCTGCTCACATGGAACACCCAGTCAGAAATGCACAGTGCAGGTACCAAAACCTGATATATATTCTGTTATTGCTCTTTCCCCCTTTTGGCCAAATTGTAAAAAACAGTATTTTGACAGAAATACTGCTTGTTAAGTGTGGTGTTACAGAGCCCAGCTTTCTTTAAAACCACAGAACACTCTCTCTCCAGCACTGCCTAAATCTTTAATGCCCCACTCTCATAGAGCAGTGCTAGGGCAGACACAACTCTACATATGTTTTATACTGCTACCAGGTCACTCTCCAGGACAATCTCAGCTCCCAAGGATTATCGTACACCTTACATCGTAGAAATGTTTCAGCTGCCTCAGCAGCTGCCAAGTGGTAGGAATGAAAACACTGGATAAATTGCAGTCATAGGCAAAGATGTTCTGGGGAAGACAGTACCTTTAAAAATGAGTAAATGCAACAGAAAAGGCATTTCTGAGCTCCTTATGATTGAAGGCACATCTATTTTCTCTACAGGCACTTTTTCCATTTTCCCCCTCAGTCTTATATAATCAAGCTTAACAGTAGTACATAAAAAAATCAAGAACCCTAAGGGACAAATCTTTCACCTTAAAGGACCTCCAGGTTGATATAACTTTGAAGTTACTTTCCAGTTGAGAGTTTCAGAGTAGGTGGATTTAATCACTTCAAAATCCAATTTAAAATCAAGGTCTCTAGACACTTGAACATGGCTTTTAGTCCCAATTTGCATAATTTCTGATTTTTTTCCCTTAGCAGTTATATTCCTTCCTATCAGCCATGTGCTTGAACTCTGTACTTCCAAGAGTATATAAGTAGCTCAAGACAACACGGTATACTTCTAAATGTTTGGGTATGCCTAATGCTGGCTGAAATAATGTAGCACTAACCACATAAATAGCTAACGCACACATTTTTAGGAACATATGCTTATCAGTGTACTTGACAACATATATTTGAGTATGTATATGTAACAATAGAAAGGTCTTACAACCTTCATTCTTTAAAAGATATACAATCTCCTCCAATTTATATCTGACTGAAAAAATAATTTGCTTTTAAATTACCAGATACCTCAGACTAACAAGATTTCTCCAATCAATGTGAAGAAAATATATCTCCCGCCAAGAAACTATAGGGGGAAACAAAGGAAATTACATGGATGCTGACGCTGAGATGTGTAAGCATTATTTTATAATGCAAAGACTAAATTGAGCAGTTCAGTGTTTCAGATGAACTAATTTTTAGGTCATGCTCCCTTTTACTTGATGGTTTTGATTAAATAGGGGAAATTATACGCTTCATAGTTTAAGGAATTTGAGTTAATCTCAGGTCTTGACACAAAATCTTACCCTTAAACATTCCAAAAAGCAAGCATATTGAAATACATGCCAACAAATTCCATCTTGTTTGTACATCGCAAATTGCTGTAACTGTGCTTACAGGGCAACTAAGGTGTTTGACATCTGAAGCATCCAAGTATTCCAAGTCACTGCTTCAAAAATTGGGGAAGTTTTTTAGAAAATAATTTAGTGTTTGAACAGCAATTGTCAAGTTTTTCAAACACTGATATTTTTGTATTCTAACAAAAACACATCCTTTCAGCATATGACTGAAATTATACAGAACTGTTAGTGTGATTATTTTCACGTATTTTGCACTCAAGACTGTTCAAGTAATATTGTCCATTCCCAACCAATTCCAATAGCTGACTGCTTTTAAATGTCAGGATCTGACCTACTTCAAATAACGGGGAATGCAATTATTTCAACTGGGTACAGAGTACTGGGCACAGCATGGCAAAAGCATTTCCACATGTTCCTGAGGAATACTAGAATCCAACACTTGGGCATTAAAAATGAGACAGACAACCACTCTTGGTCAGAAATAAAAACAAATGTTTGATTAAAATTTAAATCAAATGTTTGTAATTTTAAAACTAGAACAAGGACACAGTTATACATAATGAGAAGTTCATTTTATTTCTGTGCCTTCTGTGCCTTGGGTGCTGGTGCCTTCTCTGGCTTCTTAGCCTTGGGTGCCTTCTCTGGCTTTTTGCCCTTTGGTGCCTTCCCTGGCTTCCCTGGTTTCTTGCCTTTTTTAGAAGCCATCCTCTGGAGCTTCTTCATTTCATGCTTGATGATTCTGTTTCTCTGTTAAAAAAAAAAAAAAAGAAAATATTTACACTTGACTAGAATGAAAAGAGCAAGAGTTCAAATACTGTGCCTTAATTCAAATTCTAAGGTTTCAGAATCTGCCTCTTTTCATTATCACCCTTTACCATGCATTATATTTGAATTGTCAAATTCTACCTAAACTGCTCCCATCTACTAAGACGACATTATCATTCTGGTTGGTAGCTCAGGCATCTCAGTATTTCATGTGTAATGATTTTCATTAAAGGGTGAAATATTAACAGCAACCCATCCAAAATATTTGATTTTATAAGCAGGCAATTCCTTCCCCAGCTGTAACTTGGGAGGACTGACACATGGATTATACAAGTTCAAGTCTGACCAACTACAGCAGGGAAAGTGGTGACATACAAAAAAGCATGGACAATTCAAGTCATTTCACACCCATAACGCAAGCCAGCTGTGAAAGCAAGCTACTAATACTGGATGTGACTCTGAAGTGAAAGCTACAAGCATTAACCCCATGAAAAAGCAGCACTCAAACACTTACCATCTTCTTCGCTTTCATCACCTTGTAGCGATCGAAGTCAGTCATTTTGGCTTTCTGCGTGAAAAGAATCAGTCACCAAACTCTGGTATATATAACTAGTAAAACTCAGCATTCCAAAGCATTCCTAAAGTAACTGATCATCTCCAAAATAGG
The DNA here is from genome assembly GCA_003676055.1 of Chloebia gouldiae. Lineage (NCBI taxonomy): Eukaryota > Metazoa > Chordata > Aves > Passeriformes > Passeridae > Chloebia > Chloebia gouldiae. The sequence continues at coordinate 40,322,208 of QUSF01000003.1, forward strand.
TTTAGCTGCACTTCTGGAACTAGCTTACAATTTAAGGCCTTTGCACCATCCCAGGATGCAGGAAAAGGAGGCTGTTATAGAAATAACTGAACAAAACCACATGCACTGTCAAAATACACAAAGTTGAAGCTGGTAAGTTAAAAACCTATGCCTTGTCTATCTTTAATCCTAACTTGCTATTGAAAACTTGCAGCCTTTAGACTGTACCTAATTTTACAAAGCAGAAGCAGGACATGTATTCCTCATCCAGTGAAACACTGTTACCTTTTCTCGAGCCTCAATCTTCTTTGCCCATCTTGTCGCTGACCATTTTTCATTTATATTTTCCTTCTCCCAGGCAAGTCGCACACACTTCTGACGAGCACTGCATTGAACAGTCACAAAATCATATTCACAGTCTTTATTAAAAAAGGTTCTCCCTAATGCTGGCCTCCCAGATTTCATTCAAGGAAAGATGACTCTACAACATTACTTCAGACGCCTTACTTTAAGTCAGTATCACATGCATCTCTGTGGCCTAATTAATGCTCTTTTGAGTAAGTGTTGTGCTAGAACTGCCAGAATCACAGAACGGGTCAGGTTGGAAGGAAACATGGGGACCATGAATTCCAACCTCCCTGCTCAAGCAGGGCCATCCCAGAGCACATGGCACAGGATTGTGTCCAGGGGTTGCTGAGTATCTCCAATGAAGGAGACTCCATCATCTCTCTGGGCAATTTGTTCCAGTGCTCAGTCACCTGAGCTCCAGGAGATCCACAGCTCTCTTGTCCTGAGGAGCCAGAACTGGACACAGCATTCCAGGTGTCGCTTCACCAGAGCAGGATCACCTCCCTGACCCTGGTGGCTGCACTCTAATGCCCCCAGGATACCACTGGCCCTCTTGGCCACAAGGACACTGCTGGCTCAGGGACAGCTTGTGCACCAGGAAACTCAGGTCCTTCTCTGCAGAGCTGCTTTCCAGTAAGTTGGCCTCAAGCCTGTACAGGTGCTCAGGATTATTGTTCCCCAGCTGCAGGACCCTGCACCTGCCCTTGTTAAACTTCCAAATGCCCATCCCTCCAACCTGTTGATATCCTTTCGAATGGCAGCACAGCACTCTGAGATATCAGCCACTCCTCCCAGCTTTGTGTCATCAATGAACTTGCTGAGGAGGAATCTGCCCCTTCATCCAAGTCGCTGATGAGTAAGTTAAAAAATGCTGGGCCCAGCATTGAACCTTGGGGGACACCACAGGTGACAGGCCACAGGTGACAGGCCACCAATCAGATCCCATGCCACCAATCATGGACCTCTGGGATCTGCTCCCAGTCCACCTCACTGTTAAAATGAGCAGCTGTTCCTAGCACTGCTACAGGATCAGGAGCACTGCCCTTTTCTGATTCTGAATTACAGAAATTCATACATTAACCAAGCTAAAAGAACAGAATTAGTTCGGCCTCCTGCAATTCCAGTGTAGTTCTGTAGGCAGGGAGCCTATTTAATGCCCGAAGGAACTTACACAGTAGCAAAAGCAAAGCTGCAGCAGCACTTACACTGCTTTCTCCCACACCATCTACCACAGAACTACCTCTGAGATGCCTTGACTGCTGTGAGACCTCCTTTGCTCCTGAACAGCAGCTATCAGCCAATACTGAAATGAAATCCTAAATATATTAATCTACGATATCAAAGTGTGCCAAATTTTTACTCTCAATCCACTACTGTTTGACCCTCCTAGACTTAGCAAGGATCAGTCATCAAGTGACAGCATGGGGATTTTTTCACAGGTCAAGAAAGATGCCAGCTCACCTGTGTGGGAACTTCAGGACAAAGTCAGTCAGCTGCATGCACTTGAAGGGCATGGCCTGCCTCCTGACACCACTGCAGGGGCCATCTACCAGTGCCTGAAAAAGGGAAACAAATATGGGGGGTTTGCAGCAATTTTCCCACTGCATTCGACTTAGACAGCTTCTTCCTAAAAATGTATGAGCAGTATCTTGACAACACTGACCCAAAACTGAAACACGTATTATGCAGACAGAAGTGGAGATTGTTAAATCTTGCCTGTACAACCCAAACAGAAAGAATTCTGAAGGCCTGCCTTTGACAAAAAAAACAAACTGAATTAGAAAAAAAAGGTAGACAGAACTAAGATGGGCACAGGAGTAGTCCCCTAGCCCAATTATTCACTCTACACATACATTAATGCCATTTCATTAGTGTTAGACTCAAACTGACATCCCTTGTCCACTTCTACACCAAAGAAACACAGCAGAGAGGAGGATGTATCACAGGCTGGGCAAAAAGTGTGCTCCTAAAGGTCTCAAGTACAATAGTTGTTAAATCCTATCCTTCTATTAATTGCTTTTTTGAAAACAGAATTTCTACTGAAATCAATACACACCACCTGAGCATACAAGCTTCTTGTTAAGGCAGAAAGGAGGAAACACAGGCGCAGCACTCACAACTTACCCTATTTTGGTCAATAACATCCACGATGGCCACCAGTTTGCCAGCATGTGGCCCGAAGGAGATGAAGGCAACTCTGCCGATCTCCACAAAGCGCTTGAACACCTGGGAGGGGAGGAATGGACAGTTAGGTGAGAACACACCCAAGGCCATCTTCAGATTCAAGGCTCTGAAAACCTTTAAAAGAGCTCCCCAAAAAAAAAAATCACAGAATGGTTAAGGTTGGACAGAGACCTTAAAGATCACCTAGTCCCAACCTAGTCCCTGCCGTGTGCAGGGACATATTCCACTTCACCAGGTTGCTCAGAGCTCCAACCAACCAGGTTTTTTAAAACTTCCAGGAATGGGGCATCCACAATTTCTCTGGGCAACCTGTTCCAGTACTTCAACATCCCCACAGTAAAGGATTTTTTCCTACTAATCTACTCTAAACCTACTCTCTTTCTGCTCGAAGCCATTCTCCCCCCGCCCCATCACCACATGCTCCTGCAAACAGTCCTACCCCATCCTCCCCCTAAGTTCCCTTCAGCTCCTCGCAAGCCTTCGAACTGCGCGGAACCCCAGCGCTGGAGCAAAGGGGCCACGGTCGGGCCGCGCTCCGAGCCCGGCCCTGCCCGAGCCCGCACGACACGCGGGGCCGGCCCCGGCCTAGCGCGGCTGAGGCGGCCGCGGGCTGCCCGCCGCCGCCGCCGCGGGTGCCGGCGCAGGGAGGCGCGGGCGGGAGCGCTGGGGCGGCAGGCGGGACGCGGCGGGACGCGATGGGAGCGCGGCGGG
>QUSF01000003.1:40330429-40498864 GCA_003676055.1 Chloebia gouldiae
GCGGGGCGGCCGCGGGGGCGCGCGCCGTGCCCGTGGCTCCGCCGCGCGCGTGCGCTGTGGCGTCCCGGCGGGCGGGCCTTGGGGTCCCTGGCCCTGTCCCTGTCCCTTCCCCTTCCCCTTCCAGAAGAATCAGTTCTCCTCTAGCCGCCCGCAGCTCCCGCCCTCCTCCGTCGGCTCTGCATTGCGCTGTCCCTCTCCGGCGGGCCCCGCCGCCCCGCATGAGCGCGCCCCGCCCGCGCTGTCTCCGGTCAGAACGCCCTGTGCTCTAAGGGCTTGGTGCCGCTTTCGGCTGCTACAGTTACATTCCTTCACAGTGACTTGTACGGAGCTGTGTCTTGCATTTGTGCTGAGCACAGGGTTGATGACACACATGTGGCTGAGCAGGGCTTGCACAGAGCCAAGGCCTTTCCTGCTTTCCATAGTACCCCACTGGCAAGGAATTTGGGAGTGTGTGGGAGGCTGAGAGGAGACACAACTGGGACAGGTGACCCAGACTGACCAAAGAGATATTCCAGACCTCCGTTTATAAAGGAGGAAGTGGGGGACATTTGGAGTGACGGCATTTGTGTCCCCAAGTAACCACTATGTATGATGGAGCCCTGCTCTCCTGGAGATAGCTGAACGGCAGCCTGCCCCTGAGGAACAATGAATTAATTATTTGTTTTTATTTATTTGTGTGTGTGACTTTTACCTTCCCTATTAAATTGTCTTTATCTCAGCTCATGAGTTTTCCAGCTCTTACCCTTCCATTCTCACCCTGATCCTGCTGGTGGGGGGAGTGAGCAAGCAGCTGCCTGGGGTGAAATGACCACAGCTTTCAAGCCTGATCAGCAGGAAAGGAGACATTATCAGTGAAACAGGCAACTTTTATATATATATATATATATATATATATGTAATATATATATAAAAAAAAGAAGAGTGTCTTGCTTTTAACCATCAGGATTTTCTTGCTGAGAACATGGCATTCAGGAGATAGTAAGTCATGTCCACTTCAGAACCTGGATCAGTTTTGCATCTTGCAAATTTCCACCCCCTAGGACAGCATTTCTTCCCTCTCTATTAACAATAGCTGTTCTACCAGCATGAAAATACTGGTAGAAGGGGTGCTACCCTCTAAGGCATGCTAAAAATTAAAAGTACACTTGGCTTAACTTTTCACATTTTTATTAATCTTTGTAAGCAGGCACTGAAGAGTGTAGAAAGATAAATAACCTCTGCTTTGTACACATTCCCAAGTGTTGTCAACTTCCCTGTCTCTCCCAGAGATCCTTTCAGTTCTAGACAGGGATCTGGCCTGTTGATCTGGTTCCAGCTCACACCTGGGGGAGGAGGTGGCTGTGGTCACTGAAGCTGCTTGGCTGGAAGTTCAACACCCTCAGCTTTCCCATCTGAAACTGCCAGGAGAGGTGTGACGGAGCAGGTGGGTATCCTGTGACACTGAGGGAGACTGTATACATAAGGACAAGAGGGAACTACTGAAAAAGCAGAACAGGCGATTCACAGGGGGAATTTGATACTTTGAACAGATACTGGGCCTATCCATGTACATCTGGAAGTCCAAATGTTTTTTGAACAAATTTACTTGTTCTTTAGCTGCCAGCTTTACGGAGACTAACTTCCAAGTGTGTTCCATTTGTGTAAAACCACATCTGAATGGCCCTGCCACTCACAAAGCAAATGTTTTGTTGGGTAAGTATTCCAGAACACAATTTTCTGCAGAAATTTGGCAACTAAAGAAAAAATTTTTATGCTCTCATCCAACTGTCTGGGTTTTTTTTTTTTTTCACCCGTAACTGCAGTTACAAAACCATCACACAAAATATCTCATGCCAGCCTCTTGAATGTCCATGCACTCTGAAGTAAATTTTACACTTTATCAGATATAACTTTGATGCCACAGGGCTCTTCATCATCTTATAATACCTTTTACCTTATTGCTACTCCAGTAAGACTGACAAGACTTAGCAGTATATCAATAGAGAAGGGACAAAGCCCTATTGATCTGCTTGAAAAATAATGTTTTTCTTTTTTTCATTTAAAAAGATATTTAGCTCCCTTCAAATCATCTGTCAGCCTATAAAAAAAAAAAAGAAAACAAAACTCCAAACCCACAACCAAACATAAGAAGGTGACATAGAAACAAAAGAGTGAAATGAAAAACATTTTTTATGGGTAAAAATACTGGCCACTGTTTTCCTATCCATCCCCTAATCAATACTGAGAAGAGATGAAGCTGAGAGAGTCCTATGATTTAAGGGAGTGTGAGGTTTGGTGAAGAATGGCTGGGCTTTCAAGGCAGCCAGCTGTTTGCTATATGAAGGCAGCAGCACTTGCAGGAAAGCTCTGGAGTCAGAATGTTTGGCAGAAGCATCTGCCAGGTGGATCCCAGTGCTGCTGAAGGACTGGAGAGGCTGACCAAGGCACTAGAGCCATGACTGCAGCTCCAGCAATATGTTCCTGAACCCACACAGAAAAGATGTTTTGCTGGCCTGGAGGCTGCCTCCTGTTCCTCTTGGCCTGGAAAGAAGGGCTTAACATGTTAATGGAATGTTCAGATCTGAGACTCCGTCCAGACAGCTGAAATAATACATACGTGTCAAATCACTACGGACTGCCACTGTCTGAGACCAACAGTATGTGGGGTATACAGGTCAGGGTTTCAGTATGAGAAGCTACAAAAACCGTTTCTGTGAAAGTTAGAAAACAATATTCAAAACTCCAGTGTCTTCTGGGGGTAACTATAAGATATTTAAATTTAGGTTTAATTACTAAAGTGTGAAAGCACCTCCAAAACAAATGTTATGTATCAGACCAGAGGCGTTTTGGGGTCTCCATGGTACCAAAAGATACAGGTCTGTTTAAGACAGGCTCAGAAGTCTGGAGAGTTGTTGACAGTTTATTATACCTTCTTGTGATGGGGATCAATCAACTTGGAACAGCAATAAAAACAAGTCTGTCACAGCTTTTCCTTTCAGTTCTTGTTATAATCCAGTGCTTGTTCCAGTTTCAGAAATTAGATTACTTCAGGGATTTTAGAGTCAGCACTGCACACAAGGACAGCTACCATGTTCCCATCTCCCACAGCTGCTACTGGCTTGTTTAGTTTTATCTTAAACAACTGCCACTGTGGTCAAATCCATCACTACTTGAGCTCACCAGTCAGCACAGAGTTAATGAACAAAAAAAAAATAAAATACATACCTGTCAGGAAAAGGCAAGCAATCCCTTATAAAGCAAAGTGACATATATGCCCATGTTTTCCCTGCTGCACACTGGACAAATTAGGTTTACAGACACAATCACCAAAACATTTCAAAAGCACTTCAATTCACCATATCACAGATTCCTTTGTCCCTCTTCTCTATTTATGCTTCTGGTTCAGAAGTAATTTTTGCTGTCTTTATTTTTGAAAAATGGGGGGCAAAATAAAGTCCTGCTTAGTAGCACTATAAAATTTTTGGTTTGTCTTCGGCCAAGTTCATTCATTCTGGAATAAATACGTGTTCAACGCAAGGGATGTTCTTCCGGTGATACGACACAATGCACAAGTAAACGAGGTAGAGGAGACACAGCAGTGCCGTAGCCGAGAGGAAGACGAGGAGCCCAGCAAACAGAGAAGGGTTCAGAGGTAGCTGGATCAGCTTGCCTTCTGCTGGAATCATGTTTGTGAGGCTTAACATGTAACCGAGTGACCACGCTATGCTGCTGTTACCAACCTGAAATGAAGACAGAGTAGTCCTATTCCCATGGAATTTTCAAAGAGAATAGACTCCAAAAGCTCAACTCCTGTTAATGGCAACTGTACTTTAAATTAGCAATGAGAAACCTTTAGTGGGATATACAAAGAAGATACAGAACCATTTTAAATTACCCTTTTTCTGTAGTTCCAGAGGATGGTAATGAAATTATTCACTGAGCTAAAGAAGCAAGACACAGGTATTGGAGGGGTACAGAGATGTGTGGTGTATATGCAGAGAGCCAGTTATGCAATTTTCTGTGCAAGAAACACATTTTAAACAAACAAAAAACCCCATGACTACTATGCCAATTCCTAAAATTAGCCCCTCACCTTAGCCAAATCCCAGGATGCCATCTGAGTTCAAGCAAACAAAACCAACCCACAAGGAGTCTCACCAGCATGGACAAAGAGGAAGTAAGAATAAAGTCCCCAAAGCAGGAACTCTATTTATCATCTTTTATTCCATGTTTGTTTTTGTTCCCGCAAATGAACCAAAACTAGGCCCTTCTGTTTAAAAAATAAACATAAATTAAAAACTACTTCAAAATGGATGAAACAACAGCCAAGAGAGTGTGTTTGTATTTGCTCCATGGTCCTCCTGCTTTGCTGTCCTTTCCCACTTCTAGTTTGAGCAACAGAGTTTACCAGTTTTCCACTGTCTTTTTCATTAAGTCATTGTCATTAAGTCATTTTTATAGTCTTGGCTAAATACAAGAAAATGTTGCTGTTTCTGGCTGCTCCTATCTGCTGGGGACAATGCAATATATATTTAAATATCAAGACAAATCCACACCCCACCCCCCTACCCAGTGGAGATTAAGATCTCAAAGTAAACTCTGTGCTGTTTTCCTGATGGAACAACCCAACTTTGGACACTCCTCCAGAGCTACTAAGGATTGTCCACCAGAGGTCAAAATAAGGCAATAAAATGCTGCTTGATTCCTTAGGGCAGATATGACAATATGACGGTTCAGAAAACATTGCTTTTGATTTCTCATTCACAGCTTGCCAGCATTCCCTGCATCTAAGGGGATTTAAGAATACACCATGAAGGTCTACAATCTATTATTTCATTGGCTTTGCATGCAAGTGCTAAAGCATTTCCAAACTATATGGACATGAGGAGACAATCTGGGATAGGATTTTAGAGTAAGGCTCTGTGCAGTAGCAAAGAGGAAAATAAATGAATCTATGACACAGATATTGTAAGCCTTCTCTCTCTTTCTCAACTGAAAGGCAATACCCCATCAAAATACATTCTTATTCCAGAGAGCCAGATTATGGCACAGATGGAAGAGCTGGGTGAGGATGAAAACTGTCCTCGTTGCTTCATCACCACTCACTGACTCCAAACCGCTTTGCCAGTGCCTCCAAGGCTCTGCCAGGAGGCAGCAAAGCAGAGTTCTGCTCTCCAGCTCAGCAGGGTTAGCTCAAACTGACCTTGTCTGGTGAGGTGTTTTAGGCAGATCACTGCCTGGAGCAAAATACTGTGGAAATGTTTAAAACACAAATGTTTGATCTTTGCTTAAAGCTCTTTAAAATAATTTATGTAGCATCTCCAAGTAATGCTGAGACCCCTGAAAAACAGGCTGAAATTGCTCCTGAGGTTTGAAAAGTGGCTTTGTCTTATGCCAAACATTTGACAGTCATTTACCAAGGCTATTTACAACCATTCTGTTTTTGCAGGCTGCTGCATTTTACGTCTCCTCCTCAAGTTCATTGGATTAAAATGACAGTAATAGAAAATTACTATTACTCACCTCCTTTTGAAAATGTATCTGTGGCCAAGTTTCTGCATTGAAGTTGTAACCATGTACAAGCAAGTAATAAATGAAATTGGCTGAGAAACAGTAGGATCTAGCATATATTTCTTCAAATTTAGGCAGCATAAATGGGAGCTGAAAGCAAAAGGGTTTTTTTTAAAGTTAATTATGGAAAAAGCAAATGCTTTGGGTTTTGTAACTAAAGGATATTTGGGTTCTAATTAGAAGTTTGTAACATTTTTCAGAAACAGCAAGTAAAGGTGCAGACAACGAGATACAGGGATTCAGAAAGACTGTAAAAGTGACATAGCTTATGTAGTAAACAATGAAAATAAACATAAAACTGCACCTTGATGATTGAGGAAGTTATGATTTCTAAAATTTCCAAGTTATCTCTACAGTGTGGTTAGAACTTGAAATGAAATTTTGAAACCTATTCCAAGTGTTAAGAATGACAGAAATACTACATGGTTTGAAGCACAGTGGAAAAATAAATCCTGGGTTGATACAGACCTTCTGAAAGGTTCTGAATACATAGCTGGTCCATATTATTTTTATATCACTCTTTTAGAGGTTTCAAATGGAAAAGAAGAATCCCAACAACAACAACCAACCAACCAACCAACCTTCTTACCTGTGTCCAGCTCTGTGAACAGAAAAACCACATACTTGTATTGAAGTCATCTAGGGAAAAGTGCCCAGATAAATTCAAAGCATTAGTTGTATAGTAGAATCCAGAGAAAGCCTATAGAAAAGGAGTGGATGACAGTTTACTTTCAGAACTACAGAAATCAAGAGCAAGCCAGCTCAGAAAGAAGCACACATTGTTTGTAAACCTACCACAAAATTCCCTTTAGGTTTTGGCTGATGTATTCCATTAAATGGACAGTCCTCTCTGTCTCTGCAAGCAGTGAAGTTAAACAATAAAGAAACCATCTCCTGGCACAGACCTGGGTCTCCTGTTCCATGGAAATTCACAAGCTGGTTTGGGTAGTAATTTGCTGGTCTCAGAGACTGTGTACAAAGGCTGCCAAAGAAGTCCTTCATCGTTAATGCTGTATTATAGTTTTGAGGGTAACAGGGATTATCCACATTGGCACTGGTGTTTGATTTCTGGGGGGAAAAGAATCAAACAAAAACAAACAAGAAAACCCAAACAATAAATACTAGTCAAAAGCAAGAAAGATCTAATTTGGCATGAACTACAGGAATCTTTTTAAACTGCAGATACATCTATTTTACTGGGATCTCCAGACTCCAGCCAAGGGAAGAGAACACAAGCCCAAGACCCTTCTCAGACAATTAATGAACACTTGAAAGAGCAGGGTAGCAAAGGATCTTAGACAGACCTGGAGCAGCAATGCTAAAAGCCTTTTCTCAGCTTCATCTCTCCCATAGCACTGGTAGCTGTGAGTGTAGACATTGTAGTTGTAACCATACAACTTCACTTGCAAGGTGCTATTGAAGTGCTCCTCAGGGTCCTCAGGGATAAATGAAATTTGAGTGGAAGCTCCTCCAAGGTCCAGTGCTCCCATAGTCTCTTTTCGGTAAGGATGGACCCATGTCCTCCAAAGGTTTCTCTACATGTAAAATTAAAAACAAGGCAAATTAGAAATGTCATCTGTTTGTTCTCCCCTCAAGCTTTTCTACTCTTTAGTTCTTGAAACTTTCCCCCTCTTCTTTGTCCTCCACTCTTTCAAAAAAAAAAAAACAACAACTATGGGGAAAACATGCAGATTTTTTTTGATGTAAGAGGGATGTACTTTCAAAGAGTGAAACGATTTTGAAAGATGGGAGAATGAATGCAGCATAGTGTTCCACTCAATAGGACAGCACAATGACCAAAACATACAACTAGCCAGAGCAATATCTATCCTAGAATGTAGGGAATTGCACTTCAGATACCCAGGAGAACTTGAACAAATCTGGATGGAAATGGTATCAAGATTTACTTATTTCAAGGAAAGAAGAAAATTAAAGGAATAGAATACTAAGAGATCACAGAGATAGAGAGTGAAAAGAGAGTGAAAATAGTGTGAAAAATGCAAAATAGTCAGATTTTGACTCCATCAAAGTCAAAAGAACAAGGACCTTTAATCTGCACATTTCCTCCAGTGAAACCGCAGTCTGATCCATTCAGATGGCATTTTTCCTTTTACCCAAAATATTCCCCAAATTTGATCTACATAGTCACAATGCCAAATATAGATTTCCCATGATTATCTATGTCAATATTTACCCAATGACCATTATGAGATGAATGTATACACAAGAAGGGAAACAATGGAGTTTACATGCTAGCAAATACACTCACAATAAAATTCTACAGTGAAAAACTCCCACAAACAATCCCTCACATAATATGACTGTGAGCCCATTGTCACAAGAAAGGTCCGAATTTCTCTCTTCTACTAGTGATATTCCACACATATTCCTTCACACAACTCTCTAGACTAAGCCAGTTTCACTGTGAATTTTTATGAAGTTGCCATGTGGAATTTGATATCTGGACTATTAAAATTTGTGTGGTAGAAGACTGACACCACCTTGAAGATCATGATGCCATTTTTGTTGCATGAAATGCACACAATGAGAAAAACTCCTACAGAATGGGTGATTCCAATATTTGTTTTCTTAACATTCCAAGTCACCAACACATTCACCATGAGCTATCACTCACAGTGCCAACAAGTAATTCCTTCTTATTTAATGGCCATGATCTGATAAGACCCGTTCAGTCAGGACAGCTAGCAGTACTCAGCAGTACTGATTGAAATTAATTTCATTTCTGGTAAGACAATCTGGCAGAAGTGCTGTTGATGCTGAGGGCAGCACAGTCCTGCCACGAATGCAGATGAGTGAATGTGGATTGTCTTGGTACAGCTCTGAATGAAATCACACCAAATACCTGCACCTAAAAAGGGATCTTCCAACACATCTGACTCCCTCTCTGCTCTGAGGCTCCTGCCTGGCCCTATTCCAAGTTTGAGAACATCATGATTGTGTTTATATTGGTATCACTTGGTCTGCACAGGACAGTTGGTGTTGCAGCCCACTGCTTGTAGCCTGCAGCTTTTCAGCAGTCTTGAAAGGAGCTGTGTATGAATGATTTCTGGCTCAGCTGAGGCATATTTGACCACCTTCAGTGCTTCAAACAGTCTTATTTGCTTAAGACAAGTGAGCCAACACTGCCAAACAATTTGGAGACCCCTAAGCCAGGCAGCTCCTCCACCAGCAGGACAGCAGAGACAGCAAATAAGCAGAATAAAAGATCTTTAGTTGGCACACTGTTAAGACAATCAACACCTGTCTCACTAAACATACCAATGCATTTAAGAACAATCTAACCTTTTGGTTTTAGGTAGGACCCCAATGTCATTTAGAGAAGAGCTCTTTTTTGTGGATCAACAATTTTACCTTTGCCATATCCCATTCCCATAGCAACATATTCTTTGATTTATGTTTGCCTTATTACTGCCACAAAAAGACCCTGTTAGAGACTTCAGAGGAAAATGGAAGTTGCAACTATGACACTTTAATAGGGATGTCCTCTCAAACTTCTCATTTATAAGAGAGAAACAGTGAAAAGAAAATCATGCAGTTTTTTTCCACACACCTCTAAGAAATTGCCCATTAAATAGTTGGCTGTTATCCATCCATACACCCCTTCCTCTGGCCCAGTTATGATCTGCGCACCCCTAAATTCAAATGGTTGTGCTCTGAAGTAGCTTTGAATGCTTGCAAGGACTTCATTGGCTGCCGATTCATTTTGCAACCTAAGCAATTCACAAAACATGAGACACTGAGCATCTGGAAAGGCAATTTCATGTTTATTGTTCACTGGCTAGCAATTCAAGAAAACTCCTACAATCACCTAAACGCAATAGACATTATTTCCCTAAAGGGGAAGCTTATGAGAGGGAACCAGTATCCAGCATTTTTTTCAGCAAGCAACTCCCTCAGTATGTACCAACTTCACTCTTTATCATGCAAGTTCATGGGTGGGTTGTTTGGGTTTTTTTCTCATTATATATACACCTTTATTCTTAGTGAACTGAGTGTTTATATGACAGCTTCCGGTTAAAACAGTCCTGGAGTTTCACTTCCAGTTCTTTTTAGCCACAGAACAAATATAATAAAGCCAGATTGTACCAGGGCTAGAGCCACAGACAGACCCCAAAAAGCTGCATCACATCAGATCACATCCACACTTAGAATGCAGTGTCTAGCTTCAATCTGCCTTTGCTGCCCATGGATCTGCACCAACATTATCTATTTAAATAACTCTGTATTTTATGACAGATGTGAAAGAGAAAATTAAATTCTTGCCTTCTCCAAAATAAAACAACTTTCTTTTCAATCCAGCATAACAGAGGGGTTTTATGCAGACACGCTTTCCCTCTCAAAAAGGTTTATTAAATTAAATTGGCTGGGCTCCATTTCATTTTAAGATGGCCAATTTCCAGTGGGTAAAAATGCATCCAATACATTTTTCATGTTCTGTTTTCACAGACTACTCTGCTAGTATGCATACAGAGTAGTTCAAATTTCTGCCATACCTCAGCAGTCTCATGCCAGCTGTAGCACCCAGATAAACAGAAGTGTTTTTATGCAGATGAACTGGTATTCTCTCCTTCACTTTATTCAGACAGTCATCAAGAGGCTTGGCAAGAGCTCCAGGGTTACTCTCATAGCTGGAGATGCCAGGGCCTAAAAGAGAACAAGGAGATAGATTTCATCCTGCTTTGCCAACTACAAATTAGCCCAATTAGTAAACAGGTGTTAAGAGAAAGACATTTTCCCCCTTGCCCCCCCACCCTGCAACAAGGGTAGGATGGCTGAAAACTAGGAGTGCTTATGGAATAAATAATGTGGTGCCTGTGCATTTCAAGATGCACAGAAATGGTTCTTGAATTCATAGAGGTACAAGTCTGTTCTGGTGCATGAAGTAGTAAACAGCTTTCCAAATTTCCAAAGCCTTCAATGAGCAGGAATGAGAGTTACACCATGCTGCATAAGGCATAGCTATTTGAACAATAACATCAAAGTCCTGCCTTGCTTAACACTCCAAAGGCCATCAGGATCTTGACTGTTCAGGCTCAATTTAGGTTTAAATAAAACATTCCTTACTAAAATTCCCTAGCTGAGGAAGTTGCATGGAGAAAAACTGCAAGAACTCCATCTGCCTCTGCAATAGCCATGTCTTGCACAACCTGAACCCAAGCTAAGCAAAAGGTGGCTCTTAGCCACCTTTCTTAATTCTTAATTTAATTTCTTCATTAAAGTGAGAAACCATTTATGTTCAGTCACATTGCATTGATAGAAACAAAAGAAAAAACATGTAAGCCTTTACAGACTCTACACTCCAAAACTCCTTTTTTGACTGTGTGAATTTAAACATAAACATTACCATGTCATCATTAGATGTTCATAGCCCTGGCTTTGAAGTAAGACTCTCTGAAAGTCTTAAGTCTAGCACAAACAGGCCTGAAACTGGAAGGAAAGCTGCTACCAGAGGAAAACAGAGCGGCAACACCCTCAGCAGCTGCCATTGCCTCACACTCCTTTGGTGGCTGCAATTTCCCATTTTCCAGTGTTCAGACAGAGCAGGTCACAAGGCAATGACCATCTTCTTGTGGACAACTGCCTGCTTTGCCAATGCCTTACCAGGACAGATTAACTGCACTATAAAGTAAGGATTTTGATTTGGGTGGGGCTGGCTCCTATACACAAGGGCAGAGGTACTTAATAAAGGCAGAAATGAAGTCATAAAACCACCACAAAAACCACAGAGTAGTTGATCACTTGACCATCAAGTTCAGAAGGTATGTGAAAATCTGTCTTTTGTTATGCCCAGAGCTATCCCCCAGTTTAAGTGCTTAAGACTATGGTTAGAGGGTCACTAAAGAAACGCTGACAGATGTATTCACCACTGTCACCCACAGCTTAGCTGGGGACATCTCCCATGAACCAGCCCTCTGTCTCCTCCAGTGCAGTTATCCAAGACTAGAAGACTGAACCCTGTTGATTTTGTACACTCAGGGATGTGGGAGTACTTAGCTGATTATGGCTAAGGCCATGAACCTAGAGAGTTCACAGCAATTTGTACTCCTCTGTTTTGTAATTTATTTGTATTCCCCAGAGTTAAAACAAAATCTAAACCAATTCAAGAAAATTCACAAGGCACCACTGTTTTGTTTTGTGGGTTTGTTTTTTTTTTTTTTTTGAGAAGAAGAATAATGCAGTTTCTCTGTACATTTTTCCCAAACCAGAATTCCTAAAGGCAAACATTCCTAATGAGTCAAGACATGAGTTAGCAACGTGTACCCCTCCCCTCGGCAGGCTGGCCACCATTCCAGCAGTTTGTAAGGACATTTCATCATTAGAGAAATGACAGTGTATTATTTCTGTTCTTGTTACACATGCTTTCATTTCATTGTTCTAGAATTGTTGAGAATGTCCACACAAATGTTTAACACTGAAGATAGAAATGCTGGTGCTGTTAAGAAACCATTGCCTTCTACTTCCTACTACAGCTGCTCTGTGACTACATCTCCAGCATCTATTTCCAGACACAAAGAGGGATGCAAGACTTTGCGAGATCATGACTGAGAGAGAAGGAAAATATTCTCTTTGAACACTGCAGTTATTATCAGAGAACAAAAAACCTGATTTCCCTCCCCTCCCTGGCCATCTGTCTTCACAAAATGCATGGCATTTCCATAACTTTGAAAGCTGAGTCAGATGTCACTGAATTTGACTAAGAGTTTCTGTGAAGAATCCACAAACACCTGACCATACTGAAGTGTGATCAGAAGTCAGCCTAGTCTGTCTGTCTGTCTGTGAGGAATCAATTCAAAACCTCAGACAAAAGACAGGGCAAGTAGCCAGTGGTATCTGTGGGACATCTTCTAGCTGTGCACAGACACAGGTATTCCTGAGACAGAGGCCACACCTATATATTTGATAAAACAATAACATTCTGTCAGAAATAGTTCTGCCAATTTAGGTATTTTACTCAATATTACTCAATTTACTACTAGCTCTGTAGTGTGGAGAAGCTTAACATCTAACAAGAGCTAGATTTCCATTATTCTAAAACTCTTTTATTCCAAGCTATTTAAAAAAATATATATAAGACTTTTATTCTGAAAGAAACACAAGAACATGTACCGGTTCTTACTGTCTTTAGACTGAATTCTGTCTGCACCAATCATGTACTGCCATGGAGTAAATAAAATTTTGTTACAATTTCCTTTCTCTGGTGCAATGATTAGAGCACCTTACTGTATCAGTAGGAAAAGAACTAATGCTGACAGATATAGACAATAGTCTTGACAGTCTTCCCTCTGCAGAAGGGAAAAGGGAAAAGGGAAAAGCAAGGCTAAAAACACCTAAGGAACTTTCCTTCAAGCTCACCTTTCACATTGCACTTGAAAGTTTGGCTCACTACTCCCGTGTTGTTTTCTTTTTCTGCTGGCCACTCATAGACATAGACTGTAGTCCGAGAGGATCCAGCATCAACGACTATTCCATACTGGGGATTAAGAAAGAATACATTAGATGAAGAAACAAACAATGACAGCTTAAATGCCCATGTGCAGCTGCACTTCACTGCACCACCAGACATTTAGAAAATGCATGCACAGTGTTTTATTTACAAGAGAGATTAATTTGAGTGTTAGGTGCATAGGCATGAATCCAAGCACAGAATGAACCTGGCTGCAAACCAAGGAACATACTACATATCTTCAATAATTAATTCAGTGGGGATGGAGAATTCTCATCTCCTTTCAGCATCAGGTTCAAAACCCACACTGACAAATAGATAACACTGTGTTAAGGCCTGATTTTGGAGCAGATTCATTTTCCTTTATCCCAGTCCATTCCCTGAACACAGAAGGTTTTGATATCTAAGCACAGGCTTTAGACTCAAGGATGCACAAGGGATCCATAAAGCTATGAGCAAAGAGGTAAAGTACCTAAGAGTCGACAATATGAATGATGTAACAAGTCTGGTTCTTTTCTAATTGCCCCATAAACCTCTCCCTTGGAGTGGTTTACTCCACCTGAGAGTTTGCCCCTGAGAACAGGCTGTGCCAGAGTATGAGACAACACAGAGGGAAAGAGAATCAATGTTACCCCATGATTATATATAAAATAAATGAGAGATATTTAAGTTACTTGCCCCAGGTCCCTTGGACTCTGGGATTAAAGCACAGGTTTCTTCATCCCACCCCACTGCTCACCAGACCAGTCTTTTCCCCTTTCCCATATTTTATGGCAGGAGAAATCTGTAGTAACTTGGAAGGAAATCTCATAAAGGGAAATAAAATGCAATTTTGGTGTCCTCTTTATGATCCCTGCAAGCATGTTTAGCTTTTCGAAAGTCACCTAATTGGTAGGAGTCACACAGTATAGGGTTCATTTTTCTGTCTGTTTTTTTCTTTTGAAACAGACAGATGCCCAGGAGCCTGACAGTACTGAAAAACAAGAGCCTCCATCTGTCTGCAAAGCAGTAAGAGCCCCTGTAGCAGGCTGATAAACTTCATCCCACTGCCTCCCGGGGGGACCAAAAAGTCCAGCTGGGAAGGATCACTGCTTCAGGTGGCAAACACCTTCAGCTTCCACACCTGATTATTCCCAGCTTTTACTGTAATCCTAAAAATTCCTGGGCCCCAAAGAACACCAGCAATACCAGTCTAGTCCGTTTTACAGAGGATTGTTAGATAATGAAAATTTCATTTCTAGTTATGCAGACAATATTTACCCTGATACACTAAAAGATTAAAGCCTCCACAGATACTATCAAACTACATCATCAGGTTCTGTTTCAGTAACTATTTTAGCAAAAATAATTTGAGTATATTTCCTCTCCTTGGAAGATGAGCACCCTGGAAGTACATAGCACAGTAATGGTCAATCTGCTTAAGGACTACAAATTAAATCTAGTCTCAGTCAGCTTAAAGTGCCAAACATACACTTTTAACTTGGCTATTTTTAGAGCTAACTATGCCCAAGGAGAGCTGGAAGATAATGGAAGTATTTTTACCTAAGTTAACTTTGGACATTTTGAGCTGCTTCCTCCTTCCCCTGCATTTCCCAGCCTACTAGAAGCAAGAGATTTCCATCCCAAAGAGTAGTGGATACTTACAGTAGTACACTTATCTGAATCAATGTGTTACTGAAAAATTTTAAAATTTTCTTTCTCCCCCTCCTCCTCCTCTATGTTTCCTATACAGCCTCTTCCTTCCTTAAAATAGATGCTCATTTTTGAGAAGGTCTCTTGGGCCCATTTCAAGGTGACTTGTGAAATTACTCAGAACTTGTGTAAGTTCACTGTGTGCAAACTGGCCCATGCAGCCTCAAAAAGTGGTGATCAGTGACAACTGTGTTATGACAAAGATTAATCTTTAATTTAAAAACCAGAAATGACTGCATGGGTGCTGCATTTTAAGAAGGTGAGAGAATTCTATAAGCCTTGTCTTAGCAGGCTGCCAAAGACAAACTGTCTGGATTAAAATTTTCTAGGGACATTAGATTTTTGTCCAGGCTGCGTATTGAATCACCCTTGGCTGCTCTTTAAGGGCAAGCAATGCCTTCCTGCTTTGAAATGCACTGTGAGAGCATTGGCAAACCCTTATCCCAGGCTAGCAGCTATTAAAGAATAGAACTACTTTTTCTCCCTCCCTTCCTCCAACTGTCTCACTGGGTATTTTCATCATCTCAAAGGCCTGGTTCCCTAATACCCAAGTACTGCACCATCAAATCAATGGACTAGATTAGTCAGACAAGACAGGGAGACAGCATTAACCCAGAAAAGCTTCAGAGTTCTGTTTTCTAGTCCAGAAGAAAAAAAGAAAGGGGGGGGAAACAAAATTACTTGAAGGGAAATATTTGTTAAGGAAATATGGCTTTGTAGGTCCATCCTGAAGAGTAGTAATCCCAACAGATAAGCAAGCACAAACCCCAGGATCAATCACCTAAGTATCATTCCAATAGGAGGATGTAGAGATGCACAAACCCTTAAAGAAGGCACAACTAGGATGGATCACCTGCCTTCCCATCACTTTGGAAACTGCCAAGAGAAGCTAACAAGCTAAGCCAGTTGCAGGGAAGATGGAGGTCACAAGAGTGGATCATGCTAGATGCATGCTTCAATTCAGCTACATAGCTTTGAACAATTTTGAATCAAGTACAACAGCCACAAACAATGCAAAACACTTCCTAAGAGCCAAAAGAGACATGAAAAATTTAGGTATTGAAAACAGTAGCACCTCGAGGGGCAAATTAAAGAAATACAATAATGAAGTGGGTTTTTTTTTTTCTCTAGGGCTCACAAAACAGCAATAGACAAACAGTTTGGGTGGGTATAAAGGCTTATTTCATTCAATGCTATCATTCCTACTGTCGCAATTGCAGACTTCTCAACTGAGGATGCTTATATTTTCTTCATCACTCACTTCATGGTGTGTATCAGTGAATCATGAGCTCTTTCAGTGCCCCAGTCTCACGCAATGGGCAGGCCCTTCCTTCACTAATCACTGGCTCAGTCCTCAGATAATCCAGCCATCAAGGATCCAAAATATTCAATTTTTCAACAACAGTTTAAAACACCAGTGGCATAGCATATAATTTATCTCTTGTGCCACAATGGATGCTGTCAACATACCTCTTGGGAAAGAGCTTTTATGCCACAGGTAACACAAACAGTAGCAACAGAAGAACAAGGCCATTTACAAAAAAAAAAAAAAAAATCTGCTTTCATCATGTTGTTGCCATAATTCATTTCAATCAACCATTAAATTCAGGACACTGTCATTTCCAGGCTCCATCGTATCAGCCAGGTACTGGAGGGCTTCACTGGCTTACCAAGGTCCTCCTTCTACCTCTGAATTTCTTGTAAACGTAAATTACTCACTGAGGACAACTCAGTGTCTCAGGAATCAAACTCGGGGTCCTCCATATCACCTGCATTAGCAGGCTTACAGCCCAAACTCAAATCCAAAGCCAAGGCACACCCAGTAGAGGAAACAGCAGCCTTCCTACAGAAGCTGCTGTGATTCAGTAAGCAATCCTCCCCACTTAAACCAGCTCCAGATAGTCCAGGTGATTCCAATGCTTCCCCAAAGAGTAAGGTAACCAGTTTTATCACTCTGGATGTGAAACTGAATTAATGACAAACACAAAAGGTGTGTAGGCTGTCTTTTAGACAGTGGCTTCAGCCTTGTCCTGGCTTCAGCTGGGACACATGTCAGCCCAGCCCTGCCTTGCATGGAAATTGGTGGGATGTGAGGCTGCTGCAAGCAGCCATTTGGGGCTCAACAGAGCACATACTTGAGGCCCCAGCACACACCCCCTGCCACACCACACAAACACATAAAACGGGTATCAGAATTACAGTTTTATCTCATTGTCTGACTCTCACACCACCAAGTTATTCAGATAAGGCCAAAGGTGTTTATAATCCCTGCAATGAGGCATTAGCCTATCGTTATCAGTGTGTGAACTATCCAGTTAAATACACCTGCAGATGGAAAGGTAGAAGGAACTTCAAATCAAAATCTAACAAGAGGATCGTGGGAAAAAAACCAGAACTCTACATGCCAGGCTTCTTAGAAGGGTATTTTCTACAGCTTTTCCTCAGTTATGTACATCTCTCATTGAAGAACCTACACACATGTTCCACAGCAGAAGGCAAAGCCTGATCTTCAGAGTATTTCAGTTTGTCTTTTGCAGTTTACTCTCCCCCACTTAAAGAAGTTCGTTTGCTTCTACTAATATCCAGCAAGTCTCAACACGTGGTAAAGGATCAAGTGCATACTTAGAGCCCAAATGCTTTTGAGACACAGGAGCAATTTGCAAAGATGTCAGCATAAATTTCTCAGTTGTGCTTGGGGGCAGAATTTAAACTCTGGGTATTTCCCACTTCAACATTATTTTAAAATGACTTCCAATCTCTAGCAAAATTAAAGAAAAAAAAATAAAAGGGCATTGTGTAATAGCCACCACAGAGAGGGAATCAAGAAATAAATACTTTTCTGCTTTGCTGGACCCTTGACCAATTCTCTTTTTCTCTCAGCTTCAGTTTTCCCATGATGATATGATTAAACATTGATTTATGGCTGTAAGCTCATTTGAATCACTCCATAAAAATGAGTTTTAAAAGGCACATTATTAAATACCAGTTGAAAACATTGTTCTCCTTCCTGAGGTTGCCTAAGACTTACCTTAAGCCCTGGGGAGAGGATCTGTTGCTGATTTATCTGAATCACTGCAATAGCAATAACAAGGACTATGCTTAGAAGAAGGAACACTTGGGCAACAACACTCAGGGTTCTGGTGAGCATCCTGAAACGACAAAGTGGGAAACATTTAGAGAATTTGAAAGGATTTGGTGATTCTGTCTTAAAGCATGAAGCCCTCAATCAGTTGAAACTCATAAAATCTAATTTCATCAACTAGATCACCTAGTGGAAATTTCATCTCCTCCTCAAGAACTGCCTGGTGTTTTGCAACCACCAACTTTTTATTGTCTGGAAGGGCTGTGTCTGTATTGTCATGCTAACGATGCCAGATTTCAGTTCGTGTAGGTGCCTTCTCCCCAGCTCCCACGCCTGAGGAAAGGTGAGCTGTGGGCAGCAGCCCAGCGCTCCCCTGGCCAGGCAGGCACACACCTGAGCAGGGCTGCTCCAGTGAGTGCAGCTGGATGTTTCTGCCAGAGATGCAAGGTCGGTGTCTACAAGAGATACAGGCTTCTTCAGCAAGAAAAAATTAAAAGTAAATTATAAAGGAGGTTTTAAGAACATTGACGTAGGCGTCTTTCCACTAACAGCTGATAAAATATGTGTGTGTGTGTGTATTCCTATTATTATCACTGTGCACTGCACATAAAATGTAAAAGACACACTTTAACTCAGACATTTTGCAATGAAAAGTTACTAAATCTAAGTAAATCTAACACAGTTATGTTGGACAAACCCCAGGGTGGCATGAAACGTGCGTACTAACAATAAGGCTATTTTTATGTTCATATCCTCTAGAAAAGTTTCCTAGAATACAAATGTGGTGTAGGTTTCCTGGAACTTCCACTCATCCTTTTCCATGTCCCTGACCAGACATCTCTTAACCCCATGAGATCATTCAGTACCTCAGAATACTGACAACCCACATACCAAAATCCTTATGGTCCCCAGGGGTTGAGGAGGAAAGAGGCAACTGTAGGGATATGGCAAGCTTAGAAGTGTCAGAGGAACACAACAAGGAGAACTTTCCTGCCTTTGTTATTCCAGAAACCATTGGTTTTGGCACAGAAAAATCCACGTAGCCTGGCATGATCTATCCTGAGTCACATTTCCCAATTCTTCCATACTGATTGTTGAACATACCAGTGGCTGCTCAGGAGTGCCCTGCTATTTCAGCAGTCACCAGTGCCAACCTGTGCTGAGGACAGGAGCTTAAAGGTGCTCTCCAGTCCATGGCCAGAGCACTCTAGGTCAGCCCCATTGTACCTGCAACACAAGGTCTTGTCCTTAGCTCCAACCAGAGCCCAAGGGCTGAGGGAGAAAGCAGAATGAATGCTTCTCATACAGATTCCCTTTTCTAAACCCCATGGGCTCTGCAGCCTGGGTACCCATGGTCCAACATCTGTGTTCACATTCAAAGGAGAAGCAAGAAATTTGTTTTGTTCCGAGATTAGCTTCACACTGAGCTTTGCCTATGGCTACTGCTTTCCTTCTTTGTCTTGCTATTTCTGTTCTGAAAAGTATTTCAAATTGACTTTTGGAAACTCTTTTGACACATCCTACTTCCAACACATAATTTTTTACATTCGTTAACTCCCTTTTCTAAATCCATATGGGCTCCTTGTTTACTGCCTATCTACTCTTCTGATATTTTCTTTCTTAGCTTGGTAATAGCTTCATCATCTTAATTATCAGTCTGTTTAAAGAGAAAATTACCAGCCACATTGGTGATCTATTTACTTCTCTTCATTGCTTCACTATCCTGAGGCGTTGAAACATCATGTACACAGTGCACAAATGATAAAATGAAATCTTTATTTTACCATTACAAAATATGTTAACACCTATAGTGTAACTTGCAGAACATACTAATAAGAAGTATTTTTATGTCAGGACATACTAATTAGAAGTATTTATACAGATAATTCCTTTTTGAAAGTAGAGAGCGGATTCTTAACTACACATTTATGAATAAACATCTGAGTAAAATACTTTAGGGGAACAAAAAGTCATTACCTTTCAATTGTACATGGATATATCAATATAATATTATAAAGTGACTGACAGAGAACTATCTGCTCACAACCTAGTATATACCAGTCACTCCTGGATCAAAGCACTGATGTTCAGTGCTGGAAAAAAACAAGTCATTATCAAAGAAAAAATGTGCAGGGCAAATGACTCTTTGAAAAACCAAAACATTACTAAAAAAAAACAAAGCAATAATGACTATTAGACTCTCAACACTTAAGTCTTGAATTATTAAATCATTTCTGCTCCCATTTCTGGAAAATGGAAACCTTGGTTTGTTGAATTTCCCATGTTTTCCCTGGTACTGGGATTTTTCCTCATCAGAGGTGATTTTCTATTTTCAAAAATCTTTTTTGAGAGGGAGCATGTAAGGTAAGGGCAGATCACTTGAGACATTCCTCATACAATCTTGCCCCATTGCCAATCAGGACAATTTCATCAGAGATAATTCTGAAAATCCTGATTTAGAGAACAGCCTCTGTATCAAAAGGGCACCTTACACTCTGTGACCCCTTGAAGTCATCACACAGCTGCCTTGTCACATAACTGAATCAGAAACACAGGGCTGTATTTACCTGTGGCTACAGTCAGATCCAAGTGTCATACACCCGGCAATACAGTCACATCTGCCCATTCAGTGAAATCTGTAGAGATACCAGAGAGAAGTTCACTCACTCCACAGTTTAAACAGAGTTGTAAGGTAAGGAACTCTTGCTATCATTGTGCTCTTGTTGGTAAAAAGAAAAATAAAAGGGGCTAACTGAGTATCAAAACCCATTGTCTTCCATTATTAGAACAACATCATCCTGAAGCAAGAAACAGCATAAACACTTTCCACACCCAGTTAATTACGCTGGGCCACACGTGAGCACACCAGAAGGATCACTTCCTTCACCTTACCTGCAAGCAAAAAGAATTCCTGCCTGCAAAGGAAAACACACTCTACTTCTTTATGCCAACATTTTAACCAAGTTCAATGCACGTCAGTAAAAATGACTGTGCTGAAATTCCTTTTCCCAAGTAGAAACACCAAACCCACTTATTTTAGGTACTGACCTGTTTGTTCATAGGGTGGGTAAGCATGCACCTTTCTTTACAGTGTAACCTGACAGAAGAAAACACGTTACCATTTATTTCAGACGAGGTCGACAGGTGAATGCTTTAAGTGCTGTGGGAAAAAACCAAAAAAAAAACACACACAAAAAAAAAACCACAAAAACAACCACCCCCCCGCAAAAAAAAAAAAAACCCAAAACCCGAAAAAAAAAAAAAAAAAAAAAAAAAAAAAAACAAATCCCATAGCAGTAAAACCCCAACATGCACAGCACTTCCAAGCCCTGTGGTGAAAACCTACGAGGAGGGTTCACACGCCTCCCTTCAGAGGAGAAATTAAGTAAAAACAAGCACATGGACACAGAATTGCGGGTGAAGCTTTCCCTCATCTCACTGCCGTCCCGGATGAGAAAGCTTCACACGATGAGTGTGATTTGCGAGAAAACACCAAACTATCCCCCCAAAATACCGCGGCAGAGACAGAGCGACACCCCCGGCGCGTCGGCGGGGCGGCGGCCGGCCTTGCCCTCCCCTCATCCCGGCCCCGGTCCGGGATCCCGGCCCCAGCACACCCGAGGTACCTCCGCAAGCCGGCCCTGCCCGCCCGCTCCCGGGACGCGGAGCGCCGGGAGCCGCCCCCGCCCTCGGAGCGGCTGCGAGCGCCTCTCCCGGGGGGGTCTGTGCAGAGGCACCGCGTGGTGCCCGCCCTGTGCTCCTGTATTCCCAAATAGATGGAAAGCAAACAAACGAAAAAATAACTTGCCGGTAGGAAATTAAAAACCAAAAAAAAAAAAAAATCTGGGTGGCTGACTGAAGTGGAGGGAGGAGCTCTGCGGCGAGTGGACGCAGCCGGGGCGCCCCCGCAGCGGGAGATGCGGCGGGGCTGTGCCCGGAGATGCCCGGAGGGGGATGCACCGGCAGCGGGGCTGGGAGCGCACCGAGATTCCGCCGCAGAACCCCCCGCGGCACGGCCGTGCCTCCCTCCCTCGCCCTCCCCCGGCGGCTCCCCGGAAACGCCGCTCGGGATTTGACGGCGGCTGGTGCGGCAGGGTGTTGCTGGCCGCCCCTAAATCACATTCCTCAGTTCCCTCCCAAAGCGAGGGCAGAAAGGGTTTGTCGAGAGGTGGGTGAAAGAATCCCTGCTTCTAAAAGCAACAGATGCTTTCTCAGAAAGGCATTTCTCAGACTCCAGAAATCAGTAGTCTCTCCACACTTAGGGCTACCTTTCCATCCAGGTTTTAGTGCACAGGGACCACATATTTTGTAGTTTTACTGGAGTTCTTGCCAAACCTAGGCTGGTCAGTGGACCTAGCACATTCCCAGAAGCGGCATCACAGATCCTGCCCTGTCCAGCCTGTGTGACCAATACAGCCAAGGATCATGCTACAGCCCGCAGCATGGGTTTGCCAGGGACTTGAGCTCTGGAATCACAGTAAGACACTTCAACTGCTTTGCCACCACCTGTTCATTTTTCTAGAATTCAGAGCCACATAATGTAAAAATCCAAATGCACGTCTTTGATTCTTTTTCTCACAAAGATCTTGAAGAATTATAGCATCTTTGATTTTTGGATAAAGGAGAACAAGAAACCAGCTGCAGCCTTGTGAACCATCTGTGAGCATCTTTTCATAATCTACTCTTTTTGGGAGTGAAGGCAATTTTCTCTTTTTGATGACAACACATTATTAAAGCTGATTTAATGATGATCTCGGGAGATCAGTTATTTCTAGCACATGAAGACAAAGCCTTTCATTCCTCCTGATTGCCTGACTGTGGCATGTAATTTATTTCCTTTGTATTATTTCCATTCATGTGGCATATTTTTCTTCTCCCATCCAAATGTATTTAAGGCCCTTGGTCCAACTGCACTCAGGTGCATTGGTAAGTCACCTGAATCTGCTCAGGTGACCATTTAAAATGACAAGTGAGCTGAATTTAATTTCCCCATGGAAAAACTTATTATTTTTATGCTATCAAACATGAGCATTTTGAAACAGAAAGTAAAATGTCAATCAGTCTTACACCAGTGACTAAAATTTAATGTTTGGAAAGACAGCAAACCCTTCCTTCTATATCATCTACTTCTATAAAAATAGACATACAAGATTGTTTTCTTTCTGCACCGTTTCCAAGAGCTAGGCTGTTGCACAAGCTGCTCTTGTGACTATTATAGCCACACTAAAATCAGGATAGCAGCATACATGATATGGGCTAAAAAATCCTCCAGCTGGTTCAAAGTCCAGGGCACTGCTCCAAAATCAGATGGACTAGAAACAAGATTCCCCTCCAGGCATACCCAGTGGCTGTGTTTCATTGGTTCTTCTGCTTCAACCCAGGGGACCCACCTTAGGTCCACTACTTTATCTTCTTGTTTTCCTAAGCCTTCTTCTTTGGCTTTTCTTCAGTTTCTTCCTCAGCCTGGTCCACCCTTTTATAGTTCTCTTCTCCCAGTCCTCCGTCCCTTCCTCACTCCCAAGGCATAGATGAAGCTGGGTGCCATTTTCCAGCCTGCAGCACACACACCTCTCCTCACCATCATTTTCTTTGCTGCAGCGCCTTTTCCTTCTCCCCTTTCAAATATCCTTGTTCCAAGGCACTTAGTGTAACTAACTGTATCGATTTGCTTTGCTTGGACAGAATCTACCCCAGGTGTCCATTTAAAAATGACAAATGAGCTGGATTGCAAACAGTCTCAAGGAAAAAATTATTGCTTTTTGCTGCCACTGAGCATGAATATGTGGAGTAAAAATACAATGACTGATATCGGCAGATTCTTATATGAGTACCAGTGTCTATGATCAATAACAATTCTCTAGAAACTAAAGCATTATGGATATGAATAAAGTATTTGTTACAGACACATTTCTGCAATGCATTTATGGTATCATGTTTGGATACAGGACCCACAGCAGATATTGCCCCATTTCCCTATGGGGTGACAGCAGCAACAGAGGAGAGGGGACGGATGATTACACATTCCAAGACACCATGGAACTGCATCTGCTCCTTGTGTAATGCTCATTGGATGTTGGAATATCAAGAGGCCTCAAAATATCCTCTGACAAGACAGTAAAGGGTGAAATGGGGAGAAATCTTTATGTAAAAAATGGAGGTAAGAAGACACCTGTGGCTACAAGAAGAGAAGTTGTTTTCTTGCATGGTACTTTGCCAGTTCATAGGAACAAGACCCATCCCTCACTTCTGTGTATTCTTTGCAAGGTCCAGTAAACAAGAAAGGCTTCTCCTCTTTATCCTATGCTTTTTGCACAATTTGTGTTGTTTTTTGCATAGCCTTTTTCACCATTTGTGTTGTCAGCCAGATTGGTGTGATGCCCTTCCGCTCAGCTCGTCACTTCCATGTATCTTCCTGGATACTTTCCTCCTGGGACTTTTCCTCAGTGTTGACAAAGAGCCTCCATTCACAATTTCTGCTCCCAAAGACTTCCTACCTTCATGTTCACCTCTTCACCTCAGGATCAACTGTGACAAATGACAATGCAGGCAGAGCTGTCTAAAGAATTTGGAGCCCTCTGGGCCAGCATGAGTCAGGACATTAAAATTAGGCTGTTTTTGTGACTAACATGTTATTCCAAGACAAAAAGCATTTCTTCTACTTGGTTCAGACAAACCTTCTACATATTATGCATCCAAAGCATCGCAACAAAGTTGGTGAAGGGTCTGGAGCACAAGTTCTGTGAGAAGCAGCTGAGGGAACTGGGGTTGTTTAATCTGGAGAAAAAGAGAGTGAGACCTTATAATTCTCTAGAACTACCTGAAAGGATGGTGTAGCCAGGTGGGGGTTGGTCTCTTCTCCCAAGGAACAAGTGATAGGACAAGAGGAAATGATCTCAAGTTGTGCTGGGGCAGGTTGAGATAGGATAACAGGAAAAATTACATCATTGAAAGGGTTGTCAAGCTCTGTAACAGGCTGCACAGGGAAGTGATTGAGTCACTATCCCTGGAGGTATTTTAAAAACCTGTAGATGTGGTGCTTAGGGACACGGTTTAGTGGTGGATGTGGCAGTGCTGGGTTAACAGTAGGACTCGATACTAAAGGTGTTTCCAAGCTGAGTGATTCTATGATTATAGGAGCATACCATGTGAATTGTCAAATTTAGGAAGATAGCTTTCCAGGCTTTCAAGCAAGGAAGTCCACATGTGGACCCTACATTTAGAAGAAAGTTAGACAAAATTCTTTTCAGAGATCATTAATGCAGTATTTTTTTGTTTTGCACCATTGCAAAACTGATTTTTAATAGTCTTAAAGCATCTGCTGCCCTATAGTTTTCTATGACTACTGACAAACACCACCACCACACCCCCATAAAGACCCCCATGAAGTAAATTCATAGCTATGGCATGAGAAAATCAGTTTGTGTAGTGCTCATACATTCTTATACATTGCGCATGAGATATTCTCATTGTTTTGAGTAATGGCTGGATACAAACATTGCCTTGTCTCTTTCAGTGTTTCACTGATGGCTTCTTCAAAATACCTTAGACAGCTATTTGTTGGCTTATGCTTTTATTCCTTTACTGGAGCACTAAAGCTAATGATGTATCTTAGATTTAGTTTCTGAATCTTCTGCCTCATACATATGACTCTGTACTGTAGTAACACTTTTCTGGTCCACATCATCTTGGGAGGCCTTGAAACAAATAAAAATTTCATTCTGAAGCTGAAGCAAAATATTTTCTAATTTATTTATTTCCCTTCCTGGGGGCTTATAGCTTTATTCCTTTGCCTCTCTTGTCCTAAGAATCAAGAGCTGCTTCAAAAAAAAAAGCCCTCAGGAACAGCCTTCATCACATGGTTATGAGCCAGCATAAGTTGTAGGCATGTAATTAGGGCAGCAGATTGCTGGGGCAGCAGAAAAAGATAGCCCCTTTGTCTATTTTGCTATGCCCGAGTTTTAGCAAGCCAAACGAGCTGCCCTGGCAGGAGTAACACTGGAGTAACAGGAGTAACAGTGGCTGCTCCTATTCCTTTCCTCCCTGCCTCTCAGCTGCAAGCCAAGTTCATGAAGCTTTTCAGCAAACTTGTCCTGTTTCTTTTTAGCCATGCCTGTGAATATATATGTTATGTCCCAACATATATATCCTGTTGTCATAAAACCAGATACAGGAATCTGGCAAAGAAACACCATTCTCTTGCAAGAAATTCACTATTGGACTCAATAACATACACCACCTCCAGTGAATGGGGATAAATTTACAGAAACTACTCCTTAGGCTTTAATCCTTTAAAAATTGCTGCATGACAAACTGCTCAACATGGAAGATTTCTGTGCAATTGACAACTCTAAATGAACGTTTCACTTTCCATGGCTTGGAAGTAATTGCTGACAAATAGCTGGTTCAGGAGAAGAGATTCACACCCTATGTTTTCAAAAAGTATGAGGTAGTCGTTGTAGCAACAGCTCTGTCACATTTTTGTGCTCTTCTAGGAATGGATCAAATCAGCTGAATAATTCTAAAATTCCTACATTAAATCATTTCCATTGCAACTCCATACAGGTCAGGTTATCTCTTTGAGTAGATCTGTGGATGAAAAAAGTTCTATTACCGTTCTTTCCAAGTTCACCTGCCAGTACTGTTATTCACTTGTTGCTTTGTTTCCCTAACTCTGAGCTAATATAACAAGTTCTTTTTTTGCTTCCATTCACTAACATTAAAATGCAGTTTTTTGGGAACCTTCACTGGCTCAGAAATGCAACTGTAGCCATTAAAGTCAGTTGTATGGAACAAGAAGCCCGTGAGAGAAAACAAGCAGCACATGGAAGAGTAGAATGATCCCTATAATAGTGATTCTAACAACCATTCCTAATTTGCAGACTCACCCTTGTGTGGTTCCTGCTCGAAAATAGCCTGCACTAAGCAGCTTGTTTTCTCACTAACTGAACAAATACAGAGACACTTAATTAAATGCCTGATGTGATTCCAACAGATTGAAAAGCTTTTTTTTTATCCAGTACGGGGGAAGGGAACTTCTTGCTAAATTGAGTGCAATGCCAGGTTTGGTGGAGGGCATGAAGTGCACATTGATTGGGATGTTCATACAGCCTTGACTGTGTTTCATTATCTTCATTCACTTTTGCAGCCACAAGTAAAATATCATCTCTCATGGTAGTAATAGTAAATAATGCATCTGACGTGAAAAATGCATTTAGTTTTTGGTATATCTGTGAATTTCCCTTTTTTCCCCCCATTTCTTTTCTCTCCATTCTGGTGCCCTGAGTGTTTATTTCCTTCAGAAGGGCATATCACACACACCATTTTAGCATTGACTGATGGCTTTGTGAACCTTCCAGGGAGTGCTTCAGGCAGGTTTGTGCCTTGACTCAGCTCTGGGTGCAAGTGAGTGCCAGCAACAATCTAACATCTACACGACAGAGGTCCTGCCTGCAGCCCCAGTCTGCTATGGTGGTCCTGAGCAGTCAGCCCTGCCTGCCAGGATTTGTTGTGCATGCACAGTAAAGCCAGACACATTAAAGGCAGCTGCTGCATTGGCCAGCCCTTCATGAGAGTCCTCTCTCTGTCAAACACTGAAGTTACTTGCTTGGCCATATCAGTCCTGTAAGCACAAAATTAAAAGGGTGATAGTTTCATATGGATGTTTTGAAAGTTGGTGTCAGTTTGCCCAGATGTTTGTTTCTTTGCCTCCCCCAGTCAGGTTTCCTAATGGTATCCTGTCCCACGATTCTTCCTCCAGAGCCAAATGCACTGTTTGGCCCCTCAGCATGGCAGTCATCCTGCACTGTCTTATAACTCACCTTCTAA
Organism: Chloebia gouldiae; assembly: GCA_003676055.1. NCBI lineage: Eukaryota > Metazoa > Chordata > Aves > Passeriformes > Passeridae > Chloebia > Chloebia gouldiae. The sequence goes on from QUSF01000003.1 coordinate 40,358,044, forward strand.
TAACTCACACATGTAAGACCTCTTTCCAAAGTGTTCCTACCTATCAGTTGCAGCTGATTCCTTTAAATAAATCCAGGACCAAAAGAATCCTCTCCTTAAAAAAAGCATATGCATACACTGAATAATCTGTGCCAACAGACAGGGTGCGCTTCTCTGATCTTCCCCAGTCATGGTCTGTCTAGAGAGGTCTCTGAGGGAGGGATTATCTCTGAAGTGGCAGAGGCATGGTGCCAAGAATGGTGGAACCCTCATTTGGCCAGCATACAGGATAGAACTGTGAATACATTAATCACCCTAAACCTGAAATGGTGCTCCATGAAACCACACATGCTTTTAGTCCAGCTGACTTCAATTAAGATCCATGAGCACAAAAGCTGACCTCCCTGGGGTCACTTCACATCAGTGCAAACAATTATCATCCACAGAAAAACAGATCACTTCTCTACAATTTCCAATCTATTTTATTTGCCAAGAGCAGATTATCTTCATTTCGCACTCTATATATACAGCTTTTTACATAAAGCTGTATATGCAAAGTTTTACATGTGAGAGGCTGCTGGACAGGCATTTTCATTTTGACTTCTATCTACTGAGCAAGGTTAGCTGTATTTTGGGAGTTTGTCTCTGCATACTTTAATACTGTATTTTTCAGTTTGCTTCTCTTTCTTCACACAGTAATTTAACCCCACTTTCCAAGACTAATACAAAACTAACCAACAGATGTTCAAAATCAGACAGAAGGTGGATGTGCCTTCTTTTTAAGCATCAGTAGGAGCAGATGTCGATGAGACGGCTATTGAGACAGGGCTACCACAAGTGGATAATTCCTCTGAAATACCCTCTCAATCGCTGCCATCTCAGGCCTTAGAGACTCCTTGAGCCAGATGTTACATCTGGTCTAATAGCACCTCACGGACCTCTCTGCCTCTGAATGCATTTGATGGCTTTTGGGGCAAATGCTTGTGCAGACGGCAAATCCACAAGGTGCCTGTCTGTTTCTTAAAAGTTCAAATGGATCTTGAATGCCAGAAAGGATCTGGTTTAAACAGCTTGGCTCTCACAGCAAGCTCTAGACTCGCATGGAAAAACATGTCCAAAATTTTCTTTATTTAAATTATCTGAGACTTGCTTAATTCTTTCATAAATGTAGATGCTTATCCAGTTTTATAACTGTTGGGGCTTTTTTAGGGTATACTTATATTTGCCTACTGTTTATAATAGAGTTATTAGTTTTAGTGTAGAGATGAAAAATGAAAACATGAATTGTTGTAATGTCATTGCTTTAAATTCTTAGGTCTGTTTGTGAAAGCCCAAGTAAGACTAGAAAAGTCTGTACACTAATAATTTGATATTGAACTTTAAACCCCCATCATGGATTATCTGAAGGAACCTTGTCAGAGAGCACCAGACTCCAACAGCATCACAGACAAAATCTTAGTGTGTGTATATGGCCTTTGCTGTGTGTGAAATGTCTTTTCATGGGGTGTATACAGCAGCAAAAAGAGCTTTATTGGAGTGTGATGGGCTACAGAGGATTTTTGCTGGCTCCCTGAACAAGCTGGATTTCATCAGTACTAAACTGTTTCATAATCAGCTTAATTACATGGATCACTTTTACAGCCATACCTGGGCAGAGCTTTCTGACCCAAACGTGAAATTCAAACTTCACATCTTTTTAGGAGTCTGACTGTCAGCACTCGCCCTGGGCCTGATCTGTGACCCACATGCCACCTCCTGCAGGTCCCTCTGATCACCCTTTCATGTTTCTAGCAGACTTTAGTTCACACAAGGTATATATTTGCGAGACTTTTGGACAACAAAATTATGAGAAGCAGCCCTCATTAAGTACCTCATATTTCTATAAGACAAAAATGACAGAAAATGCACATCAAATTTGTGGCTCTCAGTTCTTTCAGCTGTTTTCGCTCCACTTCCCAACAATACCCGTCTCATCCTTTTTAACTAGAGACATCCCAATACACTTTCCAAGTCACTAACAATTTTGCCTCATTTAGCTATGGGTACATGAAACAGAAAACCCAGACATGAAAGAATGTAATATTTTCTAAAACTTCTGTTAGAGTTGTTTACAGTTACGCCTGTTTCCCAGAGCTAATGCAGTTGATTTCTAGGAACTGACAGCCCACTGACAAACTGGTCTGTTGAGACCATGGGGTATTCATTCTTTTGAAGTTGAATTCTCTATTGATTCAACAACACTACTGATTTTATTGAATTCCGTAGTCATAAATTTTACAAAGCTAAACTTCACAGACAAAATTCTCCCATCCTTTGCAGATTTTTCATACACAGAAGGTAACAGTAATTAGCGTATGCAACAAATTCAAATAACTCTTTTTCTTTACTGATAGTTAAAGTTGCTTCTGGATACATTCTTTCCCTAAGGCTGGAAATGAGACACAAAAGACAATCTCATGTATTTTTCTTTTCACTCATAATAAAAATGACATTGAGGTCTCTTAATAAAATGAAAATTTAATTACTGACTACTACTTTCTGCAGAGATTTTTTAAATTCTCTTTACCTAAAAGTATTTTTAAAAATCAGTCTGCTGCTAGGAGGTGAAAATTTGTCAATAGATTGGCATTTTTTCATCAAAATTTTCATTTCAAATCAAAAATATCCTTTACAGCAAAAATGACATTAAATCAGCCCACAGACACAATGGTGAAAATGCAAGAATGGGCTGAGTTCAACAGGAAAGATCAAAAGTGCTTCCCCAGCCCTCCCCTCGCAATAGTTAATTGCCTGTTGGTCCCAACACTGTTGTGGGAAATGGAAAGGGTTTATGTCAATCCTCACTGAAAGGGACAATAACTGGATCTGGGTCTCTCATGCCATGGAATAGAGCTTTTAACAGGTGTTATTTTTGGTGAAAAGGAAAAAACACCTGCCAGCTGCTTAGCTTCAAAGGGTGATTTTCCTTTGCCAGTTCCCAAAAAAACCACCTTGATATCCATTTAGGGGAAATGAGGACAAGCTGCCCATCCTGAATGGAACAAGGTGGCTCTCTGTGACACAAAGATAGTATCTTCCCTCCTGGAGACAAACAGGAACTAAGATTTACTCCTCTGTATTTTCCTCTCCGTTTTCTGTGGCTGTCATTTCCGAGGAGGATGTTGTGGAGTTGCCTGTTTGGAGGCACTTCTCTGTCTCCATGCACAATCTAGAGAGCCACAGGGACTAGCTGATGGCTGTGCTCTTCATCAGGAGATAAATGTGTGGGAGATACCTATTTTCTCTGCTAGATCTGGACTTCTACCCTTAACTACTGACTGAGTAAGTACAGTAAATGTTTCACCACAGTATCTTGTCTCTGGTACAGGTAGCAAGGAAATAGCTATGGCAAAACCTCACTTCCTTCCCAGGGTTTGTGGTCAAGGCTCTTGGGTTAGACTGGTTTTGTCAGCTAATCTCACCCTGAAAGGCAATATAACGTGGTCTGAACAAAGAGGAAAAAACACCTATTTTAAAAAAAGCGAACAAGATTTTGTCTCCTAAAAAATACAAGCATTTCTTCCCAGGGTCTCTTTATGAATGCATTAGCTTTATATCTAGACCTTCAGTATGAGACTACATGCAACCAGGACAGAGCTATGCCTCTGTGGACACGTGGGGGACCAGTTATTTCATAGTCTTCATGAATCAGAAGAAGGTTTTAAGATGGTAGCTCCAGCTTGCTTAGAATACAGCCAACCTATCCACAATACTGCCTGCATGGTGACCTGCCAGGCTGGGGATGGAAATGGGGGGAGAAAAAAGCTTAATGTATTTAAGGGAGGAAGAACAAACATAGGTAGGACGGTGAGCCAAGCTAAGAAACACAAAGATTTTGTTTTCCAGGTAGTTTCCTTGCTGGTTTTAGAATGTTATTTAGACTGAGATGTTTGGGTCAGTTTGAAAAAAAACCAAATTTCTTTATTTATTCCCAACAGGTGAAAGATCTGCCATGTCTTGCATTGAACCACCGGCAGGCTCTAATTCATCTTGTGAAACCTGCTCTCAGATACACAAGTACTGAGAAACTCATGAGCTCATATTCAGATACAAAAAGGATCCCAGAGCATTTTCCCACAGCTCTTGGAAGCTTCTGTTCATTTCAAGACAGTGACACTTTAAAATGCCTACCCCTTCTAGGAAGAAAGAGAAGATTTAAATCAGAACAGGACCTGTTATGCAATTCAACATTGCATTAGCACAGACACAACTACTTAAGGTTTGGCAGCTTGTGATTAATACCAAGCCTAGTCCACCTCCCAAGAAAGATAATTTCCAATTGATTTCTATGGGTTTTGGCTCAGGCCCACACTGCACATGCTGTGGATTGTTCTTCTCATCCTAGGTTCTCAGAAGTAGTAAACAAATAGGAATGGACTCAAAAGGGGAAGAAGGGTCCCAGTTTCTCCCTATTTTTGCATGGACCAATTCTATGGGACTAGGTAACTTCCTGGTATCCTTTAATTTGAGGACTTTTTTACAGTTTTGAGAGTAGCACTGTGACACATTTGAAACATCCATTCTCTCATGCCCAACTGGTTTAGTAACCATAATAACCTTGTTCCACTGAAGTGCAGTAAAAATATATAAAAGCTGCAATTTATCTGAGTACAGACTCCTACTGTGAAAATAGCAAAAATACCAAAGCTTTTTGTAGAAAAAAAAAAAAAAGAAAAGTAGCTAAATTTTAAATTATCTGTGTTGCTGCTCTTCACTGAAATTTCCTTCAGACAGCAGTTCAATGGTAACAGAATTGAGCAATATGCTCCACAGGAAAAGATAACAAAGAATCAATGTCTAAACAATTTCAGGATCATCTCTGAATTTGATGTCCAGCAGATTAGTTTATATCATAATGGTTCCTCGGTCCTATTTTAAGCATCTTAGAGGACACTTTGTAACCCAGTTAAAATGCTTCCTTATCGACAGAAATCAATATCCAACAAGACAGCAATGACCTCTCCCAATTTTTGTTAATGCTCACTACAGGAGCACTTAAAATATTAGTCCCAGGGAACCCACTTCAAAATTGAGCAAGTTTTAAACAATCCAGCATGGTAAAAGGAGCTTCTAACAATTCATTAAGAAAAAATAAGATTACCTTTTCCTGGGAAGAGCCTGGAAAAAGGAGATTGCTGGTTCTTCCTTCCTTCACACAGACTAACTAGTTCTGGGTGGCTGTGCCTGTTCGACTTGGTCTTGAGAAAAGGCAACTCTCAACACCTCTTGGAAATATAAGAGAATAGTTCATTTATATCTCATACATATATGCACACATACACACACACATTCATATATATGTCTGTTCTTCACAGACATACATATATTCCTGTGTGCATCGGGTATCCCCACCTGTGTTTTTGGAGTAGGGCTCCTAAGACAGTGATGTGCTTGGTTCCATGCATGGCATATAAATCTTCATTGTAGTGGCTGGACATACTAACATATTAACAGCACAGCTACAGACACCTTAAATGATGGCCAGTTCTGAGAAGCAGATACTGACAAGCTGAGTATGGCACACAGCTCTCTTGGATTGAATCGTCATTGACTTGATTTCATCCTTCATTGTACTCATTCTTCTTAACATTTTGCCAAAGTCCACTTTGCTTCTCCTTACAACTTTCTGATCCTTACATTAGTGAGCCTCATCAGCTGGTGGATTTTTTGATTCAGAGCAGCTCCAGCTACCTCTGTTACACTCTGCAGATCTGCATTCTAACTTACCTCTATTCTCATGTCCCTGAGGTTCATTCCATGCACTCCTCTTGCCCAGCTATCCATAAGGGTAGCTGGACCTACAACACCCTAGTGCAGCTGTGTTCCTACTTTCCAGGGTATTGTATCCAATAGAGAAAAACACAATGTCTTTAAAATCCTCCCTCTCTTTTCCTAATGTACCTGAGTGGGGCACCAGCTGACTGTCAGAGAGTTTCCCAGTCTCAACAAAAGCCAATACAGGAAAGAAAAATGAAGCAAACTGGAAGAGAGGGATCTGTCTGAGCCAAGCATAAAGAAACTCACAGCAGCTTGAAGAAGAATGGAAGAAATTATCTGCTTTGTTGATGTAACAGACCAAAAACTATTCATCTTGCATGGCCTTTGCACAGAAAAGTGTTCACAAGGGGAATGCTTCTCATTCCTCTCCCTCTCTAAACCAGAATGGATGGGGCATTTTTCTGCAAATATTGCAGGAATAAAAATGGAATTCTCCTGTCCTGATCAGCCAAGTACATTTTTATCTGTAGTGGCAGAAAAAATTTAATGCTGGAAAAAGTATTGCACAAACTGCAACTTAGTGGGCTTCACAGTCACTCTTGTTTCTTGCTAATTGTTTTAAAGGATCTGGTGGATCACTGGAATCACTGATGGATGGGGAATAAAAGGGATGATTGTGTCGCATGCTTGAGACATAAAAGGTACATAGATTTACCTACCTGATGTTCCAGGATAGGCACTGAGCAATTTTGTACTGCCTAATTTAGAAACAGACTCTGGTCTTTTTTCTCAATTGCAAGGGTGATTAAATTCTGAGCTAATTAAACTGCATAGTAATTACCTTACTTGTTTTAATGTGTCTTCTAAAAATGCTACCATTGTATTTGTCATACTGGTGAGTGCTTATAAAATGCTTCTCTTCTTTGCTGCTTCTGTTCAGAGGGAACTCCTGGGGGTTCCAAAACTTGCATCCTTTGTTGCTTAGACACATTTTTGCTGGGATGACCCTGGGCAGCAGAGAAGCTGCAAGCACCAGTCAGGAATGGAGAAGAATCTCCCAGAAAACCTGAAGAAAGGAACTTAGTGACCAAATAAAATTCTCCTGCTCAGCTGGTGAATCTGGAAACAGAAAGAGAAGAATATTGTCTCCATGAGGAGGCTACTGTGCGTGTCCTGGTGGAAGGTCAGCTTGTGCCTTTGGCTGCCTGGCCCATGCAGCTGCAGGGTTCATGTGGGGTTGTTTGGATGGCTCCACTGGCTGTCACACCCTGTGCCTGGAGCAGGGTGTCTGAGTAAGGAGGACCACAGCTTGTCCCTGTCCTCCTCCTTGCCATCTTTGATCCAGCTGATGACCACAGGGCTGGGAGGGCAGAGGGGAAGAATACCAGCCACTCTCAGTGGTCAGCCCATGTCTCCTCTCACAGGGAAGTGAGTAAGAGTGTTTTCACACTCTCCCTGCCTATATCTTTGCTTGCATTTCCTCTGCAAGTCATCCCACACAAAACCAGCTCTTCCTTGCCAACACCACCATGCCATCAGTGGGAGCTTGAGTGGAAATGGAGTAACAATCCACATTTGGGTTATAGCTGTGGGAAAACAACTTCACCCTCATATGAGTTTGGTTATAACCACATTTTCATATTAGCAAGCTATTTAAAGCATAAAAGAAAAGGTCTCTTTTCTGCTCAGCTGTGGTATCTTAGGCTGTATTCCAGCCAAGGAGTGCCTGATAAAGACTCTGTAATTTTCCATTAATTAAGATGCTTTAATTAACTGGGACAGCTAATTTGAATTAGCTCTAGGAATAGGTATAGCCCTCAAGAGAGCAAAGAACAATGGCTGCAGTTAATTCAGAATAGATGAGGGAAAGCTCTGCTTTAGGAGAGGCATTCAACCCTAAAGACAAAGGAATCACTGGATGCACAGCTGGTCATTTAAATGCACCAGGTTTTGGTTTTTTTTTTTTTTTTTTACAGGCAGTACTTGTTTGTCCTTTCAGGAGTTATAGTCACTGTTTTTTTTTTTTTTCCCCATGATATGATCACAGCTAGGTTTTTGGCCTGGACAAAAAAGATAGTTTTGACAACACTGTATTGCCTTCATATGACACAAGAACTAGAAAGAACACCCAGGCTGGTACACTGCATTTCCCCCAACCTTGAGGCATGAGCAGTTCTTTCCATTACTGTCTTTTCTTCACCACACTGAGGGACCTCGTGTGAAAAACCAACACTCTGATGGCACATACTGGGCTCACCCATCTTGTTAAAGGAGGGAGCAGGGGTGGAAGATGAGATCAGAAGCCTCTGATGGAGCAGGAGATCCAGGGCTAATTCCATAGATGATTGCTGATTAAGAATGGGCAAAGAGCCTTTCCAAAGAGGCAAGCTTGACTAGGCATACAGAAAACCATCAGAGGTATTTGCTTTCTTGCTTGCACAAGCACAATTCTCTTGGGAGCAGAGGTGAGAGGGGAAAACAAAGTGCAAATTTTGATCAGCCATTGTGATTATTCGAGCAATAGCTTTGCATTTTAAACTCCCTGGCAGGGAGAACTTGTTCTGTAGAACCAGTAGGTCTGTCTGCAGGTGCAGACAAATCTATAGATGATTGTTCTCTACACTGAAACGTGCCAATAGGCTGGCCTTTAGAAGGACTTTGCTGCTAGATACTAAAAAGAAAGTGTTCACTCTAGAGTGAAATGTTTTAGCTAACCAAAAACTGCCACAGCCAGGATAGAGTCCTTATCACTGGACAGGTGTGCAGACAGCAGCAGCCTCTAGGCCCAACAAAAAAGCCACTGTTTTAGAAATAGCAGCTACTTCTCCTCCTTGTACAAACAGCTGCATTGGACATTGTTGAAAAGGCCACAGCATACTTGCTCTTTTCCTACCCTGACATGAATCCTTCACATCAGATATGATGCAGGATCCCAAGCCAATTATTTGGATTTCTTGAGATTCTCTTTTTTTCCCCCTATGAAATACCACTTTGAGCTCAACAAACACATCATCCTATCCTAACAGAAGCATAGGTTTTGCAGGACACATGTGTAAAAGATAAGACAGCAGATTAAAATATTTTTAAGGCTTCTGCAGATCAGTTGATCCAGTTTTCTCTAGGAGCACATCAGAACAAGAACATGAAAATATGCTTGCAAAAGTCTCCATGGGTATAATCACCCTAGATTCAAACAGGGGCATTGCAATCCCCACTTTTCACCCTGCAAAATATTGTAAACTCCTATTAATCCTAAGTGAGGTACCTCACTCACTACATGAAGGACCCCGAAGAGCTGGCCAACATCAACATGGGACTGACAGTTTTCAACAGATTTTTCAGTTCATAATTTTCCCAGAAAAATCTGGATTTGTTTGGATGTTTCTTTGCTGATGGGGGGTGGCATTTTTAGCTCTTTTGTTTAAAAATAGTAATCTATTTAAAAAACCTGATTGCTACTAAGTACATCAGGAAGGCTCCTTCAAGTAAACAATTAAACAATTACAATGGAAGATATTAAAATAAGGTTTCTGTGATATGATGAGATTGATTTAAGAGGGTTACAGGAAGCTAGAGCCTGCTGTTCTGTGACAAATGATTTCCCTGAGAAGACTCAGTAAGGGAAACATAATCACATAATGGAATTGATCTTGAAATATCACTGGCTCCTGGGTTTGGAAATCAGCAGCCCCCAATGACCTTGTATTTAACATGTTTATTCATGAACCAATAAGAGAAAAGGTAAACACATAAAGGATAAAGCAGTAAACAAGAAGGGCAATGTCAGGCTTGTTTAGCCCATGGGGAACTCAAATGGAAAGAGATCTGATTAGGGAAGTGAATCAGGATGTTACAGGCTACCTCAGAGAACAAGTCTAAGGAGTCATTTAAGGGCAGGACAGAATGGAGACCTGCAGAAAGATAGAAGCAAGACAAGCAGAAGGCAAAACAGAACTTAGTGAACTGGGATTACATCAGAAGTACACTGGGTGCCCATCTGACCCTAAGAGTTCTAGAAGCCCTTTGCTTCTCAAACACTGCTGCACTCAAACATAAGCTCTGATCACCAAAACAGAAAAATCAAGAGTGAAAAGTGCAAACTGTGCTTCCCCACCCTCTTCATCTTGAAAAAATGTGTTGCTTATGGCACACCATCACAGGCTGTCCCCTGAAGGCACTGGTAACACCAGTTAGCCTTTGGGACAAGTCTCATAGTGGTAAGCAGGTAGGAAAATCTGCTTCTGTCCATGAAAACCAGTGTACTTGGATCCCAAGAGACTGGCAGTAGCTGTAGCTCCAGGAAGGATTGATTTCATTCAGGAGTGAACATGAGGAAATGCCAGGACCCTGTTCCCTAGGACACAGAAAATTGTGCCCACAAGATGAGCAAAACCAGGAAGTCTACATGGTGGAAACCTTGGGCTTGAAATCCATGGCCAGAACTGAAGGGGCAGCTCTTGCACTCCAAACAGCTACAAAATCTTTGTTCAGTGCTAAATAAGAGAGTGTTTATCAGGACATGGGCTGGAGGGAGAACCAACTTCTCCCATGTAAGGCAAAATGAGGAGATGGTCAAAGAGGCTGTAGCTTTCTTAAGCAGCAGCTTTTCAGCTTTCCAGTTTTCCATTTCCATCTCTGCCTCCCTGTGCAAAAGCGCTGCTGGCAAACAAATGTAGAGCAGGTTAGTGGTACTCGCGGTTTGCAGCATCCTCCTTAATGGAGGATGGGGAGAAGCTGCTGCCCCAGCTACGTACAGCCGGTAGGAAAATCCAGAGACGGACACAATGAGTGAGAGCTGTCCTGCTAACGGTGCCCAGCCTTCCAGGCTCCTCATATTCCCCGTGGAGCGAGAGTGGCACCTGGTGGTCACATCGCCCTCGCACTAGCCAGACGGAATTTTTTTATTACTATTTTTTTGAGTGCTTGGTAGAGTGAAAATGACAGAGGAGCACCTGGTATAAAGCAGTCATGAATAACTAGTCATAACCACTGGCTGCAATTAGTCCTGTAACTCATTATTTTCCAACGCACTTTGTCATTCAAGTAGTGCCAATTCACAACAGTTTTTGCAACACACCCACTGCAAAAGCCTCCCTGCCCACTCATAATGCTCCTATGAGTGTAAAGAAAGGAATGAGGACGTGTCCTAGCTTGCTGAAAACATGTTTTACTTTTTTTTTTTCCTGGCTTCTTAAAAAAATATCAGGGCTTTCTATGCAGGCAGAAATAAAATAAGTCTGTTTCCAGTCAGCTACCAAATGCACATCCCTAGAGATGTTCAGGGCCACATGTGCCTTGGAAGAAAATATTGTTATTCTCCTTCTGTCTGTCATTGAGATATTCTGTGCCTCGGCAGGACATGGCTTCTGTATATCCCTGCACTCTGCAAACCCTGTGAATAATAGATGTGCTCTGAGGCAGAACTCCTGCCAAGGCTGCTCCTGACATTGTTAACTTGTCTGGCAAGCTGAATTTTTGGTGCAGAAGAGCTCTTTCTGAGAGATAAACAGAAAAAAACAAGCCCATACAAAGCAGTGAACCTAAGACAACTTGTTTCCATTGAATTCATATCTTGTGGCTGAGTGGTTTTTGTATGACTGAAGGGTGAGTGTTTCATTAGAAATCAGATTCTGATGGATTGTCTGTCTCTTTACTTCTGACAAACCAAGTCCTATTGGAAGTTTTTATGTAGCTGGGCCCCTCTCTCTCTCCTGGGCAATGTCTTTGCTGTCTAAGAGCAGCTTACTCAAACTGCTGCCTCTCCCTGCTTGAGACTTATTTTTTCCCCAGCTGCACCTTTCCTAGAATTCACAGGAACTCAACAACTCAGAGATCAGTACTGCCTGCAGGCTTCGTAGGAGTTGCCCAATATGTTCAGCAGTCACCAGGATGGGCAGTGAAGGATGCACACACTGGTGTGGGCACACAGTGCAACAGCAGGAGCTGCACTTCTTTAGGAAAACAGACTACAAGGCCTGAGACTGCATGAAACAAAATCCATCTCTCTGTAGCTGTTGTTCTGCAAAGAAATTATAAAAGCAAAGATGAGACAATAATACAGCAACTGCCACAGCACAGAAGCTGCCAAGGCTGGCTTTCCTTTGTGCCAGGGTCACCTTCCTAAGCACCATAACTGCACTCAGAGAGGGATATCCACCTGTCTGGCACTGCTCCAGCACAGGTAGCAACCAGAGAAAAGGTGACTTCATGTGAACACTGTTATCATTTTAATGAAACCTAGGACCTGCAGGTACAGCCTGAGGATGGCTTTTTTAATATGAAAGACACTTCAAGATAACAGAAATGGCACATGATATTATCTCAGATGTATCCCAGAAGGTTTTTCTGGTGAAGAAAACAACAAAGTGTCAGCACCCTACCCAGCAGCAAGTTTTTCTCCTGTTCTACTCCAGGGGTTGCATCCCTGATGCAAAGGCAGAGGTTGTGGAAGAAAGAGCAAAATTAGGGGAGAGAGGTGGTAGGCAGAGGGCTCCATCACTGGGAACAAGTGCTAAGAATACAGTCAACAATGTAGAAGTACAGGATGAAAAGAAGAACATATTTGAGAGACAGAGGATTTACTCTTTCCTGTTTCTCCTTGAGATGTGCCCATATATGGCAGAGGAGCATTGATATTCTTTCCCCAACATCTCCAGAGATACAGAGCTTGCTGCTCCCTTTTCCTCTTGGTTTTGCTTTGTATCATTGTCATCATCAAATCATAGAATGGTTTGGGTTGGATAAGACCGAAAAGATCCTCTAGTTCCAATCCCCTGCCATAAGCAGGGACACCAGGTTGCTCCAAGCCCCATCCAACCTGGCATTGAACAAAGTCAGGGATGGGGCATCCACAACTTCTATAAGCAACCTGTTCCAGTGCCTCACCACCCTGGCAGTAAAGAATTTCTTACTAATTTCTAATCCAAACCTAGCTCTAACCCAAATCCCCTTTGTCCTGTCACTACATGCCCTTGGTATAAAGTTCCTCTCCATCGTTCTTGTCAACTCTCTCCAGGTACTTGAAGACCACAATAAGGTCACCGCAGACTATTCTCATCTCCAGGCTGAACAATTCCAATTCTTTTAGCATTTTCTCATACACGGAGGTGCTCCATTCCTCTAATCATCTTAGTGGTCCTTCTCTGGACTTTCTCCAACAAGTGAGGAAGGGAGGAAAATACTGCCAACCCCCTAACCCCAGACAAGTTCTGTGCAACTAAGCTGGACCAGGTCTTGTCACCAGTTCAAAGATGAGCTTACAGAGAGGAGCAGAGCAATGGCAAGCCACAGCGTGAGCTCAAACTGCTGTTGTCCCACTAATGCAATGCTCAGGGTCAACCTATTTTTCTGACACACAGGGATTTTTCTGGTTTAGCTTATGCCATGCTAAAATGAGTTTAAAACAAATGCAAAAACAGTGCTGCCTTTATTCCACTACAAAAGCATCCACACAGGCCACCAGCCCAGCAGAAGGACTGAATTGGATTTACCAGTAATTGTTACATTTCTGCCCAGAATCACTCAGTGGGGATCTGTACTGTGTTTTTTGAGGTCTGTGTAGAGCTGTGAGGAACAGTACAACCAGGACCTGTTTTGACATCCATGTCACATGCTCCTGCAACTGTTCTAGCACTGCTCATACAAACAGAGAAATACTACTGCCTTTCTCCATCCCAACATCTCATAGTTGCCCTCAGAGTTCAAGAAGTCCAGTGATGTTGCTTCTGGGAAAGGATGTGGCTATGAGACACATTCCTGCATCGTGGCTGGAGCCATGTGATGTCGCCTGCAGGCTGAAGGTTTGCAGCACAGAAATGGTTACAGACGTGGCAGTACAAAAGAAGAAGTATCAACTTTGTGTGAAATACACTGCAGGGTTCAACTGTAAAGCCATAGGGTTAATGCAGGACTGGAAAACACCATCTGGAACTGGCTTTATTTGATATTTTTTCTGTGCTGGAAGAGAATAAAAGGAGAAATAAACAAAAGTGTACTCAACCTACAGAAGGTAAAGGGATGGGAATAAAGCAAATTAACATTAACCTGTAAATAATACTAAGTATTAAAGATAATAATAAAAAAAAGAAACAGAAGCACATTGTAAAAATAAACATTAAATAGCAAAGTTGCCAAAAGATAGCAGGATACAGCCTTTTCATCAGCTGGTCTGAATTTGATAGTCATAACTTTCATGGGAAAAAAGGGCTCAAGTACTTGACAGACTTGAGAGAAAACCTGTTTGCTATTTGGTGAGAAACAAGTTCCTGACAGAAGCAGATGGCAACGTGAACTGCTCCTCTGGAAGGAGCAATCACGTCTGTGGTGGGAGAAGATAATGCACCCTTAGACAACAGGACACCAAAACATCACACTGACAAATCCTCTTGACACAGCAAACTAAGAGATTTCATTATCAAGAGGTTGAGAAAATCTCCTGTAACCATTTGTGTTGTATCAATAGAGAACTTCTATCATTCAGAAGAGCTTTACAATGAGGGAAGTTAAACACTAGGTCCTAGGAAAAAAAGACAGATTTGCAATGTATGTCCACAAAGATGATCATGGTCAACCTCTTTTCTGACACACAGGGATTTTTCTTGTTGTTCCCACTGTACATTCATGCACAAGATAAAAACACTGTGTGCCAGGTAAAGTCTCTGCAGTACAACACAGCATTTTTCCTTTGATACAAGATGTATTTGGGAAGATTTATTAACCAGTTGCCGAAGTCATACATGCAAGTACCTGTAGACCTCAGATGGCACTGACCACATGGTGACATCTCAGAACCACACCGAGTGTGCAGCAGCCAGGGAGAGCTGAGGGCTGCCCCAGGATGGGCCCAAAACTCACATTGGCATTGGGCAGAACCACAAAAAAAAAAAAAAAAAGGCAGGCAGATACATGCACAGACCCAGGTGTTTTAATAGTTCCTCTCCTAAATGACTGCACTATTTGTGGGAACATGTGAGAACAGAATTGCAAAATGAATGATGGCTGTTCCTCCTGGTTGTCAGTGGGGCCAAGCCAGAATACACATAGGTTAGTGGCTATTCTGTCAAGCAGGGAAGGGAAAGAGGCTGAGTTTCTGCAGGACAGCATGGTCCCCATATTGTAGGGAAGGAACAAGCATAGCAACATCATGACACCTTGTAAAATCATTTGCATTCATTTGCATGTACATGAAATCTCTGCAGACTCCCAGACCTTGCACACTGTATTAAGATGATACCACCAGCTGTAACCATCTCACAGCTAAAAGCTATCATTTTAATGAAATACTAATTGCAGAGCACATCCTACTAGGGCTCCTCAGAGAGGAGTGAAAAGCTGTGGGGAGGACTGCACACGCAGTTCATTTGCATCAGTTGTCCTTATTATTCCTCCAGGTTCCCTTTTCTTTCTTCAATATCAATTATAGCTCATGCTGTGACAACCATGGGGTGTAAAGGGAGTGATGGGGAGGCATGTTGAGTGACTGGCAGACATTTCAGGAGGCTTAACTTACCCCACTGCATCTCATTTTTTCCCCTAATTCCTTATTTTTTCCTAATTTTCTTTTTCTCCCCCTCCAAAACCTCCATAGGATATATATGCTCAGGAATATATTGCATCTAGGCAAAAAACCTGATGGAAACAAATTCCTGCTTTCTTTGCATAAATAACCCTGTTGATCTCCTCCACAGACAATGCACAAATAGCTGTGGATATCCAGAGCTTTCACCCATGTTTGGGAAGGTCCCGAACGGGAGGCGTACTCCTGACTGCTTACTCTGTGCAGGTTTTGTAGTGACATGCAAGGGGAAACAATGCTCCCAAATTGTGTGGGGCTTCAAACAGGTTAACACAGGTCTCATGTCAGCTGCTCTGGAGAGCACCTAGGACTGACTTAAGTCAAACTCCACCCCCCACCCACCCCCCGGGATTTAATTTAACACACTCCTCTCTCAGAGAGTTAATTTTCACCCGAAAAGGTCATGAAGCAGCAGACGTGTGAAATCTGGTAGCACCACCAAAGCCTGTCAGGTTTCTACTCAAATTCCTATAGGAAAGGTCCTCCTCCCTGTTTTTTTTGTTTTCCAAGCAAGGTCTGCACATAGTGCCCAAGTATTTCCCTATGCATATACAGCCATTTGGTCATGATTTGGACATACATCAGCAGAAAGACTTGCAGAGCTTTCACTCCAGAGCAAATTCATTTTCCTCCCATGCTGCCTTGCCATCAGACTGGCCAGCTGGGAAGAAATGGATTTCAGAAGTGCAAATGGATTGAATCAGTTTCAGAAAAATAATCACCATAGATCTAAGGTTTACCTAGGTCGTTCAAATAGCACCTGAGTTAGCATCATGTTATGTCTAGACACCATGCATACCAAAACCACGCTCCTGGAAGTATTGGCTCATGTTTCTTGATAAGAGAATAGGCTTGGTATTTAGTACAGACTGCAGAAAATGGAAACCTCAAACGTTTTAATTTGAAAAGGCCTTTTTGAAGGATGGAATATTTGGAATTGCAAGTGGCAGTGTTTTACACTGATTATCTTTCCATAAATTTGAGGGTAATTTTTCTAACTGCCTTTGTTAAGAGAGGTTTTCTGGTGTACAAACCCAGCCATGAGATCAGGGGTTCTGTCTCCTCATTTGTCAATCATCTGACTTACCTCATAACATTGAAGTCTTGATTTGAACAGTATGGAAAGGAACAAAAGCTTTAGGAGAAAAGCTTGTTTTCTCCTTGTTCAATATCCACATGATTTTGAATGAAAAATCATCACAAGTGTTGAAACTCTGAGTGTTGATAAAAAGAATGGCTTTTTTTGAGCAGAATGTCAAAAGTTTCAGAAGCAAGGGACTTCATATAAAATCGGGAAAGCTGGACAGGATGAATATAGATCCAAACAAATATGGTTAATCCTACGTTCTCCCTTTATTGTTTATAAAATGGCAGTTTATATACACTTCAATATAGTTTACAATTGTGAGCATACTGTCATTGGCAAGCAAACATTGTTTGTCTTTGTCTTAAGGTGGTTAAAGTTTCACACTGCAGACCTATACTAATTCACACCCAGAAAGCCCATTACACTGTGTTTACACCTTAACATAATTTCTTACTGCGCCACAGACTAATCTCTAGCTGCATATCTGAGGCCTAGGCCAGGGTAGCTCAACCTTCACTCTAAACATAAATCGTGTACTCTCTCAGAAATTCTGCTACAAGTTTCAATAACTTAAAAAGTGTTACAAAAGGCTGGTTGGGGTTTTTTTAGAAAATAATTTTGAGATTTAAGTGTAACTATTGTTACATGCTTCACTGAAACCTCTATCAAAGTTTTTTCTGTTTAGAAAGAAATAGCCACCTCAGCTCACAAGGGACAGCTCATATAAAGCCCAAACGTGTAGTGCAGCAAGCACATAGGCTGGAAAACCTGCTCACCAGCAGTCTTAGTCCCTTGAGCTTTACAGAACCCTCTGGAAGCTTCCCTCATGGGATCCCTGCTGTCTCACAGCCATCCTCTTGACACTCCTTGAGATCAGCAGAAATGTAGATATCTTTGAAACCCTTTGCTTTCTGGTTGAATTAGGCAACAGTCCAGAAGCTGATGGAAGATGAGAGACACTTATCATGGTTTGCATGTCCTTAGGGAAAAGGGACTAAAAGCACATACCAGAAGCAGGTTTTCAAAAGACAGGCTCAGCTACTGGTTGTTGTAAGGAGTGAGGGAGTTTTGCTATATATTCCTATGACCTGTGTAATCTCTCTCACTTTACAATACTTGGTTCTTACATACGAAAAATAATTCCTAAAAATAGAAAGGTACTAGTCAGGAAGGATCAGAATCATTTATATCACTTTATGTGCTTCATGATGAATCTGTCTTCCCAATGCCTGTGCTGGGAAAACTAAAGCAGGGACTCAAATGGAGTACTGAACACATCATTGAAGGAAGGAGCTACTTTCCTTCTATATTGCAGGATGGGGATGTGCCCAGAGAGGCCAGGCACTGTGCTGCCAGGGATGCTGTGCTAAATCCTGCAGCAGCTGCCTCTGTTCAGGAAGCCAACTTGCACCGAGGGCTAGTTTACCTGCACTAATGCGTGGTATCTCACCATTAATGGTTACACTATTGCTAACTGCAGCCTTCCTTGGCTGTGTTGTACATATGTATGTATTGCAGGGAGCAGTAAGGGCTCCTCCTGTCCCTTTCCAGCATTGCTTTTGTCAGGGAGGGAGAAGTGCCTCCATGCATGGTTGTACAGCTCTGCCTGCCCACACACCAGCATCTTTTCACCTTTTACACATTCCCAACTTACTCTGCTCTGAGCATTCCCAGCTGGGAAAAGCTGCTCTACTTTGCTTCTCATTTGTATTTACAAATCATCACTGTTTATCTCAGAGGTGGCCAGGTGCTCTTTTCAGTTCCAGGGGCTGCAGGGCTTTGTTGCTGACAGCCTATTCTTTCCCCAGAGAGGAAGCTCCTCAGGAAGCAGCTGAGATGCTGGAACAGGCAGGTTTTCCAGGTGTTAGTGCGTGCTGTGCTACCTGATCGGGCTTGCTCTGAGCTGCTCCTTGCGAGCTGAGGTGGACGTTTCCTTCTAAACAGAAAAATTCTACGTAGGTATTATAATAAAGCACATAGCAATTTAGTAAAAAATACTCTTTTTTACCAAAATGGCATTCTTCTAAAAGAGAGCCAACCAGCTTTTCATAACACTTTTTAAATTATTGGAACCGTTGATATTCTTAAAAAAAAAAAAAAAAAAAAAAAAAAAAAAAAAAAAGTGGAAGTTTTCTCCTAAAACTTGGGTTCTTTTCCATGCTGTTCAAACCGAGACTTCAATGGCACAAGCTAAGCCAGATGAAGGAGGAGACTGAACCCCCAAGCTCACGGCTCGTGCCCCGCAGCCCTGAGAGCCGCGGGGGCTCCGGCCCAGCGCCGCTCCCGGCTCGCGGCTGGAAGGACGGACGGACGGACGGACGGACGGACGGATGGATGGATGAACAGAGGGGCGGATCGCTCCCGGCCGCGTCACGGCCCCGCCGGGCGCCCGCCTCAGGCGCTCCCTCAGGCTGCCGCCGCCCTGCGTCACGGCCCGCTCCGCGCCGGCGGAAGCAGCGGGGGAGGCGGGGCGGGAAAGCGGCATTAAAGCAGCGGCGGGGCCGTACCGGGCCGGCCCGATGGAGCCGGGCAGCGGGAGCGGCTGCTGGTTCCTGTACTACGCGTACGGCAGCAACCTGCTGCGGGAGCGGCTGCTGCTGCGAAACCCCTCGGCCGCGCTCTGCGCCCCGGCGCGCCTGCAGGTGCGTGAGGGGCCGCGGGGGGCCTGAGGGAGCCCGGCATTCCCGCAGGGAGCCCGGCATTCCCGCAGGGAGCCCGAGCGTCCCCGAGGAGCCGCACGTCCCAGGGCTGCCTGCGGCGCGGCGCTGCCCCTCCCCCGGCAGGGAGCGGGCGAGACGGCGGTGCTCGGTTTTGTGCCGTGGTGCGCAGTGACGGGACAAGGAGCGATGGACGTGAACTAGAACGGAAGAAGTTTCACCTCAGCATGAGGAGTAACTTCTTGACGTCGAGGGAGGCAGAGCGCTGAACAGGCTGCCCAGGGAGGCTCTGGAGTGTCCCTCTCTGGAGACGTTCCAAACCCTCCGAGGCGCGTTTCTGTGTCAGCTGCTTGAGGTGACGCTGCCTTGGCGGGAGGGGTTGGACAGACGATCTCGGGACGTCTCTTCCAACCCTGGCTATCCTGTGCTTCTTGACCCAGGGCCTGCTGCCGGGGCTGCCCACCGCAGAAGGAATGTTTGTGGTAGTCCCACTGCTGCAGGGTTATCTGGCAGGACTTGACCTTCCAGGCTGCCAGCCATGACCCATGGCCCCTGTGTAAAACACCATGGACTTTGAAATGTAAAGTAGCAGGAAATAATTCTTTACCGTGAGGGTGGTGAGGCATTGGAGCAGGTTGCCCAGAGACGTTGTGGATGCCCCATCCCAGGTAATGTTCAAGAGCAGGTTGGATGTGGCTTTGAGCAAACCTGTCTAGTGGGAGGTGTCCCTCGTACAGGTGAGGAGCTGTCCCTGCGCTCTGCGACAGGCAGATGGGAGCTTTCACCCAGCTCTGCACACCTGCAGCTGACACCTTCATACACCCTACAGGACAGTTCTTTCTCCCTACCATTGTATCAGCTTGGCTTTAGTGTAGGCTTGGAAACACGAGCTTGTGGTCATTAAAGCTGTTGATGTACAGATCTGTGCCACTGGAAGGATGCTTGGAGGAGCAGAGCATCAACTGACACCACTTACAGATAACTTGAAGGTTCTCTTGGGGTAACTGGCAGGAAATTATCTATGTTACAGTCCAAAAACTTGTCATCAATAAACTCCCAATAATCAGATACTTGGTGTCTCTTGGGACTATCAACCTGGCAGCTGAGACTTGCTCCTGTAAAGCATAAGGAACTTACAGCTACCCCTCCACTGAATGTGCTGAGAGCCCAGCACCTTGCAGGATCAGACCTTGAAGGCAGGGAGAAAGGCACTACTAGTGTGTGCTTATCTTTGAATAAAAGCAAGCTTCTTCAGGTCGATTTCCAGGTTAGCCAGTAAGCACCTCCTGCCCCACTGCAGCCTGGCTGCCTTCTCTAGGTGGCCTTTGACTGATTGCTGTGTTCCCTGCTGACACCGGGTGGCTTCACTCCCTTTTTTCCAGCTGAAAAATCACTGATGCTAGGGAGTGAGGGACTGCAGGAAGGTTGGAGCCGATTCCTATTAATTGCTCTGTGATAGTGCTGCTTGGGCTTAACGAAAAGAGAAACAGCCTGTAAACAGAGTGCTTTGGATCCCAAACTAAAGTAACATTTTCAGTTAAACTTTAGCTAAACTTCCCTGTAATTTTAATTTTTAAAGCCTTCTTAATCTTCAACCAGAAGCTGTTAAGAAATGGGATGTGTAACAAGCACAGGTACTTAGAAGGACCAAAGACCAATTTCTTGACCCAAAAAAGTATCTCCTGTGTTTTATCCCACACATGTAAGTTACACCCATAGTGTAACTTAGTTTTCTACCTCCAGAACCAGAGTGAACTGTGCTGTTTCTTTGCAATCTCTGTTGCTGTTCTTTGGGTGGTACCTGATGATTTTATACAGTTCCTTGCAGCTATTCAGTGCAGATCAGGTCCAAGAAAATGTAACTGGAGAAATAAAGTAAAAATCGGTAGGGAGTTTCCCCACACTTTTTTTTTTTTTTTTTTTTTTTTTTGTGAGACTAAAATGAGAGTACTTGATTCTATCCGGATTTCCTTGGAGCTGCCCTGCAATTACTTGTCCTCATCTGTAACTTCAGTCTGTGACTCGACTGGACTTCTGTGCAGATAACTTGGTGCATCTAAGTAAACCCTTTCTAGTGAAATTGATTAAATAAGGGACGTTTTATGGGGCAGGAAGATGACTCATGTTGCTAGAGTAAACATTGTGGCTTTGCCAGGCTGTTGTCACTTATGCACACACACACGCACAAATTCACAAACTGATAGGTGTTCTCTGTGTGTGCCTCCAAGTGCTTTATTTTTTTGCAACTTTTTTCCCATATCAGGACAGATTATAAGAGAGTGACGTGCCTCAGATGGAGTACTAATGTGTACATGTGTGCTTCAAATCAAAATCATAGGTTCAAGAGGGTGGTTGTAAGAAATACACAAAGCTGTGGGGCTGCATAGGTTTGGGTTTTATTTTTGTTGTTGTTAAGCAAGTAGTCTTCCTTAAAGCTTGGTTTGGATTTCGGGAGGGAGGGTGTGGTTCCCTTCTGTACTGCTAGGGAAGGATCCACAAATTGGTTAATAAGTAGGAGAGAATAATGAGTGCATTGAGTCGAGTGAGAAATTACATTGATACCAGTCAATAACCCATTATTCTCTTTTTCATGTATGCTAATATTTTATATGCTTGTAAGAAAAAGTGATTTTTGTTTCCTAAAAGAAAGTTTCTACTTGCAAAAACCTGAATAAGTTCACTGAAGGAGACATATGCCTTGACTTAAAAATACCCAAGAATGTTCCAGATGAGTGGTGAGATGGCATAAACATTGTAAAATACAAGGGATGGTGTTTTATAATTGGGTAGTCTTATTAGTGCATGAGGACAGGACCCAAAGCTCACCATCTTGTAGACTTCTTTACCTTTACTATTTTCCTGGATCCTGCATAGTAGCATTTAAGTCTTATCACAAAAACCTTCAAAGGATTTGGCATGAGGTAGGTGGCACCAGGTAGGTGGTTGGCTTTGTCTCCAACTGGCTACATGTACCACTGTCCTTTGGCTGCCCCTTTTATGTCAAAAATAGGCAACAGCCCCAGTTTCAAGGGGAAATTGATTCTCTGCATTGCTTTCATTTGCAGGATTTTAAGCTCGAGTTTGGCCATCATCAAGGCAGGACAAGTTCTGTCTGGCATGGAGGTACAGCTACCATTGCTCAGAGCCCCGGGGACGAAGTGTGGGGAATAGTGTGGAAAATGAACACTTGCAATCTAAGTTCTCTGGATAAGTAGGTGACTTAACTTTTGCTGTCTTCTGCTACTTTAGAGTGGTTGAAAATGAGTTAATTTTTGGTAAAGAGCTGTATGGAAGCTATGGTGTTGGAATCCAGAAGATGCTTTTGACTTTAATATGTGAATTCTATTTCACAGGATGTGTATTGACTTCTGACACTTGTGTGATTATAATAGCTTTGTTTTCAAGCTAAAGCTACTTTTAAGGGTATTTTAACAATCTGTGGATCTTGATTTGAAGTCATGCTCCTTTTATTTTTTTTAACCTGTCTTCCCAATTTTCTGTCTATTTTAAATTTCTAAAATCTGTATTTGTCCTATGGTGTTTTTCCCATTACTTTAGGGAGAATTTCTTTTGAGACTGACATCAGTGTCTGTCTGTATACATCTGTAGACTCCAGAGACTCCAGTTGTGGCAGAAAAGGAATAGATAAGGACAAGACTGCAGAAGAGAGATCTTTAATAGAGGCAAAGGGACCTTTTGGGGAAGTTATTTGACATGTCATCTCTTCTAAGGACGTAAACTTTTGTGAGCTTGAGGAATATCCAAGCAGAGAGCTGTGGTGTTAAAGTTCCCCCCCTTCAAATGGGAGAGGCTGACTACACCTTTGCAATGCATGGTGTAGAATGTTCTACCTGTGCCTGGTAATTAAGAGATGTTCAAGGAACCCTGAGCAAGTTGCTCCCAGGCTGAAGTCTGAAAGACCACCTGGTTAAACAAAGCAAGGAATAGCATGACTTCTTGCAAGGTCTAAGACAGGACTTAATCTCCAAAACTTTGCCTGCTGCCTTGTGCTTGTTGCAGCTTTTGAGATGTGCCTGCACAGCATGGTGCTTCTGATACACGAGGATTGTTTGTTCAGAGCAGTTAATCACTGACAATTCCAGTAGAAATCTGGGCTAGTAAAAACAAGGGAGCAGGGCATAATAAACCCAGTGAAAGCACTACCTCAATACTATTCTCCTGCCTCGGGTACTGCTGCAATTCCAGTGTGTAAACATGTCCTTAAAATCCTGGCAGTGATACTTGGTTCCAATGTGCTTTTTGCTGCCTATGTTGAACCTGAAATACAACAGAAACTGCTGCCCAAGTTCTGTTAGGACCTTATGGTAATGGCCACTCTTGAGCTCTCTTGTCCTGGCTGGGAGTGTTAGCAAGAAGGCATGAGCATCAAGTTGGCATGCTTGTGCTTGTGGACAGCTTCACATGTCCCTGCTTTATTATCTCCTGAGTTCCTCTGCTCTTGCTTACAGTAGCACTTAAGCATCGTGACCCTCTTCTGCTGACCTTTACTTAAAACTCCTGATTTGCCATGCTTTCCTGAAGCATAAACTTCCTAAGTATGATAATCCTGTCTTACAGCATCTGCTTTTGTGTTTCCCCTCCATGGGGACAGTATTTTGTACTTTGACTTCCATAAGTGTTTACACACTGTTTACAGTAGACATAGTGTAAGATTGCAGATCCCTGGTACTTGTTTGATGGCATAAATTTCAATGCTTGCTAAGGTACTAGAGACTTGAGTGCTGTAACACCACCAAAATCTGCAGCATGGACATGAGCACTACAGATTACTTTTTCCCAGTTGCCTCACTGATGCCATGGAAGCAGACTGAAAATTGGATGTGTTCTTGGCTTTTATAATCATAGTCAATAGTGCTCTTCTAAGAATTGCTCCTAACCCACTCAAATGAGCTTGCAAATGGTTCTGCTGAAGGTCTTGGGATCCTTTGGCTGCATACAAGCTGATATATTTGTAGGTTATCCTCCAAGTTGTTTCCTGAAATTGCCATGTATTCCAAAAAGAAAGTGACCACCTGGTTTTTTTTGCCCCTCCTAATCTGGGTAGTCTCTGCATTGTTATCCAGAAGCAGAGGAGGGAACGTGTAATTGAGGCTACATGTAATTAGTTGAAATACTAACAAAACAATGTAATATATAGAAAACAAATATGGGAGGGGAACCTTTTGCTTAGATGGCAGAACTCTTTGGCTTCAAATTCATGTTTTTTGCTGTTTCAGTCACTTCTGTGGGGTTTTTGTCCTCTGTACTTCACAAACCTGTAAGTTACAGACTAAATAATGACTTTCCTCATAGAGTCTAGCAATGGATGTTACTGAAGTTCTCTTGCTCTCACACAATCACATGACTTATTTTGTAGTCTGCTGGCCTTGAATCTGCAGTTAGCTTCCAGTCTGTACTTGCACTCAACCTAGTTACTTGGCTAACATGGCCCACATTATGTATGTTATATAACTTGAAATGGTAGCAAGTCTTTGAGAAAAAGATGAGTTGACAAGTTTATATTGGACAAGCAGGGTTAAAACCATGTTATGACTCGTAGCTAAAGTACATCTAAAGCTAATTGTGCTATAAAATCTCTTGTATTGCTTAAGCTTCTCATTTACTTCTTACTGTTTTCTCAGATTTTTATTGGTGGCTAAATGCCAGTGGTTGAGGACAATAAGTAGCCTTGGTTTTGAATCTTTGCTTTTGAAGCATAATTTTGCTAATTAAAAAAAAAAAAAAAACAAAAAAAAACCAAATAGTTTTTTTGCCCTGACCTCGCTCATTGCTGCTCTGTATCTTGTGCAAATTAAAAGGTGTCTTGGATTATTCATTGGAAAGTGCATTGCACAAGTTGTGGAAGTTTCCCCTTATTAAAATGTAACACAATGAACAAGATAAAATTTTGCAATTGTTTCTTTATCTGAGTGTCAGCTAAGGAACATGCGTCTGGCTCATTAATTCTGATAATCTGTTTCTCTTTCAGACTACCTGTCTTCCACAGTAATTAATTTAGGAATAATCTCTTTCTGACTTTGCAGGTTAATCGCAAGTCATAATTTCTTACAGAGCTGAAATAATAAAAGTGAATGCTGCTTTTTCTCTAAATTTTCTTATATGAAACAAGTTGGCACAAAAAGCACTGAAATGTTTTGCTTCATTTGTTTTTCTTTAAGTATATTAAAGCACAGACCAGTGGCCTGCCTTGAATTCTGTTATAATAAATCCATATGTTTAATTGCATAGTTGGTTTGAAAGATGGATTAGTTAATTGACATGATAGGAATATATGTCTCTTACAGGCAAGAGGGAGTTGAGGATGGCATTTATGTCCCAATAGAAGTTAATGTACACACACAAGCAGGAAAGGTACTGACCTGTCGAAGCTACCAGATGAAGGACTATGTCTCTGGTCCCCCTTCTCCACAGTATAAAAAGGTAGGTGATGCAGCACTTTAGTTATGGAAGAGTGTACAGAAGTTTATAATGCAGTACTTCTGTGCTATTTAATAAGTACTTTGATTACAGTGGATGGAAGGCATGACTACTGTAAAGGTATAACAGTCCTTGTGCAATGTACTGCTGTAATGATGCTCACAGGAGATTGCTAGCTCTTACAGGCCTTTTAAATCAGCTTGGGGTTTTTGGTTTAGTTATACTTTACAGGAAGTCCCTGTATAACTTGTGAATTAGCTGTGATTTGCACAACGATTTCTGGAGGATGCTGTTCACGTATATGTGGCAATTCTCTGTTTGAAAAATTAAATACTCCACTGAAAGGACAGAGGGAAGCTTCTGTGGGGAAAATACAGCACCTGGCTTGTAGTTTCCAGGACGTGGATTATCCTTACTGTCACAGGAAGTACTTGCTATCATGGCAGGGTGCAGCTGTTGCCTTTTACCAAACACATCACCAGTACACCACAGGGCTCCAGCAGCATTGCAGAGCACTGCAGGGTTCCCCCTTGATGGCTGGTGAGGCAGAAGTGTTTCAACACTGTTCTGCAACGCTGACTCTGTAGGGACGCATGATCCAGTCACACAACAGGCCTGACCTGCTTAGCCTGTGAGATCTGTGCAGGCCCAGGCTGGGGTGGTGTGGCTGTGTGTCTGAGTGCTGCAGGTTTAGCACTGCTTCACAGACATCACTGCAGCTGGCTTTTCCTACCTGAAATGCAGAAACCAGGAGTGAGCCTGTGAAATCCCAAGTGTGCCACCTTCTCCAGACTGTGGAAGTCACTCCTATGAATGACTTCCAGGAGCACAGCTAAGACCAGCTGCTGTGGGAGTGCTGAAGAGAGGGCTTGCTTAGAAAGCAGGCTCTGCTTTTCAACAAACCTCTTCCCTGCCAACCCACCTCGTGGCAAGGCAGATCTTTAGGGCTTTTCAGGGACTTAGTATATAGTCTGCTGCTGTGTGTCAGCTCTCAGTGGTATGCTGAAAGTGCAGACCTCTGCTATTGGCAACTTTATAATTCCTTCCTGGTCCTGTCAGGAGCAGTTGTTATTTCTGTTCTTCTCCTGAGCCCCCATCTTTTTTTCTTTTTTTTTTTTAATTATTTAAATTAACCAGGCAGGAGAGCTAAAAACTTAAGATTACTGCATTTGCAAACAGTGATTGAACTGCATCCATCTCCTGTTATGTACTTTTTGTGGCAAAATTATTTCTTCCCAGACACCTCATCCTTGAAATGTATGCTGTTGAAAGCATGAAAACATATTTAGAATGTTCATTTCTATATGCAAGCTTGCTGGTGTCTCCTTCAAGCTGTATTCCTACAACTTCCTCTTCTCTTACTGTCACATCTTTTCTTCTTCACCAATACTTCAGTTTATTTCATGTATAGAAGGAAAGCAGCATTAATAAGCTAAGGAATCTGTGCTTTTTCACTGAGTTAAGTGTCTGTTTGTTATTCCTGTACCGTCTAGGTATTTGTTGTTGTCCTTTGGACAGCTTAGTTTTAAAAATAACTACTTTTAAAATTTTCAGCCAACTTTAGTGTCACACCTGAGTGAGAAGCAGCATATATTATTGAAATTATCATCCTGTCTGGAAAAAAAGAACTGAATAACAGCTTAATTAGAGAGTCTTGTGCACTTCAGTAACACATCAGAATCTCAGGGGTAGTTAAAAGCCTTTTCAGAGTAATTTTGTTCACGCTGTTCTGGTCTTCAGTAGTTTCCCAGAAGCCTTTGGCTAACCTTAGGTACAAATAGTGCTATTTGAGATAAATTCTCTGGGTAACTTAAATGGTTCCTCCTACTCAAGTGATTGTTTGGAGGAGTCTGTCCTTTCTATTACTGAAGGCTTTTTTTTTTCCATTTTAATTATAGGTAATCTGCATGGGTGCAAAACAGAATGGCTTGCCAACTGATTATCAGGAGAAATTAGAAGCTATTGAAACTAATAACTATGCAGGACCGGTGCCAATCATGGAAGAGATTGAAGCTGCTATTAAAGCAGAGGAAATAAATTCTGCATAGAATGCCTCTGCATTTGCTTGGCTATTCACCTTGATTTAGATATCTCTCTTCACTGTGCTGATCAGCAGTTTCTTTATTTATCAAGAAAAATGAGTTTGCTGTGCATCTGCAGTAAACCATTAGACATAACTTGCAGTCTGAAGACACATTGACATTGGTAACTTCTTTTTGTATGAATAGCTTGAGTACATGCTGAAGTACACGCTGCAAGTACATTGCAGATTTAGGAATTATCTATCTGTAATTGTCATGCAGTGCTGCATGTGAATTTGTGCTTCATGTCCAGTTTACTGACCTTTTAAAAAGAAAAACGCCATCTTCATGAGTTTTGCACCTGTTGCTTTCTGAGGAATAAGGGCTGCAGGATCAGGTCATGTGTTTGTACAAGTTATATGTATACATGATTACATTTGTTAGATGCAAAGTAAACTCAAACCTCTAAGGCTAAACCTTTTTTCTGCTTATTCTCTTAATGGTTTAAAGCCCTGTTCTTGTTCCTGTTTTATAGTTAATAGAAAAAAAAAAAAAGTAGCATTTTTTAACTCCTTCCATGTTTTAAAGCATAAGTCCAAAAGGCAGCCTGGGCCTGAAGACAACATTCAGTAAAGCATCTTATTCAAACCATCATAGCTTCCTCCCTTTCAACATCTAGTGAAAGTCATCGGTGAACTGGTTAACTACAACAAAGAGATTTTTAAAGAATTCATTTTAATTTGGTATTTCTAAGTTTTTTTTAATTTTTTTTTTTGAACGGCTTATTTGTCTATCTAGGCCTTGGTCTAGTGAAATCAGAAAGTCTCCTTTGAGTCTTAGCACATTTATTTTGTGGGGTTTTTTTCTCTATTAAACCCTAAATTATCAGACTTGGCCTCTTGTATTTTTTTTTTTCTCCCCGCAGTTTGACAACCCAATGCAAAACTGGAAGCTTTTGTAACATATAGAGAATTTATTTTCATGGTACTTTGTAACCCCTGCAGTTAGTCTTTGGGGGAATGAGGAAAAATTGACAACCTGGAAGATGTCAAATCCCTGAGATTTGGCTTATCTTCTTCACAGTGTATTTTTTTCTCTTGATGTGCAGAGAGGTGTAAGATATAACTTATGTCACTGTGTGACTGCTTAGATAAGCAAATGATAAAATAACAGACTGACCATGTCTTCTCTGTATAAAATGTTTTCTATAAACTTCTGCCAAGTATGTGTAGCTGCTGTCCTGATGTAGTATGTCTGTTTCCAGAGTTGGGCACAGTGACTTCTCTAAAACATGGTACTTTCCGTATTAGCACTGTCTGAGTAAATAAAACTGTGATTACCAAACCTCTACCATGCCTGTTCAGTGTGCACCCCTCAAGAATATCACAGATTGCTAAGGTTGGAAGGGACCTCTGGAGATGATCCAGTCCAACATCCTGTCAAGGCAGGGTCACCTCGAACAGGTAACACAGGAACACGTCCAGGTGGGTTTGGAATGTCTCTGGAGAGAGAGACTCCACGACCTCCCTGTGCAGAACGCGTTGTTGATGTAAAATCTGATGTGGGAATGCAGCAGAAGCCTCCATTGGCTTTTTGTGGTTTTTTAATGGATGTAAAGTCAGTAGGGAGAGCACAAGTATGCGTGAAGTACTCCTCTGGCAGTATCCTTGCGCGGGGGGAGCTGGTCGCTGCCAGAGGACCCCTGGCCCCTCTCGGGGGAGGAGGGGTGGGTGCGGAGGGTGAAGGGAAAGCCTTGGGCCATTCCTGCGCGGGGAGGAGCCGCTTCCCGCTGGGGAGGAGAGACCGTGTGTGGGGCGGGAGGGGGTGAGGGAGCGCCCGTGGGCTCCTCCCCTGGCCTCCTGCCTTCGGCGCCGCGGTGAGTGCCGGGGAGCCGGGAGCTGCCGGGGGCGCGGGCTGGCGGGTTCCAGCGTCTGCTTTCCGTAAAGCAGAAAGGCTTGAAAGGCGGGAGGGGAAGGGGTGCGCCGCTCCTGAGCTGGAAACCTCGGCGCTCCTTCGTGTTTCCTCAGGAGGGTCCCTCCCGCCCGGCGCTGTCTGGCGGGCAGCGGGGACGGGAGCAGCGCCCGCAGCTCCGCGGACGGCGCGGAGACAGCGCCTTCGTGCGAAACGCAGCAGCGTAAATGCCGGCGTAAATGGTGCTCCAGATGCTGGCGAGGATGCGGTGCTCCCCAGGGCTGTTGGGAAGGGTGGCGAGGTCCCAGGGACGGAGGAGGTGGGAGGGATGCGTCGCTGCCCTCCCGTCCTGGCGGCCGTGGTACAGTGAGCCATTTGCTTCCCCGAAAGCCGCAGTGGGGATCCCAATCCAGGCGCGGAGGCGCGCGGCACTCGCTTAGGCCCCGGTGCTTTGCCCACCTACTGCGAAAGAAGCTGGAAGAGAAGGAGGCGGGAGCGTTCGCGGGGCAGGATGGTGCCCCGCGGCCTGGCCGCGATTCCATCAGTTCCGTGATTCCATCAGATCCAAGTTTCCGTGTAGGATTCGCTGTTGGTTGAATGTGGAAATAGTAAATGACAGTAGAAAAGCAGTTCCATGTTTATAGACAATAGTGAATTGCCCCCTCCTCCACTGTCTCTTAACAAACAAACAAACAAAAACCCCCAAAACAAACAAACAAACAGTCCCAAAAATTTCTCTGGTTGGAGAAAGTTTCTCTGCTTTCTAATAGTAGCTCCTTATAATTTAGTGATATTTTCACACCGGGAAGGAGTTACAAGGAAGTCACATAACGTCTCCCTGACAGGGGCTTCTTAATGCATCCAAACACTATATATAAAGTCATATTTCTATACAAAGGAATCTCTTAAGATATGTAGGAACAAAACCTGTGAGGGATGTGAATATTTCTGTCAAAGCCTATGCGTTTTAAAGAAAAGCTCGTCATTTTACCAGATGGAGGCAGAAATAATTTCTTCTGCATTCTTTTATATCTGTTGCTCTTCAAATAACTAGGGATGCTTACAAAAGCTTATGATACAGTCAAAAGAGAGGGAGGAACATCCAATGAAAGATGCTGATCTCTGGGACCCCAGAGCGATTCAAGAGCGTGAGTTTAATGGATTTAGAGGAATATTACGTTAACATATGGCTCCCTGGGCATTTATTGACATGTGTAGCATCACTGATGCTAGTTAGAGATTGTGAAGTGGGGCGTGATGAGTGTGCTTTAATTCACACAAACAGAATAATTTAAGATCTGCATGGGGACTCTGTACAAGCTCTACCGATGCACCATTTTTGCTATAATAGTAACAGGCTATTTTTAGTACCTTTGGGAGTACATTGCATTGCTTCTCATCAAACTGGCAGACTTTTTGTGTAGCACATGTGCCCATTTGCCTTTAATCTCTGTGTCTTTTTTAGTGTTCTTGAAATAAGTAAAATAGCTAAAGTTCTTTTAAATGTGAGAGCTGCTTTGTGGAAATAGGTGTTTTATTCACTTTTTATAGTCAAAGACTGACTGCTGTTTGTATGCATAAGATGTGGACAATCAATCCCTTTTCTGTCTCTCCCAATGATAGCAAAAAGTAGAATTTATGTTGGCCTGACAGAGTCCAGATTACCAAGCATACCAAAATTTCCAGTTCTCCTCTTGCTGTAATGACTCTGTAGTAAGTAACTGGCACTGTAAAATAGCTTTTCTCAGGAAACAAATCTGACTTGAAGACACAAAGGGCATAGGGCTCTATTTCAGGTGAAATGGAGCATTGTTTTCATACAGCCACCTCTGGAAGAGTGATCGTCTTGTGCATGCTCGGGACAGAAGGCTGTGTTAGTGGGGACTTCACTAGCCCTGGGCTGGCACTCAGATTTCTGTGCTTCACTGTTGTCCTGACAGAGTTGGCTTCTAGGTGCTGTGTAAATCCTGAAGGTAATCCAGCTCGTGGCTGCAGGTAACTAGGTAATAGCAGAGGACTTTATTTCACAGGCAGTTTGGAGGAACAGTTCTTGTCAGAATAGCAAAACTGCAGTAGTAGTATTGACTGAGTTTTCAACTCTTCAAAAATATTCTAGATTGGTATCAAATTAGTTGCTTTTAGGGACAGTTGTTAATTAAGTTGCTCCTTGTATTGCCTTTACTGTGTCATTCTACACAGTCTTAATTCCCTAGCTGACCCAGAAGCTGAAATGTTTTTTTAGCTGTACTGTAAGATCCTTCAGCCCCTTTATCTACAGCATTTACCTTTGACAAGACCTTGTTGCAATAAACCAGCACATTCTTTGCTGCCAGGGGTTTTTCAGCGCTGGGAGTGGAACAGGCATCACAGTTTTGTTAGAAGAAAGAGCTAGGATATCTTAGTAAAAAGAGGATGTGAGGAGGGCAGGGCCAGGAAAAGTCGAAATGTATATATGCTTGCACAATGCTGAGAGTAGAGGGAACTCAGAGGAAACACGAGATAGAAGTGCCAGTGCCTTTGTGCAGAAGGCATTGGCGCCGCTGCAGCTTATTGGCATGGATTGTACAAAACCTTGCTGGAAGTACGATGCTCTTACTGTACCTCTTACTATGACAAATTTCATTTCCTTGTTTCATTTCCCTCCTTATTCCTGGCCTGATCCCCATCTTGCTTCCTCTTTTTATTCTCAGTGGCACAGGTTTATGATAGCATTGATTGCCACACTTGCTGTTGCTTCTCTTATCACTTCAATCTCCATCAGCATTTCATTTGGCCAAGATCCTGTCTTCCCTTTCTTCTTGGCTTTTACAGCCAAGTGGGTGGATAAGTATTCTGTTCTTGGGTTCTTTTTAATTAGTTCTAGTCTGTTTCCTGCCTTCTTCACCTGACGGACTTTGCTGTCCTCAAAATGGCTAACTGCATTTCCTCTTCAACATCACTGGCAGCCTCTTTAATAAGTAATTGGGTTTTTTTCTTTTTACTCTTAGGAGCAAGAAGTCCATTCTCTTCCCAGATAGGAAGCTTTTCCTTGTGAGTGTTTCTCCTGTTGTCTTCTCATACCAGACTCCTGCTTCATTCAGGTATCACTTGTCTTGTCTGTCTCCATTTCTCCTTAGGTGTTCTGGTGTTTCAGATGCTCTGTCAAGCTTGCAAGTCTCCCTTTTTCTTGCTCATGTCTCCAAATAGATGTGTTCACAAGCTGTTGCTGTTAGAACAGGTGATCTGTTTTGACCATAACTTGTAAGAGCCTTAGGGTGTTTTTCAGAAAAGACACTTACTCATTTATTCACTTTAGCCCTTTCAGAAATGGAAGGCAGTATACTGAGGTATCTCACATTAATGTATGTCTCAGTCTTTTCTAACAGCATCCCCATGACTGATGCAACATCAGTCACACGAAATTGAATCCAGCATCTGGAGGGCTCAAGATAAGGCAAAGAACACTGTGTGCACTCTAGTAAGGAAGTACTTTCAATGCCTATTTATAAGTTGCATTCACCTTTAAACATACCAGATGTGTAACCTAGCATTGTAAAACTGACAGACCCTTCTACAAAAGACTTAGCAACCTTGTGTTCCCTCACTGAAAAACTCATATTGGAGCACTATGGAAGCTGGGGCTCTTTGTAGAAAAAGAGATGATGGGATGCAGATAAGCTGGAGACTTCATGTTGTCACACACTGGCCTCATGTTTTTAAAAACACCCGCAAAAAAAACCCCAACAGCACAAAAACCCCCAACAACACAAAGAAAGCTCCAGTGAAACAGAATCATTTATGTCAAGTTTCTTAATACAGCTGATACATTTTGCTATTAATACATGTAGTAGGAAGTCTTTCTGTTCCAGCACCATTTGAAGTGTTCAGCTCTTCATCCGGTATGGATTTTATTAATCTATGAATGGTGGAAATTTCAGGGTTTGTTTTTTTTTTTTTTTTTTTTGTACTAAAAAGGACTGATGAAAAGTACTAAGTACTCCAGTACTGGATGGTGTGGGGTTTTGCATTATATTTAGTATTTTCATTGAAAATATCACTGAGTATGTCATCATGCACAGAATTCATATTCCCAGTCCTGACTTCCCTGCTTGGCATTCTCCTTTTCTCCATGATGTTCAGCCTCACATTATATTCCTTTTTGCTTGGTTTCTTGTTTCTCCATTCTCCTGCAGATCACCTGATGTGAAAGGGAACATACTCTGTCCTGCAGCATTTGTATGCACACCCCTTCCAGTGGCAACCATGGTTTGTACTGACTTGGATGTAGTCAGATGCAGGACAGACATCTTTGAGACTTTCTTGTCATTCTATGTTTTTCATGTTCTGTCCTGCTGCTGTATTTCTTCTTTCTTTTCTTATGCTCTTTGTAGATGGAACTGAAATAGTGAAGAAAATGCTTCTATTTGCTTTATACACTTGACAGCGTGTTGGTTCATTCTTATGGTTTTCTGAAGATTTGTCTCAGTTCTTACAATCTAGGAAGAAAGAAAATGCATTAGAATAATGTGGTCCTAGAATTGCCAAACCAATCAAGGAATGTTGAGTGGATGCAGTATCTTGAAAAATAGGGTTAATATTCTAATTGCATGTTTTAAGATGATGCTATCTCGTTAACTAAAGCCTACAGAAGTTTAAGGCTAAATGATGTTTTCAACATGCTTGGTCTTCATTTACAGAATGAGCTTTCTTGAACAAAGAGATGTGCCAGTGTGGCTTCTGGAAAGCTGAGTGACTCAGAAATCAACTACTTCCTTGGGTGGGTCATTTGAATGGGGTAATGAAAGCTTGATTTGTCTGAGTAGATGCAGTCACTTACTGGTGTGGTGAGAAATTCAGATCACTTGGTTACATTCCGTTTGTTGGAAACAGTTTTTCCATTTTGGGAGTTGGCTGTGACCCAGAACAGTTGTGCTGGGGATTTGCCAGGTCTCAGCCCTTGGAGAGCTCAACTTTTAAGGCAGTTATCTGGATCCATGCAGGTCAGCAACCTTAAGTTGGGACCTGTTGGGAAATCCAAGGGGCTAAGCTGGTTTGCCCAGCTGGTTTGAGTGTAGATAGTTAGTATCACTAAAATGCAGTAGCATAAACTGTGTCTTTCTCCAGCATCAAGCAAGAGAAGCTTCACTGATGCAGACAGCAGCTTCTGATATAGAAACCTATAGAAATGAGATTGTTCCAGTAGCAGGTCACTTAGGATAATCTGTGATCTGACAGGGCTCAGTTATAGCTTGACAGGGGAATGCTGGGGAGCATTTGGGAAAGTTTACCGTCACTGCAAATGTCTTGGGAAATCGTGAGATTTTTGTAGCAGCAGAGTTGGCATACTTACAGAATTGTTGAAGGGTTTTGTGTTTTGGTTTTGTTAATATGACTGTAATCAGAATCTAAGACCATTCTTCCAGATATTCCTTGACCTGTTGAAACAACAGTATGGTTTAACTGTTACTGGGTGTTGTCAGTCATTTGTGTTGATCATGCAGATTCTTGCTGAATGTGTGGAGGTGATTCAGTTGTGATCGTGGCAAAAAATTAGCTTCCTGCATGGGAAATTGTATGTGCAAGTTTGTACCTAAATAGTACATAAATGAACTTACTGTTGAATTGTAATTTCAGTATAACTTCATGCCTACTATATGGTGGGAACATTAGCTAAAATTACAAGAAGCCCTGCTTTAGTAATACAATAGAGAGCAGTCTGATCCTGATTCCTCTTGTTTTATGCCTTGTAGAGAAAAATAGGAATAAATGGACATCTAAAAAGAGCTCCCAAGAGGTGGTTTGGAGAACAAGGGTATACGCTGTGTATATATTTGAAGACAAAGAGAGGGCATTCATGATAAAGAATATGGTTTCAAAATGAGCTCCCGCCTGGTGTTGGTGAACCTTGTGTCCTTAGAAGCTAAACTATTTTCCCTAGTTTAGCTAAAACTGCCTCAGAGTTCATAGGCCTTGCTTTCAGAAACAGTCATTATATTTGCAGCACTTCATACAGTCCCTTGTTGTAACAACAAAAAAGCAGAGTGAATTGCTACTATAAATTAATTCCTCCTACAAAATTAATTACTATGAAGTATAATTTTATTCAGTTTATTTCCTTGTCCAGATTATGATTGGACAGATGCCCTGCTTTGTCTACAGAAATATGAAAAGCTAATAAAAAATATTAAATTATGCGTTAGGAACAGGCAGTTAATAAGGCAGATGCCAGTGGTGGTGTTCGAGGGAAACTAGAGTAAAATACTGGTAGAGGAGGTAGACTGCCTGTTGTAGATATTTTATTTTTCAAAACCTGAACAAATAAATGGAAGTACCTAAGGAAGAAACATTATTAAGAAGTTGGCCATGATACTACACAGAGTTTGGGAGTATTCTGTGATGTCTAATTGAAGGATGTGTATGCATAGAATAAGGTTTAAACTGAGGTCCTGTGCAATTACTTTTTGCAGGCTCGGTAATGTGAAGGACAGATTTCGTGTTTGCCTGAAATTAAATCCAAGCTGACCTGTCACTACAAACGGACAGTTTTTCAAAGATGAGGCTTGGTGGAGCGGCTTCTTGGTATCTCAGCGATGGAAGGCCAGCTTTGTGCTAATGTGGGCATTTCTGTGAACAAACCTCCAGGAGCAAGCCCTCAGTCCTTCATTGCTTTGCTGAAGGTTCACCGAGAGCTTCTGGTCGGTAGGATCCGAAACACACAGTGTTTGATTGATAACTTGATTAAGAACGACTACTTCTCCACTGAAGATGCAGAGATCGTTGTCCAGTTTCCTACTCAAGCAGATAAGGTATATTTTTTTTTCTCTAGCCAGTGAAGCTTTTGGTTATGGGTTCATCTGACAATTTTATATCTAGTGTGTTTTCTAATCTTTCTTGTTTTGGAGTTTTTCCACTTTGTTCTTCCTGGATGAGTGTCTCCAGCACATCCCTTTCCAGCAGGGCTGGCACTGCTGGTTATGCCCGTTGGCAGCTGTAAGAATTTAGCAGGGTGATAATTGCTGTTCTGTCCCTCCCAGCTGCAGCTTTATCCTCTTATAAAGAGGTGGCCACATGGTTGTTAGAGTATAGCAAGGAAAATCTGCTTTAGGATGCTGTGGGATAGATCATCCTGCTTTAGGAGACACAGAGATGAAATGTTGTTTTGGAAGTCAATGATTGTTTGTTGTCTGTATGAACACCTTCCTTTCTCTTTAAAGACCTATGCATGTTGTAAATGTTTCTGTGGAAAATTGATGTATCCTGGTGTACTTGGGGTTTTAATTCATCTTTGGACGTGACTAGCAAGAATTATTTCCTTTCGTTAGGAGAAATTAGGGTTTACATAATTGGTCTTTGCTTCATAACTTGAAACAGCTGAGGAAATTATTTCCCAGACCAACCAGTCAGGCAGCTTCAGAACCCTGTCACAGTTAGGGGCAGGCAAACCATAAAAAATTCAAAGACCTTGGACTTCACAAACAGTGCAGATTTCCATAAAATAATCATTCTTTCTGGCGTGTTGAAATGGTAAGACAGTGCTCGCACTGTGTGTAGGGGCAAAGCTGAATAAATGCACACTGTATGAAAATCTCAATTTCTTATTGTTCGGCATAATATGCATGGTTGTTGTACCAAGGCTGAGGGGGAGGCCATGCATCAGGAGTCTAAGCAGAGACAGAGAGCAGGCCACAGTAGTGTAAGTGAAGTGGACTCTGTGGGGGCTTCTCTGGAAGGCATAAAATTGCTTTTTAGAGCATACAAATTGTCAGAAAATGCTCCATATGTTTGCTGTGCTATGTGTACATCAGCCTGATTTAAGCTCACAAGAGACCACAGTCTCTGGAAACCCTTTATCTGGTTTAGAACTGCATTCTTCATTAATTTCTAGCAAGGGGATCCTGACATTCAAAATGTGCCTCCAAATGACTGCTCTGTCTTGCAGAGGGTTTTATACTTAGGAGTGCCTTGTACTGGTGCACAGAGATCACCCTCTGCCTTGCCCATGGACGTGACACTTTGTGCTGAACTACTCCAGCCACTGCCTGGTAGCCATTATTTTTGGTAATAACTGCAGGAAGAGGGGCCATTGTACAGAGAGAGCCTGGACAATTGAGTTGCTGTGTTGGAAGGAAAGGCTGAAGGCTTTTGGCTCAGCGTTAAGATCCAGAGAGGGATTTAGCCTATCCTGCTCTGGACCTGGCTGGATTCTGAGGTACATCCAAATGTGACTAGAGTATTTACAAAACAGAGGGTGAATTTAGGGCACTGAGAAACCACCTCTATTTTCATTTTAAACAGCACGGGATTTAAAATACACTATCTAGCCAAGCTGAGGAAATCCTTTGGGTTCCCTGTTGAGGAGTAATATTTATCCATTTTGTTTCTGGTTAGTGTGATTGAGCTACAAGTTCAGACCTTAACTTGCAGAACCAACTCTCTCACAGCATTCAAACACAAACAGCAACTGAGTTTTGTGGTGGCTCCAATTCAGAGCTGGATTTTGATTTTACCTTTTTGAAGCACCAGTTTTGATTCTGGCCCCCTCCCCCAGTCCAGAAAGGATCCTAAAGCAGTTAACAAGTATTACTGTGATAAAATGCTGTGTATCAATGATATTTCCTGTGGTGTTTCTTCAGGTTCGCAAAATTCTAGACTTGGTTCAAAGCAAGGGAGAAGAAATTTCGGAATATTTCGTCTATGTCCTGCAGAAAGTCACTGATGCTTACTATGAGCTTCAGCCGTGGCTGGATGAAATAGGTTACAAGCCTTCAGAGAATATTTGTAGTAAACCTGTGGTAAATACAGATCCAGGTAAGGTCATGCATCTCTATCCCTTCCCTTAGAATTACCCTGCTCTGTAGGAAGCTCCAAACAAGTGACAGAAGAGTAAGAGTTTTGGGAGCACAGCCAGAGTAAATAACTGTGTGCTTGCTAGCAGTGGTAGCCAGATTATATCCACTGTATAATACAAGGATAATGTTGATTCCTGCTTTGTTAAACTCAGGCTCTTTCTGCATTTGTTTGTGGGTATGTAACACAATGGCAGAAGCACCTTGTACCAGCTGTAGTATTTTCTAAGCCTCTACTACAATTTATTGGCAACATTGTGATGTGTTGGCCATGGACTAGCCCGTATTTCATGATGAGAACAGTCAAGCAATGAGGCAGGTTGCCCAGAGAGGCTGTGCAGTCTCCATGGGGGTTTTCAAGGTCCAACTAGACAAAGCCCTGAGTAACCTCATCTGATGTCAGAAATGATCCCGTTCTCAGCCGGAGGTAGGACTAGACCTTCTGAAGTCCCTTCCAACCAGAATTACTGTCATGCTAAATGATCGTTTTTAGCAACCCTAAAAATCAGAGTATAAGCATTGCAGAAATTATTTCCTCTGGAGAGGTTTTCCCATACTACATAAATATAAGAATTACTTTGTCCCCATCTGAAGCAAAGTTTCTGTTGAAAACCACAGGCCAATGTTGTGCAATAACTGAGATTCTCTTTTTTTTTTTTTTTTTGTCATCTTAAAAAAATCTTTTGAGGTGCCTGGTACTAGGTTTCTAAAATGAATGGCTTCTATATGCACTAACATAAATTACTAAAGAAGGTAGGAAAGAATAACCACCTTCCCAATAGAACTGCAGCTGGAATATAAGTACAGTGAAATCGGTGACCAACAACTCCAACAAGCCTTTGCAGAGAGTTAAGCAGCCTTTAACAGAGGGTCAGGAGCTTGGCTTTGAGTCTCAGCTGAAGGATAGCAGCCCCTTAAACCAATGCAGCATCAGTACTGGCTTTCAGGAAGTGGTGGTTCACATGTGACCTTTCTTTAGCACCTGAATTTCCAAAGTGGGTGATGATGGCAACACAAATAGAATCAATCTGCCAAAGAACTCTTTCCACATTAGAATTACTTTTGTTTATTACCCGTCTGAGTTCCCAGAAAGGTGGGTCATTGTATGCATAGGTTTTTAAATAATAGTCTCTTTAATAATAGTTCTCTGTCTTTTTAGTCAGCAGGTATTGCCAGAAACTCAGACATGAACTGGGACGGGACTCCAAGTTTTTTATGTTGTATGCTCAGAAGGAGGAGATGCTACTTGAAGAAATCTACTCCAACAGTATTATGGAGCTGGTCAGTTTTACCAATGAGAGTCTTGGCCAAGTGGGTCAATTAGAAGCCCTTTTTGATGATGCAGTTGGGCTAATTAATGAAGATGGAGAGACTGTTTATGTCTACGGTGATGCAGGAATTGGAAAGTCCATCTTGCTGCAAAAGATACAAAGTCTTTGGGCCAGGAAGGAATTGGACATAGGGGCCAAGTTTTTCTTCCGTTTTCGCTGTAGGATGTTTAGCTGTTTCAAGGAAGATGAAGCCATATGTTTGAAAGACCTGCTCTTCAAGTATAATTGCTACCCAGACCAGGACCCCACAGAAGTGTTCCATCACATCTTGCAGTTCCCTCATACAGTTCTTTTCACTTTTGATGGCTTTGATGAGATCTATTCCAATTTTGATCTCAGCAGTGTACCTGAGATATGCTCACCCAATGAACCCATCCACCCCCTGGCACTGCTTGTAAGCCTTCTCAGAGGAAAGCTTCTTAAGGGGTCCAAGAAAATTCTTACTGCCAGGACAGGAACTGAGATCCAAAAAAACATCATTAGGAAGAAAGTGTTGCTCCGCGGTTTCTCCAGGAATAACCTGAAGGAATACACAGCTGTGTTTTTCAAAGATGAGCAGCAACGAGTACTGGTATCAAACCAGTTGGAAGCTAACCCAAATCTCTGCAGTTTGTGTTCAGTGCCTTTATTTTGCTGGATTATCTTTAAATGCTTTGAGCACTTCCACTCCATGTTTGACAGCCACGAGCTTCCAGACAGTTCTGTTACATTAACAGATGTATTTTTGCTCATGATTGAAGTCCACCTGAACCGATCTGTGAAAACAAGTTTGCTGAAGAGCAATATCAGGAGCCAAGCAGAGATGTTCAAATCAAGAAAGGAAAGTCTTCTAGCTTTGGGTAAAATGGCATACAAAGGGATGGAGAACTCTTCCTTTATCTTTGACCAGGAAGAAGTCTCATCGGCAAACATCTCTGAAGAAGATTTGCAATTGGGCTTTCTCAGGACAGTTAAAGGTTACAGTGGCTGTGACAGTCAGGCCACTTATGAGTTCTTGCATTTAACCCTTCAGTCTTTTTTCACAGCTTTGTTCCTGGTTATGGAGGAGAAGGTGGGTACCAAGGAGTTACTTGAGTTTTTCAATGAATGTTCTTCCCTGGAGACTGCTCAGCCTAGTTGCCTTCGTATCCCCTGGTTGAAGAAACAACTAGCAGGGGAGGATCCTTTCCAAAATAAAGAACACTTTAATTTTACCAACATGTTTCTTTGTGGCCTACTTTCTGGATCCAGGCAGAAGCTCTTCAGACATTTAGTTTCGCCTGCGGTCATGAAGAGAAAGAGAAAAACACTCATCACATACCTTGGGGAGAGCATGAAATCCCACCTGAAAGGCTACACTCGGTCCAGGCTTAAAAGCTACAACCAGGTGCAGATGCAGCCCAACTTTGTGTGGATGCTGAGGTGCCTGTATGAGACACAGAGTGAGAAGGTGGGGAGGATGGCAGCCCGCCGCATGCACGCCAACTACATCAAGCTGGCCTACTGCAACGCCTGCTCTGCTGACTGCAGCGCCATTTCCTTTGTTCTGCACCACTTCCAAAAGCACCTGGCTCTGGATTTGGACAACAACAACATCAATGACTATGGAATAAAACAGCTGCAACCTTGTTTCAGCAAGCTTGCAGTGATCAGGTAGGAATCTTTGTATGTAAGCAGATCTTGCATATTCTTCGTTTATTCCCACCACAAACTGATGGGCTGAGGAATTGATCTTGCAAGTGGAGAAAAAGGAGGATTAGTGCTGCTGGAAATTAATGTTTCAGATCTTCTGAAATCTTTGTTCATGTAGTCACAGGAGCAGAGATAAGCTGTGAATTTAGAAACCAAAATGGAAAGGGTGGGAAGAAGTCCTTAGAAGCACAGACTGTTTAAATCTGTAGGTTTAGTTAGCTCCATCTCAAATTGTTTTGTCTCAGAAGAGAATTTTTATGAGAGAAGGGAAAAAGGAAACATAAGGGCATCCTTCATTATTTGACTATCATCTGAGGCCATCTCTACCCTTGGTCATAAGGGGTAAGGGAGGATCTCTTATTCACAGTAACCCTTGATCAGAAGCTCTGAATTTCTTGCTTTTGCATCCTGTCAAAATGTCCGGTTTTCATAGGACAAAACTGTCATGTACATCCAGAAAGAATGTAGTTTATGCCTTCAGATGTGGTGTTTCCCTGAGGGGATGTGAAGGGAGGACATGGCTTGGTGTGAACAGGGGGAACTGACTCCGCCTCTAACATCACAGGCCAGGTTGTTTCACCTCCAGCCCTTTGAGCTTGTACCATGTAGCTATATTTAATTTGTCCAAACATTTAGGTGTGGAAAATCAGGAACTTCATATATATCTTTTTATAAAGCTCCTTCAGCCTCATGAGAATTTTTTTTTAACAATTGTTTTCTTCATCCTGTTTGGCTGTGCCTTGCCTTGTTTTCCTCTAGAAATAAATCAAAGCCAGTGACTCTTGGTTTTTTCCCCAGTTATTTGCAAATTGACTGACTTCCCAGGAGAAAGCATAAGGAAACTCCTTGGGAAAATGCATAAGTACGTAAGACAAAACAAAGAAGAAAAGGCCAGCCTTTCATTCTTCATGCCTATCATGTGATTATGCCATACACAGTGTGATCCTAACACCATCCCCGGCACCAAAACAGCCTTTTAGGTTGCTCTTTTAGCATCCCTTTATGGATCTTCAGAGGTTGGAACTTATTTCTAATGAGCAATTTCTTTAGGTCAAGAAATGTTGTTTCCAACAACTTGACTATCCCTTTCAAAGAAGCAGGCTGTCCTGATCTGTAGAAGTTGGCTGATGTCTCCTGTGTGCTGGTGCATTTCAAAGGGACCTTTGCTAACTAGCAAAGGCTAGGGAGGCTGTTGGTGATAAGGGACTCTAAGAAGGAAATCTTCCGTTACTGAGTTTGTGTGCAAACTAAATGTGGTCAAAATGTTTCCATCACGACAGCTTTGCCTAGAAAATGTGGTTCATGGCAATCTGAATGCTTCACTTGAACCTGTCCATTTAGTGAAGTTGAAAAAGCTTGAGAAGTTAGAAAACCCCAAAACAACAACAACAAGAACAAAAAACCCACCCCAAAACAACTGTGAGAAGAAGCATTTTTATTCTATGAATGACTGACATTGATTTGTCTCGTGTCTGGCTGGGACAATAAACTTAGAAACATCTAGCATACCCATGGAAGCACAGTTCTGTTTTCTGGCCAGGGCTTTTCACAACCTTTATTTGGTGAAGCCTGAATGTGTTGTGACTTTCAAGATGCCTGGCTTTCACTGTGTAGTCAGAGAGAAGATTGCAAGACTAGTAGTTTGGACAGCTTGCTTTTGCTAGGGTGTTAAGCAGACTTTCTTCCTGGAATCACAGTAAGCACAGGAAGAGGGTGAGATGTTTATCTGTAGTCTGACTTCCTACATTTTATTGTTGTAAATTCTGTGGACAGCTTCCAGAGCATTACCTAGGAGATCTGGGGCTTTCTGATTTTTTCAGTTTTGGAGTGAGCCACATGAATGTGAGCTCACATTTCCCTTAAGAGCTTTTAATATGTGGTATAAGGACCTGTTAAAATATCAGAGGAAAATGCATAGGCCTCTAGTAATTTGTTAACTCACAGGTTATGAACATTCCTAATACGTATTGATTCAGACTTTTCATTCCCTTCTTTTCAGGCTCAGTGTAAAT
This sequence comes from Chloebia gouldiae, assembly GCA_003676055.1. Classification (NCBI taxonomy): domain Eukaryota; kingdom Metazoa; phylum Chordata; class Aves; order Passeriformes; family Passeridae; genus Chloebia; species Chloebia gouldiae. Next base: position 40,401,307 of record QUSF01000003.1, read on the forward strand.
CAGATCACAGATCACGGTGTAAGGATCTTGTATGAAGAACTCTCCAAGTACCAAATTGTGTCTTTCTTGGGGTACGTACCCAGCTGGGAGCAAAACACTCAGCAGTGACACTAGAAAATAAAACTCTAGTGCTGCCAGTACTGACATGGCAGAGGTGGGCTGGAAACTAGTTACCTCCTCATTTAAGCAACTCAGCTTTTTGTGTCAGAAATGATTCTGTGACAGTTCACAGGGACAAGGACCACAGTTTCCTCTCATGTCACACTCCCTCACAGCCTCCTGCTGGCATCAAACCCTTCTGTGGCACAGTGTGCACCACTGTCAGGTTACTGAACTGTGTGAGCATGCTAATTTTCATACTGAAAGTCTTCTGCTGTGGAAGGGATGGACTGCAAGCAAGAGAGCATGCGTAGTTATTGTCTGCTCTTTTCTCCACTGTAAACTGATTTATTTCAACTATGCAAAGCAGATACAGCTTGGTAGAGACTGCTGTCAGGAACATGCAGTTTCAAGTGTGGTATGCATGATACCCATTTCTTTCAAGAGCTTAATTAGTTCTTAATGAAGTTGAAGCTGGAAGGCACGTTAGTGCTGACTTCCTGTGCTTGGTTAAGTAGCTACATAAAAATGACTTTTTGAAAGGTGAACCCGAATACCAAGAATAGCTTTTTTCCTCCAGTGCCCTAATATAAGTACAACTGCTCAGGTATCTGCTCTTCAGTAATATTTGCAAGGGGATTTTATGGCTTTTAAAAGACCAAAAGTACATTATGGTGTTTTGTCTTTTGACTTATCTTCTTGCAATATTATTTCTGTACTAGCACAGGAATAAAGGGAAGCTTTGTTTGCTTGTTGAGACCATTTATTTTAAAAATTGCATAAATATTCATGATTTGCCGTCTGGTCTCCTTATATTTTATATCTAGCCCATCACAGTATGAATTATATATCAAAATAGAAATACAAGCAACTGTGGATATGTACAAAGCTGCACAGAAAAGATAGATGCATCATAAAACATTCAGGCTGTAAATATTTAACAGCAGTAATAACCTATTTTTACCAATGTGATTTTTCTTTAAGCTTATACAACAACCAAATCACTGATGTTGGAGCCAAATATGTTGCAAAATTAATTGAAGAGTGTTCAAGCCTGGAATATGTAAAGTATGTTGGATTGTTTTTCCTTTCTACACTATCCTAATTAAGGTTAAGCAGCTTGAAAGGGGAGGAAGAGTAGAAAAAAAGACAAAAATTGTATTTGAAATAAAATATAATTTAGGTTGCAGTTGCATATTTGTTTTGCAGTAGTCCAGCAGTGGATAGCAGTAGGTGAAACTCTTGGATCCATAGTCTTTTCTGGAATACAGTAGTGAGTTAAAGGAGTGCATGAGACCTGTTCTTTACCTAAATCCAGTCTGAGCACCTGAGCAAGGCTTAAGTTGTGTATGAACCTTGCTGTTGCTTCCAGCAGGCAAATTCCCTTGGATTTAGTATCAAGCTTTTTAGTGTCTGATCTTTTATGGGCCACAGGGGTAAGGCTGTGCTGGTGTCATACCTGAGCTCTGTAATTCCCCAAATTCACTTGGTGAGTTGTTCCCTTTAATTCCTGGAACTTCCCCAGATAAGAGTGTCTGGCTGTGCACATTGGTTGGACATAAAGGTAGATCATTAACCAATGGTTTAATTGTGACCATAGCAGAAACCAGAGGTAACTGCAGCAATGTCAGCTTTTGGAGGGAATGTAGGAACAGGCAGCCAGGGACTCTTGGGTTCTAGTCCTTGTTCTACCACTGACTTGATCTGAAACCCCACTCTGGCCATATCCTTCCTACTTGAAATTTTTGCAGAATTTTGAAACCCAGGAGCTCTTAGTTCTTCCACTGCTTTGACAGTGCTTTGCTTATTTAGTGAAGCTTTCACAAAAAATCCTGTTGAAAGATGGTTGCTTTCAGGCTACATAGTAACCCTAGAGATTATTTTGAGATAGAGTGTACATTCATGTGCCCGAAGTCAGCCAAACAAGACAGTTTTATGTAAATGTAATGTAATGGCTTGGGGGTTGTGGGGGAGGGTTGGGGGTTTGGTCTGTTCTTTAAATCAATCTATATGCAATTATCTCTCCCTTAAACTCCAGCCATTTGATATCCACATAGGCCAAAAACAGAAAAGGCCTTGTGTAAAATGCCAGCCAGAGACTGACTGCTGCACTGACCTATGCCATTGCCTAGAGCCTGTGCTTACAACAGAAGGACTTGAAATTATTGCAATCTGTGCCTATCAGCTGCAGTCTCCTCTGGAAACACACAGTTAAGAAATATTCTGTTCCCTGTGGCATCATGAAATATGCTCCATGTAATTCATGAGCTCTGTAGCAATTGCTGATAGTATGAATTATGTTAGAAACAAGGCCGGGGTCCTTGCCCTGAGAGTCAGTTCCTAAAGCTCATTTCTAACATGCTGAGCATCAAACCCAAAACTCTACTACAGTACTTCTGATTTGGAGGGCTGACATGCAAAATATGCAAAAGACAACATAAAATTGTGTGTCTTGGTCAAAGGTCAAGTGCCTGCAGTATTTTTTCCCTCTGGGTTAATCTTTGATAACTGCAGGTAACCTCCAGAGTTAATTAGCCTTAAATACTTGTGTGGCTTTCTGAACTGGTGTTGTGATAGCTGCAAAGTTGTAAGTGACACACCTCATCAATTTCTGTACTTTGTGCAGAATAGGAGCAAACAAAATAACGAGTGAAGGAGGGAAGTGCCTTGCCCAGGCCATCCAGAAGAGCAAGACAATGTTTGAAATTGGGTAAGTTCAGTGCTAAAGAGCAGAGGTTAGGGCTTGATCTTGGCCAGGCACCTGTAAATCCCTTAGGATTCTTTTTTTCATGTTTATCTTCTCTCCTCCTTCTATTCCTTCCCTCCTCAACAGCAGCATTAGAACAAACGGGTATAGAGGCCACATTTTCCATGGAAAAGGAGGGCTGCTTTGTTGTTCTTCATTCACACAATGTTTGGTTTGGGTTTTGACATCTGTTTTTTTATTTTTCACTGTTCTGACAGAACCTTGAAGGAGAAACAAATAAACAAGAGGACAGGATGTAAAGCTAGCCACTTTCTTTATTGCAGCTCTAACAACTCCTCTAGAGATACTTGGTTACTTTTAAGTCTGTATGGTTTTATGACAATTGGCACTGCATCTAGTTACTGAGTGTCATTGTTAAACCTATCAAACCTGCATCACATCCTGATAAAATTGTGAGCTGGGAGAATAAAAGAGAATTCATATAATCCTTTTCTCTTAGGCTGTCCCTAACTGCAAAGTGCTGTTATTGGAGAGAGGTCTGAATGTACTGAAAACCTTTAGTTCCTGCCCTGTTTCTCAGGAAAGATGCTAGGTTTGATTTATTTTATTTATTTTCCCCTGCTTGTGGCAAATCTGTTTCTCTTTTCACTGTACAGGAGAACAGATTTCTTAAAGTTTAGTACTTGAATACATGGAATTAAAACCTCTGATTGGCCATTGTGACAATCACAGTAGCCATGAAACATGGAAATTGGATTTGTACAATCATATTTTTGGCCTTTAATTTTGTTGTTCTACAACATTTCATAAATATAGTGAGCAACCTGAACACTTCCATATAGCAGGTCTGCTGTGCTGTACTTGCTCTAATTTCAATTAAGGACTCCTATTTTCTCCTGTGGAGGAAATGATCACTCCAAATGGACTTAGGATATCTTGGACAGAAATGTTTAAATAGCAAACTGCACTGGCTCTGAAGGACAAGGAAATTCTGGGGAACTTACTGGAAGTCCATATGTTTAGATACCACAGAGCTCACCTGATTTTAAAAGAGCTGCCAACTAATTACCCATAAGCTGATTGTGGTTCTGAGTCAACAAGCCAGGATCCCTGTAAAAAACGCAACAAGATAGGCCTCAGCGGAGGTGTTTTCAAACTTCATTATACAGCGTGAATTTTCAAATTGGTTAGTCTGCATAGAAGGGATTTGACCAGGTACTCTTAGTTTCTGATCTCTCCAGCTTGTGCCATGTTACCTTCTCTCATAAAATAACCCTCTGTGTAATCAAGGATTATTTTGCCCTTGGAAATACTATTTCTTACCATTGTGCAGCAAGGTGATCCTGAAAGCATTCCTGCTGCAGCAGGCTGTCTCCTAGAGCTGCCTCTGTGCTGTGGCCTGAGGGTGCTGGTGAGTCAGCAGAGGTTACTGGTGCAATGTGCAGGCAGTGGAACATACCTGCCTAAGTGGGGAGGGTACCTGCCAGGTTCCTCATGAGCCTGAAAGACTGTGAAGTAATCAGGAAGGAGGGGAGGGGAGAGAAACAGAGAGAATGCATCTCCAAGAGTCAGTAGGGCAGCACAACTGATATCACATGTTCTCTCTTCACTAGGATGTGGGGTAATCAAGTTGGAGATGAAGGAGCAAAGGCATTTGCAGAGGCCCTGAGGAACCACCCCAGGTTAACAAACGTGAGGTAAAGCACCGGCAGAGCCAGGCAGCTCGGTGTAGTGCTGGCTTTTCCCTCCTGCTGTGAAGCAATGACTGTTCCCACTGAGGGTTGTCTTGGAACGCCAGTCTGGTATTGCAGCCTTTGCTGTGCAGCCAAGAGGTCCCTGGTGCAAGTGAGAGACCAGCCTCTGTCCAAAAGCCCTGTGCAGCCTTTAGGCAAGTTTAAAATACCACACGACCGGCATCCTTTCCTCTATGTGCACCTCCTCCCCTCATGCTGCACATACTCTGGCATTTGTGGAGGCACATGGTCAGTGGGTCCCATTTTGATCTAGGAGCATTAGCAGGACAAGGCACCAGCTGTCACAGAATCAGGTTCCCAGTGAGCTCAGTATTAGCAGTTTCTTTTGAGAAAGTGCAGCGGCTCTTACCAAAGTACGTTTTAGGCCATAATATGAGGAGCTGGGACATTCTTATATTTGGGCTCATCCTGTGCTCCAGTGGAGCTACACCACCACACATTCAGTGCTAGTGAGATGTCGTCCTCACTGGAGGTCGAGGATGGATCTCAAACCAGCCTTCTGGAAGCCATAACACAGGTGAGGTTGGCAGCCCAGCAGAAACCAGTGTGTTAAACAGCCCATTCCCTGCTCAACTTTCAAATGCTGGCTGGGGGATTTAAAGATTTAAAGATGTTTTGGAGTCCCTCCACACAGCTGGAGCACTGGGTTCATGGTGAGCCTTTCTGTTTGCCTGCCAGTTCCACTGGCCTCCACGGTGAGGGAGCAGGCAAGGCTCCTTAGTTTCCCCACAAGGTGGCACATGGCACTAGTTTCTTCAGAAATACTCTGGGAGTTTGGGGATCTCTGGAGAGTTTATTGCTGCCACTTCAGATCCAGGATTTCAGAGCTGGTGCCTTGTCCTCTTTTCTAGAAGCAGGTAGTCAAGCTTAAAAATTAAAAGCTGAACAGGTGCAGTGACCTAGATATATTTAAACTTAAAAGCCATATGAAATATCCATCTTCCCATAATTGCACAATCCATCCAGACGCATCAGACATGAAAGAAAACATTTTGAACTTGAATCAGACCTCAGGGATTCTCAGACAAGAGCAAATATGCTGATGAATGTGTTTGCAGAAATAAAGAGGAGTAACTGTGCTGTCTTGAGCTTGGGTTTGCTGGTACTTGTGCAAGGTGAATCCTCTGCTCTGCAGTGTACTTGCTCTTGGCTTCAGTTCTTATCTCCCACTGGCTAATCTTGCTCCATGATTAGAATTCATAGTAATCACCTGTGGTAGCTTTATGTGAAGACCAAGGGAAGAAAATCTACTATATCAGTTTACTTTATTTGCCATTTTTAGGCCCAGGCATGACAGACTGAGACTATCCAGCTTAAGCTGAAGCTAGGAGGTACTCATGCCAATACATACTTGTGCCATTGCTCTACTTGGTTCCTCTTTCTACATTTTTTGAGGCTTTGCATTATTTTGAGGAGGGAGAAGCTTTGTGAACTCCGAAAGCTCAGAGCATAACTTTAACTGGATGATTTTGCCAATGTCTATTCAAAGAATGAAGGGCAGACTAAGAAATGTTTGTGGTTTGTAATGGAAAGCATTTACAAGCTCATCTCTCCATACACAGCAGAAGGTGGTGTATTTGGAAGGAGAATGAAGTATTTGGATGCCTGAAGGACATAAAGGGCAAAGTGCCCAGTTGGTACAGGGATGACAAATGCATGTAAAAACCTGTGTACTGCTAAGCACAACCATTTGTCCTTGTTTAGAGTCTCAACTCTCAAAATTACTGGGTGCAACTCCACTGTCAGCCCCAAGAGCACAACTCACTGATAGCAAACCTTTTGGACTGTATGAAAGACCTGCACTCAGGCTGCAGACTGTGAACTGCTCTCACTTGTAAAAGTTGTAAGGGCTCAGTGGTTTGTGAACTGTGTGAGCCTTTGAAACACAAATGCTGAGCTGTACATCTAGGAAGCAAATCATCCAGGATATTCCCTTGTATTTGGCAGTGGGAGAGCCACGTGGTGCTGCTTCTTAGACATTTGTATCTTTACTTTACAGTCTTGCATTCAATGGCATCACAACAGAGGGAGGCAAAAGTATTGCTGAAGCCATGCAGCACAACAACTCCGTGAGGATATTCTGGTAATTGACAGTGTGGTCTCTTTCTTTTCTGCTTCCTTTTCCAGAACAAAATGCTGGTTTATGCCCTCCAATCCCATCACTCTTCCTACTCTCCCTCCTCCTTCTCTCCCTGCCCTCATCCCCTATGCTTTCCCTATCAGCAAGCTGTAAGATACCCCTTTGGAAGAATGTGGGCATGAGTAATGGATCAGCAGCATGTGTCCTTTGGGATACATTCCAGTGACCCAGTGCCATGCCTCGTTCTGCTCCCTCCATCTTGCTTTCCCCATCTTCTCTCCTTTCCATCATCTGAAGTCAAGTTCTTTGTCCTCAGTTTTTGCACCTCTTCAGTGTTGTCTGTACCTTTTCTCACTACACCTCATTCACCTTTTAGACACTAAAGCATCATGAGAAAGTATCACTAGAACATTGCTCAGAGAAATAAAGATCTGATACTCTTGTCTCTTTTACCTCCAGGGCTTCTCTTCAATATCTCTTTGTGTCCAGCCTTTACAAATTGCTCAGGGCAGGAACAACACATCCCCCTTTGGCTGTCTAAAGCTAAGTCACAGACAAGCTGAAAAAACAAGGGGCTGAAAAATAATGTCAGCATCCCAAGTGAACATTTTCTCTCCCACTTAGGTTGACTAAAAATGAGCTGGATGATGAGGCAGCAATTGGTTTTGCAGAGATGCTGAAGGTCAACAAGAAACTGGTGCATTTATGGTGAGTTACATTCCACAGTGGCACAGGCTCTTTGGCAGTCACTACATTAAAGCTGCACCTTCCAAGTCTATGTAGGTCACAGTAACAGCTTCTTTGCATGGTCTGGATGCAGCTGACTGCTTGTAGACAGTTCTAATGGGAAGTTAATAAAGCTGCTGTCTAGCATTTGGAACCTGCTTCCATACAGGGAAAAGTTCAAGCTGTTTCTGGTAACTTTCAAACTAATGATTGATTTAATCTCTTGTTAGGGGAACAGTACCGGCCTCAAAATCAAAAGTTTCAAAAAAGAGAAAACCAAAACCCCAAGCAGACAGCCAGAATAGAATAAGGTTATTACAAGTCTTTTTGTTTATGATCGTTCTATGAAAGTAACTCTTCAACCAAGAACCTACATGACACACTTAGATACGTGTCGCATTTGCCCGATGCTTTCTTTTTGGGCTAGCAGTAAACTGATGTGAGACACTCATCTCCAAGGCATCAATACCCAGGAAACCAGGAATCATTTCTTGCAATCACAGTAAGACTTTTTACACTTCTGAGAAAATGCAGCATTGGCTTTTCTAATCCAGAAGTTGCCAATGGATGGGGTTGGGCAGATGCGAGCTGTAAAAAAAATAGCCATCCATTCATTCCAAGTGTTCCAAGGGAACATCAGACATGGAGTCCCTTTGTATGCTTTACAAAGACTTGGCTGACCACACTCTAGCACACTCCCTGTATTAATCCTAGTTCCGGCCCCTTAGGAGGCATGCTGGCTGTCAGGAGTGCCAAGTACTCATAGCCTCTTTTGAAAGCAGCAGAAGCTGTGGTGCCCATCACCCTGAAAATGAAAAGACAACGAGGGAAGTGCTTGGTTTCTTCAGGCACAGCTGCAGATATAATTCACTGAGAGTTTGGGTTGAATTCATCATAAAACTCACCCCAGCCAAAGCAGGCATAGTAATCGAGATAAGTGTCTTTGTCATGGCTCAGTGTTGTCCAAGGGTGTCTGCCAGTGGACAAATTGATATCCTGCTTTGTTGATTACACCAGTGGATACCTCCAAAAGGTGGTGACCTATATAGACAGTTGAACTTGAGACTGAGTTAAAGTCTTTTTCCAGTAGCTGAAAGATTGTACTGGATCCCTTTGCATTTTGATTCATATACCAAGTGCAGAAATTCCTTTAATGGAATGCCTCCTTCCCTCCCTCCCTAAGAGATTGTTCAATGCACTCCAATTTTCAGCCTCATCCTGAATCCTGAGGGATTCATGCAACCAGTCACATGGAATGGTACAGCTATGGGGCTCACCATGGTAGACTGAAAGGTAAGTATTAAATTAAGCTAGGCTGATGAGTATTTTTATACTCATGCAGATGAGTGACCTTTGTTCATCTTTAGCTAGTGGGATGGTCTACAGTGGTTAGTAAGAGTTACCTACTGCTTCATCAGTTTGACTACTTGAGGATCTTATGTATGTTTTTTTTTCCTTCCCTAAGCTCAGATGAGACATAATTTATAGCTGGTAAGTTGGCTTCACTAGGACTTGCACCTGCTCATACCAGAGTCAAAATTAGTGCTTGTTGGTCTTCTTGGTCTGATAAACAAGACTGGAGGATTTGGCAGCTTCTAGATCATAACTGCTAAAACTCTAGGCCTACACAGGGTCTGTACTCAGAATTTTCTGTACATCACTTAAAAATGTCTCACAGTCTTCTTAGTAAGAAAGCAGAGCTGAGAGTTTGTCTCAGTCTAAATACCAAAATTCCATATCACCAGTGAACATAGCAGAACTTTGTCAGCTGTGTAATTAAAATTGCTCAGTATCTCCGGAATGAAACTACATGCAAGATTAAAAGGAAAAGATTAATACTCTGAGCTCTGTTTCTGAAAGTGCATGTGGGGCATTTGACCAATACTGTGTACCATTCTCACAGATAAAATCACAGTAATTTTCTTGTGGCAGAGAACTTTGCTCCTTGATGTCAAACTGAGCATGGGTTGTGCATGTGCTGCAAATTAGTTTGCATGTTAGATTGACATGAAATGCCTTTTTTTTTTAGGCTTATCCAGAATAAAATTACAGCCAAAGGGGTGAAGTGCCTCAGTGACGCTCTCCAGGAGAACACAACTATTAAAGAAATCTGGTAAAGGTCCCTTTCTCAAAGTGTCACTTCCTTTCCCTTTAAAACCCTATTGGCCTTACTACTTCCCAACCTAAAAAATTCAGAGCAAGTTTATGCCTGGCAGGGGGTTGTAGTTTCAGCTGTGGATTTCAAACAGGTAAAAAGCCACTGCCATTGAAACATTTCCTTGTGTGTCAGGCAGTTTTCTTGGTTCACATCTCTCTGTACCTCTGATTTGCAGAACATGTGTGTTTGCAGAATCAGGGCCTGAATTTATAGACCAAGTTTTGCTTGTTGTTTTTATTTTTAAACTTCTCCTTTTCAGGACCTAAATGCCAAACAAGCAGGAGATGGTTACCTTTAATCAGTATTACTAGTCTGGTTCACAGAATTTGTGCTCAGACTTTTTTGGGTGATGCTCCAAACATACTGAAAGTGCAAAGTTACAAGGAGATTAACTTTTTGTAGGATTTGTTTGTTTTAGATTAGGTGGGCATCACATAGTCACATGTGTACGTTTAAGGCAGGAAGCCAAATAACCACATTCCTTCCCTCATCTCAGAGAGCTCAGGAGTCAATAGAACTGAGCTGGTTTTAGCACTGCTGCTTTATTATTGAACATGAAATTTATTTTTAAATATATATATTTGTTTTAGTGAAAGGACACTGAATTCTTGCTTAGAAAGACAATGACTCACTGTCTGACTAGTGTGCTCCCTGGAGATGTGGAAGAGGTAATTTTTCCAAAAGCCACTGTCAGCTTTCGTCTACAGAAGAGGCATCAATTCCCCCTCAGATCATTCTGAATCTTCAGACTGAAATCTGTCTTTTGATTCTGGCCTGAATGTTCAGAGGCATTCATTAACCCAAGTAATTTCATAAATCTGCATGGTTTAATGGATTTCAACATTTCTGAGAGCAGCACTTAACTAGGCCGCTCATTTTCAGGGCTGTAAGTATCAATTTAGATTATCTTTACATAGCCAGAATTGAAAATTTTGCTATTGGTCATTTCACGTTAATAATGCTTGAGTACTTCACGGAATTTGCTTCCTATGTTGTCTGGAGTCTTCAAATATCTTTAAACCAGCCCAGTGCACAATAAGGACATTTGTCAACTCTGTGCTGCTTGCTGACACGCAAACAGCTGGGTTTCCAATGCCAAGTTCAGTTACTGGAGTTCAGGTGTGTCTTCAGGTTTTGTTTCTGAGGGAGAAGCCTTGTTCCTTGGATGTGCAGTGGGAACAGCAGTGCTGTATCCAGCCTAACACCCATTCCCAGTTGAGAAGCGTGCAGACCACGTGGCATTGCAAACCTCTGCAACAAAGATGATGCATGTAGAAGATGGGCTCCTTACTTGCACTCACATCGCTTTTGTTGTACACCTGCAGCTTGAACGGGAACCTGATAAGCCAAGAAGAGGCCAAAGCTTTTGAAAATGAAGAGCGGATCATTTGCTTTTGAATGAGGACTTTCCCATTTTGCCAAGTTGGTGTTAACAAAGGTTACTCCTACGCTTGCACAGCAGAGTTTATAAAGGCATCAATCTACAGTGCTTGTGGCAGGAGAGAGATACACAGTAAGCTGCCTTTTTATGAACACATTGCACTCCCTCAGCTCCATCCCTTACTCTGCCTGTTATTTTTAATCCTTTTGGTGAGTGGGAAGTTGCCTGGGTAAATAATTAATGTTTGTTTGATGCTTTGAAGATGAAATGCAAAGTGTTAACAGGCTAGATCCACTGGCAGGTGTATGCATTTTGATAACTGAGTTTAGATCTATTCTGTACAGTGATGTAAATAATAACTTATTTATATACGTAAATAAAGACACACAAGTATACATGTGCAAGAAAGGGTGCAAGATGCACAAACTCCATCAGCTCTGAGTATTACCTGCCTCAGATCTGAAAATTAATATATACACAGCTTTACCAGAAACAGTATCTATAGTCACTGCTTGGTGTGTGTGTGTGTGTGTTTTCAACAGGAATTCCTTCTTCCTGCCTAGAAATTAGGTCCTTATTTCTCCACTTAGTACAGGCAGCATCGTAGACATTGCTTTTTTTTGGTTTTGGAGTTTTTTGGATGGGTAGAAATGGATGCATTAGGCTCAAATGACTTTCAGTAATCTTTTTTTCCCATATCAAAGCCAATGTCTTTTCTTTCACGCAACCAGAAGCCTTTACTGCCATCACTGTAAAACTATAACACGGGCAGTAAACCACTTCTGCTTCAAATTTCCAGAGGGCTGCATAGAAACAGCTGCCTCCTGTTTCCACAGTGTTTGTTCTGGGGAGGGGGTCTGGAGAGAAATGTGAACAATTAATTAGCAGGCTGTTCATTGCCTTGGCTCCTGGCCTAGGCTCCATGCTGGTGGCACTACACCAATATCACGTTGCCCAGCATCACTGGGGAAAAAGGACGATTGAAAATCAACTGCATCAAGTAGAAATCCCTCTCCCAGCAACAGGCAAGGACACAGGAGGATTGAGATTGGCTTGGAAAGCTTTAGTCTATGCTTGAATCAGTGGACAGAGCAAGGCAAGGGGCAGTAGTAATAATAAGGACCAGCAGGAAAACATTATCCTCCCCCAGATTATTATTGTTTAGGGAGCGTAACTTTAGAGGCTTTACAAGAAATCAGTTAGCAAAGGAGTGGGGTATTTGATTATTTTTTGTGGGAGCTTTATAAACTTAAACTCTACCTCACAGTGTAGGGGGTAGAGTTTGAGTTTATAAACCTGAAATGGAAAAGTGTGAGCCATTTTCTGTCCTTCTCCCATGCTACCATCCCCCCCACCCCCCAAACTTTGAGAAACAATTCTCCAATTTCTGACTAGCCCACAAAATCTTTGTAGGTTGGAATAAGAATCTCCAGTTAAAATGCCAAACCAATAAACCCTCACTTCCCCATCTTCCAAATCCTGCCCCATGAAGCAAAGAAAATGCTTGCTTTGTAGGTCAGAGCTGCTCCATTTCCTATGTGGTAGCAAACCTTTCCCAGCCCTCAATTGTGTCTACTCACTTTAGCTCCATAACACATTTTCAAATATTCACTGGGCTTCTCATAAAACCTGCAGTTATAAAGGAAAAAAAAAAAGTGAAGAAAACTAACTTAGTTATTTTTCAGTGGCTTTTCCTCTGTGCTTGTGGTATCAACACTGATTTTTCACAGGGAGACAGATGAGGTTTTCCAATCATGCCAGAGGGAACTCAGCTAACTTGAATGATTTCTGCACCTGAGCCATTTGTTTACTGAAGCAAAAGGGCACACAGTTACAGATGAGCTGGATTTCAATTGCCAGAACATCTGCCAAAGCAAAGCCTTTAAAGATTTGTCAGTGACTTTAACAAATCAGAGACTCATGCACCTTGTCAAAGTGTGTTTTGCCAGCCTACTCTGATGGAAGGGAGAAGATACTGGTACAAGGAAGGTCCTTCACCAGAGGTGTAATTTGCCTGTGTTTGAGGAAGTGTGCTCCTACTTCGCTCTAATCACAGAATTATTTGCTCATTTACCAGGTAGAAAATATGTTTAAACCTACGGTTCCTGTCCTTGTTTCACTAATTGACTAAAATAGCTTCCCCCAAACTTTCCAGTGCAGTCACATCTGTCCCCTTTTTTAGGCTAGAGCAGCCTTTGGCATTGTTTGTAGTGACAAGCTCCGCCCTGTTGCAAATCTTATTCCATACCTGGCTGTTATGAGGAGGGAATCCAGGGGGTGTTTTCAGGGACAGCAGCATTTACAGGTCTGCAGCAGCCAAATGCAGCCTCAGGGTAAGTGGTAGCAGGATCAAGCCCAGCTGCATTTAGGACAGAGTTTGGCACTGAACAAGATTACAGTGCCAGAGACAGAGCCAGTAACAGCCACTCCTCCCAGAGGTGATTTTGGGCAGCAAACGCTTGTTTGGACTGGGCTGAAGGTCTGAGCACAGCTCACTCTGGGTTTGACAAAACCAAGGAATTTCACAGCATCCCACTCCTAGCTCACCCAGAGCAGGGGGTCTGCTTCACAGAGCACATCACAGCTCCAGGAGTCATGCTGGGCAAACTGGTTGCTGCTCTGGGAACAGCCAGACATCCGTTGTTTATCTGCACAGCATTTCTGTCTGAAGCTCTTCCTAGTCTTACCAGCCTGTTTGTAAGGAGCATTGGAGCAACACTTCTGTAGCTTGCAGGGAGAGCCTTGTTTACTCAGAGACAACTGTAACTTTTTTCAGACTTGTTTGCAATTTACTGAAGCCTTCTCTGTACACTGTGTCATGTTTTTCCACTCATCCACTGTGATAATAAACAGCTTTTTAAAGAACAAGCTGCCTGCAAGAGCTCGGGGCTTTGCTGAAGCCCTGTCGAGCAGGGCTTGGCTGCATCAGGACGGACAGTGACACTCAACTAATTCTGGCTGCAGACATGAGAGAGGATCTGCCATAGCTGGAGAAGGCCTTTCACAGCTGCCACTGCCCATGAGGGGCCCTTCCAGTTAGGGGCAGTGAGGGAAAGCACAGTGGTGCCTCAGGGATGTGCTGCAGCCATGCTGCGCCCCTGTAGTCCTCCTGCCACACCTGACTGCAGGAGCTCTTTGCATTTCCACCTTCTGCTGCTGGGGGCAAAGACTTGCTGGCTTGAGGTGTCACCACCTGTATTTGGCTGGTGCAAGCTGTGTGTGTTTTACTGATGCCAGATGATGCTGCAGCCCTCAGTTAAGCCCTGCTGTGACACAGTGCAGTCCTGCTCCGTCAAATACTGCCAGGTCCTCAGGAAAGGGTGTTCATCTGAGCCTGGTGTGGCTTACTTGGTGTCACACGTGTCTCCAGGTGCTAGAGTGCAGTTTATGACTTGCAGGGTTGTGCAAGGCCATGCAGCCTTTGCTCTTCAACCACAGCCAGTGCAGGATCCCAATCTCACTGTTCAATGACAAGGGAGTGGTACTGATGCCCAAAACACAGCAAGACACCTGTTGCTGTTGACCTTGTTTCAGGGAGATGAGACGCACTCTTTTCAGGAGCAAAAAAAAGCTAAAGCTTTTTTTTTACATCCCTTTATATAGAGTTTTATAAAACCTCCCATGTCTATCTCCTGTTGGTCAGTAACAAGCTGCTACCCCATGGTAATTGGTCAGTCTTGGACAAGATGTCTATGTGCAAGAAAGGGTCATTTGTGAGATACTATTTTCATTATTAAAGCGGAGACAGTTGGGATTGTTGAAACAGGTGCAGGAAAATAGTCCTAATCTGTAGAATTCTTTTGCAGGGAAAGGTTGTTTTTCACTGTTACGGGCTTCTGTTTTCATAAAGAGATGTTAGCTTTCTCACGGCCATGTTGGGCCAAGTCAGGATCCAGACTGTGATGCTTTATAATATATATATATATGTTTGCCACCACAGACACCCCTGCCTGCTTTTCTGTAGCTTCATTCTGCTCCCTTACCTTGTGTCAGCAGACAAAAACAGGAGCCCACTGCAGAGCTGTACAAATGGCTGCAGTCAGGCTGCATGAGAGCCAGGTGAACAGCAGCGAGGGATGGGTTTGCCATGAGGAAGGAGAGGTCACTGCAGAAACCACTCCATTTTCAACTGATGGAATGAGTAATCTCAGCACAAAAAAGCTGCAGCTGTACACAAAGGCCTCAACTGCTGCTTTAGTAGGTAGAAACAAAACAGCAGGATTGTGCTACGTGAAAATGGAGGCCAGGCTGGGAGTTGCCAGCTGCACTCAGGGACTCCAAATTTTCTCACAGGAGGAGGTTTCTCCTTGCTTGCTGGAGGCTCTCAGTTGTTCTGTGGGATAGGTCAGCCTTCTGAAAACACAGCAGAGCTACTGGGGCAAGTCCTTTGTCACTTGCCAAAGTGAGAAGGTGAGAGGATGCAGGGAGTGCCACAGGTGCTGTAGCAGTCCCTCTTCCATCCTGGGAAATTGCTGATTGAATCTGCTGTGAATCTCAACAGGGCTGAGGTCAGCCAGTATTCATTCTCCACTCCCAGAAGTAAATGAAAGCTGATGGCACAAGTTACATTTGAAATAGCTGCCCTCAGGTACACAGGGGGATGTGAAAACAGGGATGATGTTTCAGAGAAAACAGCAGCTTCAGGAGCATCAAGGCATGAGAGGTTACAGCAGGTGGTTTAAAGAATAAAAACTGGTCCTGTTAAGACAGGGGCAAAAACTACAGTCATTGCTTTATACTGGGAAAGCAGGAAATGTCCTGTGCCTTTTGCAGACAGGGAGTCTCTGGGTGATGCACTGGAAAACAGCAGGTTTTGGGCAGTGCTGGTGCCACCGCACCCACTCGAGGTCAGCACCTGCCGGGCTCAAGCAACCCTTTAGGGTGGCAGTACATAAATCCTGCCACACGCAGGGCCTGCAGGTGCTGCTGGCACCAGGGCTGCTGGCAGGGGGGCTCCCAGCAGCCCCAGGAGGCTGCCGATGGTGCAGTGCAGGTCTGAGAAAGGTGCCGTGCTTGCCCATCCCGGCCCCCAGGCAGGCAGCTGGCTCAGGGGGTGGCTGCTGGTGACACGGCTGAAGGGCCACTTCCATCACTGCAGCGGGCTGTGCCCGACAGCAAACCAGCCCTGGTGCAGAAGTGTCCCCCTGGCTCCTGTGGGGCGGGGAACCAGAGCTCCAGTTCAGCAAAGCC
The DNA here is from genome assembly GCA_003676055.1 of Chloebia gouldiae. Lineage (NCBI taxonomy): Eukaryota > Metazoa > Chordata > Aves > Passeriformes > Passeridae > Chloebia > Chloebia gouldiae. Next base: position 40,417,402 of record QUSF01000003.1, read on the forward strand.
CTTGCGAACACTGAATTAAGCCCAGCCTCTCCCGTCCGGGGATTCCCCTTACACACTGACGGCAGCAACTCCATTAGCTGCTTGGAGCTCACAGACTGGAGCAAATGAAGCTGTCAAGCTTTCATGCTCCCATTACCTGCCAGACACTTTAATCCTGAGTTTAGCAGATGTTAATCCCGGCCCGGGTGACTTGTGAGGAGGAAAGCCGCTCCCTTGAGAAGCCGCCCGGGTCGGCAGGGGAGGGCAGCGGAGCAGCCCCGCCGCGCCCGCTGCCCTCGGGGACAGCCCGCGCGGCCCGGGGGACGCCTGGCAGCTTCCTCTTCCCTCTGTTTGAAGCCGCCTTAGAGAAACAACTAGGAGGGAAGGGAGGGGGGAGGTTTTGTTACAATGTAAACGCATGATCAAACAAAGCAATCTGTAAACAGGAAGAGAGGAAAGTAGGGCAGAAGCTCGACGCAAACCCTGACTCCGAAGACAAGGGGCCGAATGCGGAGGCACGAAGCACCTGCCATTTCCAGCGGGCTCAGCTGAGGCCGCGTCCCCGCCTCAGATCTGCCTCCTCTGCGCTCTTGCCTTCGCGAGGAGTGAGTCATCGTGCGTCAACCGAGGATGGGCTTTATGCAATTATTTATTTATGTCAAACCCTCCTCCCTGCCACCATGCATCCCTGATCTCATTCCCCTCAGAAAACAGATGCTTTATTACATGAGGGCTGGAAAACTCCATCTCACTTGGCTTTTGCTGAGGCCCCTTGTTTCCCAGTGGCTGGCTGGCAAGGAGACGGCAGGAATGAGCTGCACAGCACCTCGCAGGCAGCGTGCTCTGCTTGTTTTGCTTTTTGGACACCAGGACCCCTCTCCCTGCAGGGTGGGATGGAGCTGGGAGCCTCCTCTAGTGTACAGACATGCTGGGGGATGTTTGCAGACACCAGCAGGCTCCAGCCTACTCCCCCCCGGCACATTGTTCAGGTGTCATAGCCTCAGAAGGAGGAGACCTTACAGAACAGGGCACTCAAAAGCCAGGGGAGGAATTTCCCTGTTTAGCTCCTGCTGCTGCAGGGGACTCTTCCCACCTTCCTGCTCTCTTTGCAGAAGGGTGTGTCTTGTTCCCCTCTTTCTGCTAAAAACAACACAGCATCCAGAAGTAGACATGGACCACTGGCTGTACCAAACAACAGTGTCTGGTAGCAGGGCCAGACACACACACACACGTGTACAACATCACCATCTATTGCTGACAGTTCCCAGGAACACACTGGGGCCAGCACAGCTTCCCAGTTCACCCTACAGGACAAGAAACTTGGGGCAGAGGTGGCACGTCCCATGTCCCAGCCATAGGGAGGAAGGTAGGCTGTGATACCAACAGATTCCACTAATTTAAATTTCACACATGAAATCCTGTACCTACTGAACTGGAATGCTTTCCAGCAGATTTTTCTGATACAAAGCCAAACTGCTCTAACTAGTTATCGATTGCTTCATAACACAGCTCAAGACTGAGGAGGAAAACACAGAAATGACCAGCAGTTAAGGAATTCAGGCTTTCCAGAAGGCGACTGGGAGGAGCAGCTGGGGAAGTGGGGAGGGGTGGTGGAAAGAAAGTTATTGCAACAAATTACAGGAACATGTTCCTCAGTTATTGCATCCAACTGTTTCTGGGTGCAGACTTGAATAATTTATGCATTAGAACTATCATCTCCCACAGAGAGAATTGTGATGGTCCAATTGTCACTGTGCTTTAGCAATGGGTTCAGCTACCCCCAGCCACACCAAAAGACTTATCTGAGAAGTGGAGCAAGTAAGGATGGACGCACAGCTGTGGGGGAACCTCTGCCATAAATGTGTGCCTTGCATTCCATCAGCAGGTATTACCAGCCTGCAAGTTCCCCTGGCTGGGATCAGCACCCAAGAAATATCTCCTGCCTGGAGAGTGAACTCCTTTCATTTTCCCCCACATCCTCCACATAGCCTTGGTGAAATCCATTTGGTTTTACTCACAGTACCCACAGCTCCACTCCCAACTGGTGTAGGGGGAGAGGTGTAAAATCACACTTTCCCCGCAGCAGACTTACCCCTACACTATCCAAAACCACATGGCTCATCTGTGCTCCTGTCCTTGTCTCGCTTTACATTCAGCACATGGGCTACAGCTCCCCAGCTGCTGCCAGGCCAAGCAGGAAGGTTTGGAGAGGTAACACAGCCAGCCAGGTCTCTCACACACACAGCTACCTGGTGACCTGACTTGCAGAGCTGCAGCCACTGCCTCAGGAGAAAGTTTCCAGGCAGTCTGCATCACAGTGCTCTGCCCTTGTCAGGATGCTCCACTGGAGAACAATTTAACACCCTCAATGGCTTTGGGCAGAAATTCCCTCCTCCAGTAACATGTCTCGGCAGGAGCCTGTTGTAGCCTCCTTCCTGTAGCTGTTTAGGGACAGACCAGAGTGCTGGTAACCATCCAGGACAAAGAAATCCATGCACTGCCCAGCTACAGGTATGCTGTCAGGGGATCACTTTTAAAGAGGCAACCATGAAATGTTTTGGGAGGAAGATAAAGTGGTGTTTGTGTTTAAGGAAACTGAAGGAAAGAGCAGCTATTAAGTTACCTTGATCCTCTGATGGAGGTTCCCAGACTCCAGGTGATGAGAAAGAACTGTTTGCTACCATCTTTGCCCCATATTCCGTTTTTTTTTTTTCTTTGGAAACCACCCATAAGTTTCCCTACCTCCAGACCTGGCAGCTCTAACTTATGCTAACCTTGAAGGTCATCATGTCTGCTGAAGATCTGCAGAGGATGCATTAACCACAGACATCTCACCTCCAGCCTCTAGCCACCCCCACAAAAAAGCAGCTACATCAGCCCATCTGCTGAGATCTCCCCTGGCCAGAGGGATACAAGCTTGTCACATCACTGCTCGTGGGACAGGTGAAGACTGAGAGGGGCTCAGAGGGGCCAGAGGCTGGCCCAGAGGGTTGCACTCCCACCTGCAGGACTGCAGACAGGTGAAATGCCACTGCTTTTCTGGCTGTGACTCTAAACCATGCATTGCTTTTCCTTCCTCTGCTCCAGCTCAGACTGCAGCACAGACATACAGAAGTTCTATCCCACAGCAATGCCTCTTTCACCAATACTTAAAAAAAAAAAACATCCCCTGGAAGTGTGAGGAAAACTGTGCTTCAAAAGATTTATTACATATATTTGTACATATTTTACATGAATGGAATGTTAAACATACAACCTAAAAATCAATAAAAAAATATTTTCATTCATGATTATGTACTGGCAAACCACTGAAAAGAGTACCTTAGAAAAACTTAAGTCAACTTGCAATCAAAAAACCAAAAGAAACCAAAACAACAAAACAAACAAACATATTTTACATTTACATTAGACATTGCAAATTACATTCCAATTTCTGCTCCGGGTAATGAAGGAAGGTATCTTGTCCATTACCACTGCATGTACAGGTGGCATTTCAGAAGCTAGCATGGACTTCCTTCTAACTCACTGTGGGCAAGGTTAGCTCTGTAGGAAGAGGCATATAAAAAAAGGGAGTACATACTCTGCTCCCTACCAGCAGGTATCTGCCAAAGGGTGGGAAGAGCCAGAATGAGATTTGTAATCAAGGTATAAAGGTTAACACTGGATCACCACTCATTCAGTGCCACGCTGCAGCTCTTAAAATTTGTTACAAGTAGTTTTTGAGTAGTTCACTAAAGCATCCCCTCTACAGCTAAGCCACCTCCCTTCTTCTTTCAAAGTTATTGTGCTTTGGCAATATCAGCTAGGGGAGAAGTCTTCACTGTATGGTAACGAATATTCCAGCTTCATCTCAATATATACAAGAGTATAGAATCAAGCTTTGATGTCTCTTCCTCTTAGAATTTCACACCTTTAGAGCTTGTGACCAGTTGTGTTGAGAAGTGTTTACTATGAAATATATCAGCATTAAAAGGGACAGATTTGAGGGAAAACAAGAGGAACAGGATTCAGCAACAGATTATGTTCTTGCAACGTCGGGTTACTTACACTTGAAACTCTGCCAAAATCAAGCAAATCGTATTTATCGTTGCAAAATCTTTGCCAAAGCACACCCAAGGGCAAAAGTCTCTCAAACAAACACGCATAGATTAAAAGCTGCCAGAAAGATCAGTGAGTGGGCTGGCTGCCTTCTACTTCTTGTACACTGGCAACTTATTAGATCCAAGATAGAACCAAGTCCAGCCTTTTTTAGGTGCAGGATATTCCTATGGTGGTTTACCTGAGCAAGTCTTCAACAACTAATAATGTCCCACAGTGAGTTCATTTTATAGCTTATTCCATCATCAGCTCTGATGTACTAAATGAGACGTGACTTTACAGAACACAAGCAGCCTGGAAAGCCAGCCTATAACTGTGGAGTAAGATAACCAAATGTAATTTGAGATTATGGACTGGGTTGGTTTTTTTTAATCCCCAAGAGGCTAAACCATCTCCAACTTGATTTTAGAAGCAGATTACTTATGTGGAGAAACAGAAACATCAGATTTTTCATTCAGGAAACAAACCCTGGACATAGTTCTGTTGTGACTTTCTCACACTGTGTTTTGAATGGCAAAAAGTTAGGTGGTCAGAGCTGCATGAAAAAAACCACATTTGTCTGGATTGTAGGAAACCCATAAGAAGCCTTCTCTTACAACCTCTTACATCACTTTTGGTGATGCCAATGGAAAGCCTATTCATATGGGAATATAGCCTAACATATATCTTGTCTTCAGCTAGGCAGAGAAGAAATTGATACTAAAATGACTTTTAAGCTTGGAAGGGTGGAAAGTGAATCATCAAATATAGCACTCATCAAATAAAGAGATAATCCTCCACTAACAAAGGTGAGTTGGAAGATCCCATAGTAGCACTCCCAGGTGTGTGGTAGTGTCTCAGCAGGAAAATCCCAACTGCACAGCAAAATTAGTACCAAATTCGCACACTCTTTTTTAATACAGGAAAGTGACTAAAAGCCACAAGAAACTCCGAGAGATCACTGCCTGTCTCAAAACCACGTGTTTTGCCACCATTTACAAAGAGAGAATAGTAACATTCAAGTTCCAAGTTCCTTGCTTTTGGTGGAACATGGAAGAAATGGAGCAAGTTTCTAAAGCCCTCACACAGAAAAGGCAGTGCACTACAAGTGTTCTTAAGCACATCTCACATATTAGACATATCCCTCCAGAAACACCAAATCCACATTTCTGAATAAAAATTATCTTTCTCATATTTGCTGAGATTTCAGTTTCCTGGGAGTCTATTTTACCAGTTCTCCAGCCTTTCAGCAGGGCTTAATTAAAAACCCAGTGCTCCTAAAATTAAGAAGTAGAATAAATGTATTAATCTTGAGATTCAGTCATAAATCCCCTTTTCATCATAAGGGGGGAAGCAAGGAAAAACCAAGATCACAAGTATCCACCCACATTTTTGTACATTGCCTACATGTTTTCCATTCCAAAATACCCGAGTACACTTACCCTTGATTATGACAGCTAACCTGACTACAAATAGTTTTGTTTTTGGCTTTATCCCTCCCAAAAATAAAATACCAATAATATGTGGTGTGCTTTGTATTTTTGCTTTTACATCCCACTCAACTCATTGCTGAATGTACACACAAAGAAAATGAGCTACCTCCTTCCAAAGGGAAGCATTATTATAGATATAATGACTTGTAAGAGCCAGGACAAAGGGTGCCCTGTGCTGACAGCAGTCTTGACTGCCTTGTTATTGTATGGGGTATGGTTATATACAATCCAACTCACAGCCACCTCCACTATGAACTTTAAAACATGAGTTGCTACTGAAGAGACATGGGTATGTTACAAATTTGGAAAAATCACACGTTTCAAGACAGTGTTAAATCTACTCTTCCCCTGCTGGCAAGCAGCATGTTTATGGCAGACCTGAGTATGGGAATTATTTCACACCCTTACATACTTAGGGAAGATACAGGCCAGATGACAGAAAATACTCTGAAACAGCACAGAATTGGCAATCTCAAGATATTTACAGGCAAAGAAGCATATCGCACCGAAATTGAAGTTATTGCTCCTTGTGGACAAGTGTGGTGTTCCTTGTTTGAGACACAGGACTTGTTTGGTGTTTATTTTTCCCTTCTGAAGCACAATGAATTGACACCCTTGTGAGGACATTTTCAAAATGAAGGTGTTGTCTGTGACTAGAGCTGTGCCTACAGCATGGTCATCACCAGCTGATGGTGACAGAAAGCTTACCTAGGTGAGTTTCCACCGGTGTTTTCAAGCCCAAGCATCGCTCTCATGCTTTCAGGGTCATTCTGGGCTTGGTCTATGTTACAGGTTTCAATACAAGAAAACCTCCTACAGTCTTTCAGAAGAAATTTATGGATACCAAGAACATCAAACTAAAGCTGACCTTGTATCAGTTCCTCAAATAATCCAAGGAATTGCTGCTCTACTGTGCTGATGGAAGCAGTGATGGACTCTCGCCTGCAAAAGCATCACCAGTGCAATGGCTAGTGACCTGCTTTTCCAACACTGCTCCTAAACATGGGACAATAGTCCTAACTGCTGGGTCTTTAAATCAGCTACTTCCATTGGAATACAGAAAATGAAGGGTTTTGAGGAAACTATAAGTGAACTAAAAATATGAACTACCAAACTGAGCTTAAGTTGTACACAGATTTATGTTTCTTGTATTCACATACTTAACTCTCAAGCCAAAGACTATCTGTGACCTCAGAGCACAGGACATCAAAACAATGACCTACCCCCTTTATATGACTACAGGTGAATTTCTGCAGGCATGAAGCCAACAGTAAACATTAAATCAATGCAAATGGAAAACTTTTACTTTCAAAAGATATCAGGAGTTTAAAACATTGGGAAAATGGGCCTGCAGGCAACACCACTATTTGAGTATCACAGGTGCTGTAATTCCTCATCCCCTCCCTCCCTCCCTCCCCCAAGATAATACAAGGCAACACAAATATTCTCATTGAAAAAGGACTCTGTACAGGGAATGACTGTACATTTGATGTGACTACAGAATCCAATGTTTGACAAAATGATTCTGCTCCCACTGAAAAAGAGAACTCAACAGGGCCCCATAGCTTACAGGTTCAGCTGAAACCAGTGATGCAAGCCCGAAAGTATAGAAACTGCACTGGCAATTACAACAATTATCTAGTTTGGACTCCTTTAGATTTGCAGCATAACAAAGGCATTTTACAGAGCAACATTCATTAGAAAATGTTATCCAGGGAAGAACTGCTCTTCAAGCAAATTTGGAGAGTTTAGGAGCATGAACTGCACTTCTTCTCCAGAGAGCAGCAGTTCCACCTATTCTTTGCCCTTTTTGATATAAATCACAGCAGCAACAGAGAGAAATGTGTACTTAAACAAAACAAACTAACAAACAAAAAAAATCCAACCAGAATCATTTATGTACAAGGAAAAAGTCTGAAGTGTTGTGCAACTTATTTTAACTATTGAAACTCACTAAGAATACTGTTGCTAATAAATATTCATAAACTCTTCCCTGTGTTGTGAAATTCAGAAACTACTACAATTAATTATCAATATAAAAAGTATGCTTCTAAACCCTGATATCTCTTCCAGTTCATTGTCTTTTTTTAAAAAAAAATATTTATTTTAACTGTGATACTTTGTGGGAACTAATACATATCCACAGTTTTACTTGGTGTACCCACCCAGAGACATCCTGTGTTTTGTGGAGCTCTGGTATACCAATATAATACAGTAAAATAATACTAAATTAAACAAATGTAGATGAATTAAAAAAGAAAGAAAGAAAAAACCCAAACTAAACAAAAACCCACACTGTCAAATGCTGGTCTCCACACAAAGACACCAAGGGTTTAGATGCAATGTACTACAGATCCTGCGACCAAAAAAAAACATTCAAACAAGGAAACATGAACTTGCGCATGTTCGAAAAATAAACACAAATCCCACCTCAATGTTATCTTGCCCATGTCTATAAAAACCTCTCCCTGTGCCCACACTTGCAGTTATTCATTTACACCTCAGGAGGCAGCCTGGAGATGAGAGTAGTACAATAAAATAATTACCTGAAACATCTTTAAAAAAATACCCGTTAAACAAATTACCTTAACTGGCAGCACTTAAAATTGGTAATTCTTTTCTTTTTCCTATTTTAAAAAAAGTTGCATAGCTGTAAGATTTTGCTTTGCTGCATTTCTTTCTGTCGTTTTGACTCACGAGCAGTAAAAGAGATGTTTTAGTTACTTAAATAGCAATACAATGTGCAGATTTCAACAATCGCTATAGCTTGATCAATATAAATTAGTTACCTGTCTTGGTTTTATTCTTTGGACTGCATTGTGACAAAGGTTTAGTTACAAAACTTTGAAATACAGTATTCCTACACAGAGCGGGTTATGTTTTCTGTTCTTGAAAAAAGTGAAGAACGTAAAACAGGGTGTGAATTCAGTAAATTAAGGTCACACTGTTAGATTTTATTTAGTTTGCCATTTACTGTTCTTCAGCCAATGAGAAGGTGAAAACGCTCCCACTCCAATCCGGGGCTGTCCCCCTGCAAGGGTCTCAGATAGCACGTATCGAACGTCTCCACTTCCACTGGAGGCAGTAGGAAACATGTCCAATAACTTGCTTCTTCACAGAACCAGAAGTTAGGCTGAAATTTGGAACTTTGGCCTTCGATACAAAACAGTGTCAGTAATGTCTCTGGGGAGTCGATTGTTACAGGATGTGCAGCATTTTCAAAATCCCTGTGTGTCCTTTGCATGAGTGTTTGGTTTACCGAGCACTACTGTCAAGTAACGGTGTCTGCAATGCTTTCTCCATGTCACTGTCCATCTTTGCCTTTTTCAGCCACAAAGAACTAAGTCTCAAGCCAGGCACGCTGTGTTCAGCAAGGGAACCTTACATCTCCTATGTTTTCTGATCAGTGGAAGCAGCTGTTGGAAAAGCAGAGGACAAAATACCATTACTTCAGTACAGAAGCCATTCAAACAGCATGAGCACAACCACTGAGTTTTCCTTCCCCTTTTTTCCTAAGCCCCCAGTTATCACATCCCTGCTGTGGAAAAAGCAAATAGAATTTAACATGAGGCTGGACAGCCGTGAGCATGTACAGAGACAGAGGTGTTCATGAACAGCATGCAGCCTTCTGCCACAACCAGAGACTGAGGGCAATACAGGAAATGTGTTTGTTTATTAATTTTGGCTAACACTGCCCTGAGATTAAAACAATTATCTCAGTAGCAGGGTATCTTCCTTGAGGTTTTCTTTGCTACCCCTACAGCACAGACACATGAAGCAACATGAAACAAATGCACAAATAAATGCTAGTCATGAATACTTCAGATTTTTTTTTAACATTCCCTCAGAACAAAACCAAACTCAGCTACCAGACAGAATTTCAGATATCTCTATTTCTCTAAGAATTATGATTGTTGGTGTGCTTTGCAATGCTTAGGGGCAATTGTTTAATGTAAGACAAAGTTTCTAAGTCAGTCAATGAACGAATAAAACTATCCTTTAAACTTTTAACACAGACTGCAGATCTGTAATCATTAAAACAAAACATAAACTGGAAAAAAATGTGAATTTCTGTGATATAAGATGGCTAGAAACACATCAACATTTCTTATTTATTTATATGCTTTAAACTTCTGGAATGCATTAACATTAAGGTAGTTTTGAAAATACCTAGCTTCAACCTTTTCATATGATTCTAAAAGCCTTGTCAGAAATACATGCCAGTACTCACAAAACAATCCAAAATTACACAATTGTATTACTTTAATTTTGTTTCATTTCTATGGAAAAATACTCTTAGAAAGTTAATGCTAAAGGTTTCTTGACACTTTCCAGTACTAAAACTGGAAAGGCCATGCCATGTAAGGATGCAGATACCTTCTGCTTATATTGCAATATACATCAATTCTTACTGATTAATATTGTAGTTTTGAGACACAGTAGTAAATTCACAACTAAAAAGAAATAGTACAGTTACTTCAGGTAATGAAGACATTTATTGTTGGAACATAAATAAACATTACCTAAAAATATGAATCTTGTCTTAATCTGATGGATGCTCAGGGCAAGATCTGTTTACTTCAAACCATTCATCTATGCAGCTGTTGGATACAAGACAAAATATGAGAACAATTGACATGAATACCAGTAATATTTAGCAGTATGATATGAATATAAATTGGTTTCTTCATTTCAACGACTAGTAGAATTTTATATTATACAAAGAAGTATTTGGATATACACCCATCACAGGAAAAATTAATAACCCCAAACCACAGTAATATTTGAGTATTAAACATTGTTGAAAATCTAAATTTCTTAAGTGTTAAAATTTTCTAAGGAAGCATTTTACAAATTACAGATTTTTTACACAGGTTAATCCACTACTAACATTATCATCTTGCTTATGTCATTCACTGACATTTTACTTTCTGTAAAGTATAGACACTTATGAAAAAGAAATATGAAACAGGTTAAAAAAACATTCCCTCTCTCCCTGCACAACTCTACTAGCATTTGATGAAACTTAAGCCCACACAACCTAAGCTCCTCAGCCATAATACACATGCCTTCCCCATTCAGGTGATTTTCCAAGAATGAGGAGCTTGTAGCAGGGAAAATTAACCTCAGATACATTTGGTAGAAATGTGTAGGAAGATGTCATTTAAAAAACATCCTTAAGGCTGATACTGCTGTTTCTTTATTATTTTTAAATGCAAAAAGCAACTAAGTTTCATCACATCTTTAAGCGCCCCTTAAGAAGAGTTACCCCATAAATGCAACCTTCTGAAATTTTATATCCATCCTAAGGAACACTTGCCCTTTATGATATATGCAGAGGCAAGGCAGCCGTGCTATAGTATCTCCTTGCTGCAGCTCTTCCAGGCATATTGCACACTCCCCAGCATCTTTACTCAGCACATCCTCTGAGGAAAGAGCACAAAGTGAAATGGTTAAGAATCAGACTACTACAAGGAAAACGTTCTTTATTCAGTACAGCAAGGACATCTATTGAAGAAGGTATTTTTTTTGTCCTTCAGAAAGGTAAGGATCAGTGACACACCAACTGACTGAAGATTCATGATGAGAACCCATGCTCAGTCTTCAAAGTGGAAGTTAAGTTCAAGCCTGAATGTAACATTTCCCTGGCAAGGACTGTAGGTAAATAACTAGGCAAAATTCTTCCTAGCTTCTAAACACTTAGCTTGTCATTTGATTTTTCTACTCTCCTACTCATCTCTCTTCTATACATCTGACTTTCTTTCATCAGCCTTGCTGGTAACTCAAATTTCACACCTTCACTTCCTCTCGCCACACTAGTATTTTCTACATCCCATCCACCTTTTTCTCAGTGTAAAGTATGAAATTGCCAACTGTAGGAATGTGAAATTTCCATGAAGGAAAGATCATTGCTGCGTAGCTCCAATGAGTTCTGGAGACACTGTTTTTTTTGCAGAATTACCAAATCCAAGAAAAAGGAAGAAAAAGTAAATTACTAGGAATGCAAAAGAATTGGCTTTCACTAAGAAGTTTCTGGGAAAACATATTATTTTTAATAAAAACCTTCTCTCTTGGACACTTCTCTTAGCCGGAATGTGGGACGCAGAATTCAGTCTTAGCACGAAGCAAAACAGAAGATCACATAAGGCCCTCTTTGCCAGATGCAGATGAGAAGTCCCTGTTAGACACAGCCTCACACTCCACAGGGCACTCCCAACAAGAGACCATGTAGCAACCAGAAAGGTGCTACAGATCAGAAGCAGATCAGAAAGGTGAACACTTGGCAAAGTAAGTCCATTTGTTCAAGTTTTCATGGCTTCATGGGAAAAGTTCCCCTTCATTGCCAAAAGGCACTTGAGTGATTGCTTATGGAGAGTACCTTTTGCAGCTATGACTGAGAAACCAGCAGCTCTATGCTGTTCTCTCCTGTGGCTCCATCACCACTGGCATTCCAAACACAGAGAATGACAGACAACTAGAAAGCTGCCATGGCAGCGAGAAAGTAAAAGGAAATTAGGTCTACATTGTTTCCATTAAATGACAGCTGTTTTGCAGGTGCTTGGGTTTCTAAAGCAGTGCTTATTTCAGTCTCCACTACATTCATTAGTTATGCTAAAAAGCCTGTATAATGCTACATGTGTAGCACCTTCATGGAGATGTGAAAAATATCTCGCATGAAATGAACTATTATAAAGAAAAATATTCAAAACAAAATAATAAGCAATATACATCCACCACAACAAGAAAAAATTTAAAATGTATTTCATGCACAGTAAACTCCTGTTATTCAACCAGAAACTGTAAGCTTCTCAGAACATTAGTGATACTAGGGAGACAAGGTAATTTAAAATAATAGAATATATTTTAAGAACTCTTACCTGTCAGCTTGCCCAGAAGAGGGTGCTAAGGATAAATACTTCCTTGAGGTTGGATTTTGGTATTTGATTGTTTGGGGTCTTTTTAATACAAAGGTATTCTAATATCTGACCAGGAGACAAATACTCTCCAGACATTGTCTGGCTAGAGAGATATAAATATTTGTCTGATGCTGTCAGACTTCATCCTTCTAGACCACCTCTTTGCACAACTTTACAAGAACTCCTGTGAGCAGTTTTCTTCTCAAAGGTTGTATAAAGCAGCACATTAATAATTCAAGCATGTATCATACATCCAGAACATACTTAAGAAAAGTAATTTTTTTCCACAGAGTCCCTTTATCAGATCAGCAGCTGCTACCCAAACCAAAATGGGACTAAGATACCTCTAGTGAATTAAATCCCAGTCTCACTCCCTCAAGCACTCTCAAGAGGGAAGCATTTAGTCAAGCTTTGATAAGAGAAATTGAAAAGCTGTCCGATAAAAACAGAGTTTATAAAAGAAAGCATTCTTGTGAACAGCTTTCCCATCGTTCTCTATTGTACTTGTCTGGCTTATCCTGCACTCCCTAAACTGCACAATGCTTGGGTCTGAACTCCCACTGAGCAATTTAACAATGTTCTGCACCTTTTGGCTAACATTAGGGCATGATGCCAATTCAAACATTTGTACCTCCCACTAGCCCTGGTGTAAGTGTCTGACACTCCTTTTATTTTCCCTCCAGTATTCCTGTACTCTCCCTCTTGCCAGTACTGGCAAACAGCTTGCTGCCATCCTTGGCTTCACCCCAGGCTTTCCAACTGGGATGAGGCACCAGGCACACACTGGGCTTTGCCCAGTCATGCCAGAGGGAGCTGGTGTGAATGATGGCTGGCACAGACCAGACCTCAGAAAACACGGTGCAGTTCTGCCATCCCTGCAGAAGAGGTTATGTTAACAGGCCTCAATGCTCCTCTTCCTCTGGAATAATGAGGAATCAGCATTCCCTACTTGTGTAAACCTCATGAATCCTACCTAAGGCTCTTGTGCATAAATAGTGAAGGTATGACTGCAAAAAAACAACTGCTGCAAATGCCCATGTGTAACTCGTACATTAACATACTCCAAACATACATAATTAAGCTTATAACTAATTATGTACATAGAGTGATGACAGCAAAACCAATCCTTCACAGGCTTATGACACCTTGGATCCGACTACCTTTTGACCATTTTAGGTGATTTGGATCATCAATCTCAGACAAAGAAAAAGGAGTGAATAATCCAGTTAGACCTGGATCTTTCCAGAATTTGTTTTGTACTTGTTTTATACAGCACTCTCCTATACCAACACTGGCTTGTATCAGATGGAAGTCACTTTAAGAGCCAGTTAACAATGACTTTTAAACATATCTGTTACAGAAAAATCTGCATATCATTTTGCACAGAAGCACTGCAGTCTGAAGAGGTTTCCTGTTTTCTTCTGTTCCTGCAGCAGAGTGATTCAGCAGATACATTTTATTTTAAATTTTTTCCCTTAAAAAAAAAACCCAGATCAACAACAAAACACACAAACCAAAGGAAGGAGTAAAGCAGCTTAAAACTTCATCAATGTTATGATCAAAACATTTATATCAGTGTATTAGCTAAATGGAGGTGGGAAGAGGAAGTAAGCCACAGTTTTCCATTTCGCCCACATATGGGTACATACACAAATACCACACCCCCACATCCAAGTGCACTGCCCCTAATAGGAGGTAAACACTCCTCCACCTTCCCAGCGACTTGACTGGGGAAAGCTCAAGTCGTTAGCCAAAGACTGGTGTCAAAAATTAAATCTTGCTAAAGAGTACAGTATTTCGCTCCTGAGTCTGCTCAAATACTTCTTCCTCTTCTCCTCTATCCCTGGTTACTACTGTTTTAACTTTGTGTTGTCAGTAATTTTTCCTCCTAAACTTCTGCTTTTATCTTTACTGGAAAATAAATTCTACAGCATTTCTGCATTTATAGCAAAATAAGTAGTGAGGATTAAAAAATAGGCATTCTGGCAATTTTGCACATACTTTACCAATTAAAAACTTTTCTTAGAACTTTTGAAAATACGTCTAAATAATTGCAAAAGCCACTAACTCAGCCATGATTAGGATTATAGGCAATATCTGTGATTAAAGTGTCTTTAAACTGAGTACTGCAAAAGCAGATGCCCTGCATACCTTCTGGATAAGATAATTAAAATCTGTGCTGATGCTTTTTGTTTTTCCTTTGAAAACACAGGCAGATATATCCCTAGGCTCAAGAAACTTGAAGTCACAAATCATGGAGATGTCAATATATTTTGGGAGCTATCACTCTATAGCTGCATTATTTTACTTCTCTCTGGGCATTCACTGGAAACAGAACACCAGGTTAGAAACACATTGACCTAATTCAGTATGACAACTTTTCCAAATGTCTGTATTTTTTCCTAAAATTTAAAACCTTAAATATCCATGGAAGCTGCCATCCCAACTAGATTACTAGTGAAGGACACCACGAAGGTCAACCCTTTTGGGAATACAACTGAAACTTAATTGAAACATACCTTTTGAAGAGTATTGGCACTAAAATTGGTAAAACAACAGCCATTAAAAAACATTGGTGAAACTTTATTTAATAGTACATATTATCATGTACTTGTTACACACTCATTTAATTTTGAAGCTGATGACTAAAATCTGTCTTAATAAAGTACTAGAGACTATCTCTGCTTGTTTTTAAATGGAGCTCTAGAAATGTAGAAACCAATATATTTATTCACATGTAGAGCATGAATTCATCCATATTGCAGAATGTGCAAAACTCTACATTTTTACTGCTATCACCTTTGCTGATATCACAAGGAGTCAAGGAGGACCTACATGTTTTCATAGGTACCTTACTATTCGGCAGGAAGGATGTGTGTATGTGATTACACACCTATTAAATGTTAATTACTTAATTTACTAAATCTTTATGGCTTCTGTCACATCTGTTTTTCTCCCTCTCCGTTTCTTTCTGGCTGTTTCTTACTATGCTTTCCTCCTCTTCACACTCATTTTCCCTAAAACATGTTCTGTCTGGAGCTGTATTTTCTATCACTCCTCCTGCCCTCTGTCATCTCATTTAATTTTCTGCTGCAAAGCAGGCACTGGAGAAAGGAGGAAGAGAGAAGTATTTTTAACTATCTGATACAAATAATATGGACAGCCTTCTTATATGGGGTTAATGTCCTTGGGAGAAGTAGACACTAGAATGGAAGGAAAACCATTATGCACAGGAAGTGGTTCTCTCATGTAGCTCAGTGACTGTCTCTGCAGACTGGTGCTGACTGCAAGCAAAACCTCTTTCCCAGTCCATCCTAAGCACTAGGAGAGCCAGCAGTTTCTTTGACATTACAGCTGGTTTTCAGTATTCTGGCTACCACAAGAGGAATACTCTTGATTCTCGAGGGATCATTCTTGGATGACCAGGTCAGCCATTCTCTGCTGCTCAGAAGTTGAGGCAGAAAGACACTCTGAAGGAGAGATGATTCTTAAGTGCTCAGAGCTCCCAACAGAAGGAGGAACATCATTCAGCTATCACTACAGATGCTTATTTTGCCACTTAGCTTTCACAGCTACAGGGTCAGTCAGCAGATTGAGTAAGGCAGAGCTGAAGCCATCAGCTAAGCTCACCTGTGAAGATTGTGCTTTCACAGCCAGAAGTTGAATGTCACTACCCTCAGCAAGGTAATGAAGAAGCAGTGGGTTCCTAACTAGAAACATTCCTTTTTGCTCTAGTATAAGCCACCTCCTCTGGATCAGAAGTAAAAGGGAAGATACTTAATATCCAATACTTTAACTTGTACCAAGGCTAAGCAGTTTTCAGGATTCACATCACCACAAAATTGAGCATGTGAATAACTTAAAACCAAATTCCCCTGAAGTACTTAAATCCAAATTCCCTTTTATGCTGCTGAAAAACCCAATATGCTTGTGCTAATCAAACAAGCACAGGTGGTAACTTTTTGAGCATATAATCACCCCAAACACCACTGCATAGCTCATGTGGTAATATATAGAACTTAAGCAAGCTGCAAATACCTTCCCAGCCACAATATACAAAACCCAAACCTTTCCAAAACAAGCTAACAAGCTACAACAAATGTGACACTTCATCAAATACTGACAAAGTGCTTGATGAATTGCTGGGTTGGGAGGTGTGGATGTTTTTTGGCATCTCACTCTTCAGCTCTTGCAACACGGCAGCCCATTACAATTTCCTACTCAAAATCCAAGCGTTATCCTTCTCTTCCCCATCCCTCTCACTGTTCAGTGTTGATCCAGGACTGAGATAGTTATGTGCAAACAGATATCCATCATGAAAGGCTTCCTGCACACCCATTGTCTACAGTCTTTGGTGCTCCCTCTTCTTAAAACACAGAAGTAAAGGGGAGGGAGTTTGAAAAACAAAGGGAAAGTCACACAAGAAAAATATTTGCAGAATTAGTCCTAAGTGGAAATACCTGTGTAGCAACACCAGGCTGAGATGGAAGGAGACGGCTGCAGAAATTTCTTAGCTAACGCACATTTGAAGAACTGGATTTAAATTTTTGGGGGACATTCTGAGCTTAGTAAATTCTGAGAAATAGCTAGATGCTTCCTGTTCAGACAGATAACTATTGGGTCTGTGACAGAAAAAAAAATACTGCTGGTGAGATAAAGATAAAAACTGAAACAGTGGTGATAGAAATACATTTAAGTGAGCAGAAGTAAAAAAGTCTGTGTTGTGTAGTCATAAGTTTAACTAAATAGAATTGTATCCAGATAGTTAACTAATACAGAAAGAAGAAGAGATTTAGCTTCAGTGACCACAAGGGAAAACTAGCTGGAGCTATATGATACAGGGTGATAATACAAGTTATGGTTCTGAAAAAAAACCTGAAAAATTAAATCTCAAGTATAAATAACACAGGTTTGATACAATGTCCAATTAAGGTATCTTGCTCGCAGACAAAATCAATTTTGCACCTCAGGCCTCCCAGTGAAAAGCTACACTTTGCAAAAAGGCCTGTAGTCAGAGAAACAAAGGTTCTCACTTCCAAGCATCCACATCCACAGCCATTCCTGTGCTATTGTTATCAGTGTGTTACCAGCTTTCTCAGTCCATATTTGTACTGTTGACAGAAAGTGTTGGGGTGAAATAGGTATTCATAATAGAAAAATTCTATTAGCCCAACTGGCCATGAAATGTCTTTTCCTCCCATCTTGAGATTTATGGCTAGTGACTATGCCTTTCCACAGTAATTCAAGATTTGCTCTCAATACAATTACCTGATTGACTCTAAAACTTCTGCTTAAGTCTTTCCAATATCTGTTTCATCAGCCTGCTTGCAGTTTAAGATGTCTTTGGACATTAAATAATCTCAAAATAGCTAAATAACTTTCCCCTGTTGTACTGACAACTAAAGGTAAGTTACATTCACAATATTTGTAATTACAATGTCTTTAAATTGTCAAATTTTAGTCTAGGTATGGGCCAAAGAGCTGCACCTGCTAGTAAATGAGCCACAAATAAAAAGTCTTGTCCTCCAGAACATGATGTAAAAAGACTTTTTGCCAGCCTTACCCATCTTGTACCAAGTCCCCACTTCAAGTGAAATTACATATATTTGTTCTTTGAATGACCCAAGGGGTACCTTGCTCTTGAAGAGTCTTCCTTGGCATGTTCTATTTTGTCCTGAGGCTTACTCCACTCCTGTCAGAAACATTGCTTCTGGGAGACAGTACTTCTAAATATTGTCTTCTCAGAAGGTGATTGGGTGAAAAAGTCTTGAATGCAGCCATAGCGAAGTTGTTCCCCATTAAATCCCACCAGGAATGGTGTACCCTAGCACATGCTGCCTGAAACAAAGCTGCTCATTGCAGCACATGGAACAGGGAAGCTGCCTTGAAGCTGTTTTCTTGGTTTTTCATCAGTATTACATGACCTCTCAGGTTATCGTCTGTTAATCTTGAACATCAGGAGTTAAAAGCAGCATGTAAAGGGGCAAACCCACAAGAAACAAAACTGCAGCAAAACAAGATACCTTAGGAAATAGTGTAAAGAAAGGATCACTTGGGGAATACATCCTCCTTGGCTCCATCGGGAAGAATGATTTACACTTCTCAGGGCTGAGTTTTCCATCAAAAAGGATCTTGCACCACAAGTATGCTACAAAAGGAGGAGTGGTTGATTAAATGGCCAGAGGCAACCAGATTGTATTGCTGCCAGAGTCTGCTGCGTTTAGAGAGGATTGTTTCTTACAGGGAGTTGGAGATAGAGCTGGGATAAAGAAAACTTACAGAAGCAGGCAAGAAAGAATAGAAATTAATCTGCATGGGATCCACACATGCAGATCTTTTATCACTTTTGTTTGTTCAGGAGTAAAACAAAGCAAAGTATTTAAATGCTGCTTATGTATACCCACCAATCCATACCAACACTAAGAAACTGCTACAATAGATGAAAAATCAGCTTAGGTCTATTGTAAACTTGGAACTCTAGTCCAGAAATCCAATTCAAAGGTGGGTGATCCATACAGTTTCCGCTAAAGCAACAGGCAGGGTTACCATGCAGGGTGCACTCAAATAAAATGAGAGACCTGAATTCCAGCTTGCCTTGCATAGCAGATAACTTCTTCATCAAAGGTAAAAACCATCAAAACCCAAAACCAAACAAATATTAACCCAAACACACACACAAAAAAACCCCAACCACTCAACCAACTAACCAAAACAATGAAATAACACCAACTCCACCAAGGCATATAACCCCAAGAATAATTATCTAGAAGTAAATCACTTGGGTATCTGAGTTAATGATTTCATGAAGAAAAGCTACCACTGTGGTCAGGGGAAAGGTGAAGAATTCCTTCCAAATACAGTGCAGAAACAGGTCTTTTCCCATAACTTTACAGTCAGAAGGAAGACTTCACTCAGAACTGTAAGTCTGTTAAAATGAGCATCTTTTCCAAATCAAGGCTGGATGCTATCACCAACAACGTTCTTAAAAACTTGGCAAGTAAGGCAGAGCATGGATGTGGCAGAGGAAACAACAGAAGATCTCTGTCTGACCAAGCTGAAGGAAAGAGCTAAGTTGGATGAGATATCACAAGGGCAGGATGTTGATGTGGTTGTTCAAAAAGATCCCCACTGAGTTTAGGAAATCCCTTTTGCTTTGTCAGCTTTTTTATGTGACTAAATTTATTTTATGCCCAATGCAGCAGAAGACCTAAAAGATTGCAGAGAAGAGTTTTCCAAATGGCGAGTCTTAAACTGTTCACCATCACTGAAAGTACAGCTAGAGCCTGAGAAATTGCATTGCAAAGATTTTCAAATAAGATGTTTCATTCTTCGTGGTCTGCAATGACCAAGGAGTGTGACGGGGACATGCCGACCTAATGAAATGTGTGAGAACTCTCACATGACAGAAGGCAGATAAAACAAGCACATTAGAAAGCTTCACAGAAGGAAAGGGTAGGGCAGTAAGTGTCCGTGAACAACAGAGGCAGAGAGAGGGAATGAACAGAAGCAGCTCAGAAGTTATCTATCCTAATAGCCTGGGCAATATGGGTTACTTTAACGGGGACTTGTTTTGAAGTTGGATGAAGGATTTGATTTCATGTTTTGTTCACTTTGTCCTTTTTCAAGTTCCTATTCCAGTCTTCCTACAGGTGCCCTAAGCACAATGAGTTTTGCCAAATCTTTTTTCCAGTCTTTTAACACTGGCCAACTAACTGACTCATTGCAAGCAGAGGAGTCTGGTTTGATCTGATGCAAAATGAGTGCACAGGGAGATGACTATGAGCCTAAGGTAAAACAGGAGGGGGGAGAAAAAGCAGGTGTGTGTGACTAAGACACTATTCTTAGGGAAGACAGGATACCAAGCAACACATAATGAAAACACTGGTGCCAAAACCCAGTGTGCATGAAGTCTGGCTTATTAACCCCAGTGCCAGGTGCTAGGCCTAGAAGGTATTTTTCCCAGCAGGCTCCAGATCAGCCTTCTCCAGATTAACACAATGTCTGGTGTTAACATGCATACACGGGACAAGGATATAAATCACTGCATAATTTCAACTTGTCTGTCTTTTCTGTTTGCAGCAGACAGATTGCTTTTTACAAGCTATTCCTATTTTAAATGCAATTATCCTTGTGATATAGATGGAATGCAAAACATGTCTGAATGCAAAGTTCTGATAACATCAGATATTGAGTCAGAGTTTTCAAAGTTATCTCAGTTTTTCTACTCTACACTAGCCCATGATCCAGTATTATAATTTATTGCAGCAAGCATAGAGATACAGTATTTCTGGTGCTAACTGGTACCTATGGGTTATTACTATCCCAGTGAGATGCTGAGTATGTAGGTACTGAATTGCAAGAGGATGAAAAAAAAACCTCCAAACAAAAACAAACAAACAAAAAACCATAAATAAACCTTCCTTTGAAATTTAAAGTGATTAAGTGATATAAAAACCAAGCACAATTCCAACAGTACTCGGCAATCATGATCATTCACGAACAATAACACAAAAAGGTTAACACAGAAGATGGGTTTTAAAAACCAAATGTCCTCAAATACATTCTCCAGTATTTGTTCCAAGTTACGTGCCCATAATCAGGCAGTATATTTCTACAGCCATATTAAAGGTTTTTTTTTTTCTCCTAGTTTACTTCAATTAAGAGGCTACCAAAACTATTGAACACTATTATGACATAATTTCAGCTAATAAAGCCATAGATTAAAATAAACTTCCTTGGAACTGGGAGAAGAAAAAAGGCAAGTGTTAACCAAACTATTCCTTTCTCCACATCTTCGTTCCAAATAAATAAACATCACTTGTTTATTTAATATAAAATTGACAGATAATACTACATTTTTGCTTAGCTACACAGGGCCTATCAAATACCTAACAATACACATAAATAGTACCTAATTAAACTGCACACAAGGAAGAAGGGCATGAGGAACATGGTCAAAATGATGAAAATCTGGTAAGGCTTCAAATTACAGGTAGCTGTTAGTGTAGGGTTAAAATGCAAGTTGAGGTTTTTATTAGGAAGTTTTAACAAAGTTTCATGAGTGTTAATATAATTCAGCACTAAACACCAGTGAAGTTTCTCTCGTTTCACCTGTGTGTTCGAACTTGGGGTTATTTCTGAAGCTGAGCAAATCTGTAGCCATGTGAGACAAAGTTACACAAACTTTGGGGGAGCAAAGAGGTTCCCCCAGGGAGAATAGAACAAGCAAGTCTAGTATTCTGTACTTATGTCAGTACGTGTTTTACATCCTGTTCTAGAATCACTGGATTTTGTTAAAAATACTAGAAACTGGTAATCTCTCCCCTGTGTAAGCAGTGATAAGAATCTCCAGTTTAGAAGTGAGAGTTCTCTATCACACTAGCAGTGTTTTCACCCAGCTTGTTTCTGGAGAGTTTGGCTTGTTTTATCACTGGAATTCCCCTAGAAAAGCTGGACTGACTTCTTTTGTGCATTGAAGGGCTGAGTCTTCAGCTCAGAAGCACAGGACTATTTAAGTAATCAAAGGGCAGCAGGTTTTAAAGCAAGATTTTAATCCGAAGAAAAAAATAAATTACAAATGACATTTCAGGCAGTAGTTTCAAATTGATCTGCCCTTAGGGCAGTTTCTGAGTGAGAAGGAGTAGCTCTTATTTATTAGAGGAAAAAAGGGAGAAAGTCCTGATCTGCAAATAATCTGTATTAGTTCCTGCAAAACAGTGAGAAATTTAGGGAAAGAAATACCATGAAATTCCTACACAGATCACTCAATCTCAGTGAGATGTACTCTGGTACTTATTTTTTAAGACCTAATGATTTCAAGTAGTATTATTTCAAAATCCATCAAATGAAATCCATTTTCTATGATTAGAAAAGGGATATTTCCAAGGCTTTGTCTCCACAGGGCAACTAAGAAACAAAAAAAAAAGAAGGGCAGACTGCTGCTAGCAAATGAGTAAAATCTTAAGGTTTTAGAGGTATCAGCTTTAAAGACTGCAGAATTACCATAGAAATCTAGCAAAACTAGGAACATTATTTCCCCCGGAGCTAAGTTCCCAGCAGTCACAAGACTGCAGCAGTTGCAGACGCGATTTATGACATCCTCTGAATGACCTCTCCGAGCTAAGGACTGATTAAGTGCAAGGCACGGGAGGTAGCTCCTGTCTGCCCGCATCACATGATGCGGAGTCCCAGCGCGGCCAGAGCTGTCCCCCGGCTCTGCTGCAGGCAGCCCTGCGCTGCCTTTATGTAAGAGGGGCAGCGCAGGTACCGCCTCCCCTCCGCCCGTCACCCGCAGATGTTCTTGCGGCTCCGCTTTGCAGGTGCAGCTGTCATTTTCTAGGACAAGAATTGTCGTTTGACTTCAGCAGCGCTGGCAGTGCAACAGCACTATCTGAGGTTAAGGAGTGGCATATAAGTAAAAGAAATAACTTGAGCTATTCAGCACATGAATGGTCCCATTTTCTCTGCTTCTTTCAGAAACAAGCGGGCTTTACTCTATTTATCCAGTGCTGCATATAAAATATTCCCATAACACAAGTATGCATTTAAATAAAGGCAATTCCAGCGTATTGAGAAAAAAATGTTGTCCTGCTCTCAAAAACTGAATTAAGTGTGAGGTGACATTGAAATAACTTTGCCATGGCTTTGTCACAAGAAGTTCAGCCTAGAAGATTTAGGTCTGGCTGAAGGGAAAGTATGCAGAAAATACTTCTCTCCAAAGGTTTGTTAAAAGAGTAAGTCACATGCACAACAAATCAGAGAAAAATCTAAGATATTAATAGGTGTGATCTCTGCAGTGTGTCCTCAGCAGGATCCAAGTATGTCAACTTCAGTTCATTACAGCAGAAAGAAAATCCAGAATCATCTATTGAGCATTTCCAACCTGCACCATGAAAGTGAGCTGTCATAGCTTCTTTACAAATCTATACCCCACAATTCTCTTGCATGAAAAGTAAAGCACTAAGCAATATTGATACTTCAACCACCACCACTACATCTCCGTGACTATATCTTGCAGAGATAAATGGGGTAGTCTGGAGTTCTGGGAATTGCTGCTCCAGACATTCAAAGTACTTCCCTGTCAGTTACACTGTGCTCCCATTTGATCAGCTTTCTTCACAGCCACACCAATACAAACACACAGCTTACTTTTCTGGCTCCATAGCGAAGGGTTGACAGTTTGTGGGTGTGGAGGAAAGATAAGAGACTGAAGCTTCTCAAAGTGCTGCAACTCCACACTGTAAGAGACTGACCCAGTTCATCCAGTGACTGAGGCTGGAATGGGGCCACTGAAGCAGGTCCTACCTCCTCCCTTTAGGAGGCAGGCACAGGTTGCACAAGTTGAATCACAGTGTGCTCTTATTCAGTGACATTTATCAGCATTATTCTTCAAGATGAACAACCTCCCTTCCCAACTAACTTGAAATGTAAGAGGCTGCTTTTGCAGTGATGCTCTTCTGTGAGGTACCAAAAATGGTTGACGGAGAGGTTTGGGACGGCAGGAAGGAAATACAGCTTTACTGAAGAAAGGGAGAAAGAAATTAAGCTTGCCACTGTTCTTCTTGGTAGTCTGGTTTGGACAAATAGCTATCTTTGGCCTAGACTGGTGAACATCAGTAAAAGTTTGCTCTTGTTCAAACATTATCAACAATTCTTAAAGGGAGAAAGTACAAACCAGTCAATATATTTTAATCAAACATTACTTTAAACACAATTTCTCTTCTTAAAATAATATTGCCCTCCTCTAATTTGACAATGACTTGCAAGACAAGTTATTAAAAGTCTGGGCCAGTATTTTATTAATTCACAGAAGAACATCTGTGCAAATGTCTGAGAGGAAAATTTTATTTACTATAATGATGTTCTACTGTCATCACATTAAGCAAAATCTTGAAGTTCAACAGTTCTTTATATTTTCAAGAACTACTGATGAAAACAGTTTTAAAGCATTAGAGAATCTGAATGAACCTCCTACATACTCTGGAGGATGTTAATGAGAACAAAAGATCAAAAAAAAAAAGAGTAAATACTACTATTTTAACTGCAAGCAGAGGATAAGTGTCTTTTTACGTGTTCTGTTAAACTACCTTTTAAAGTATGCTCTTCTGCCTCCCCAGCATCCCTGAGGACAGAGCACAGAACTACCTAGGGCAGAGTAAAAAACCAGAAACTTTTAGCCAGGTATCTTGTTAAACTTTTAAAATTACAGTATCGAGAAATTCTATGGAGAATTTTACACCTTGGATAAAGTGGAATGTAAGAACTCATCTGCCTTAGCACTATTTTGTACTGCTCTGCTAAAAGTCTAGTCCTATTAAAGGATGAGGACAAGGAAGAAGGCTTAAGCTTTTCCAGGCAGACTGGCAAGATGCCCTTTTGCAAGGTCTTTCACGGTATGATCTCAGGAACTCTGGCAGAGAAATTAACTTGAAGTTAATAATTCTTTTCATTCCTGAAGTTTTGAGTGCATCAGTCAAAACAGCTGAGAGCATCAGCCCTGCTGAATACTCTTCCTTGGTGTACAGAAGTGACCAAGCAAATCAAGTCACTGCAGTGGGCAGGACTACCAGAATCATGCATTTTGGTGCTTCAAACATTATGTTAAGGTGCACTGTTTTTCTTTCCTTCTACTGAGCAATATGAACTCAGCAAGTTCTGGCAAAAGTATCTTGCCCCAAAGACGCTGAAACAGGCAGCAATCAACAAAGGTTGTAACTTTTGTTATTAAAAGTTAGGCCAGCCCCATTCACAAAGAATGTTTCCAAAATATTTTTATTTAATCTTTTAGGTGACTCATGTCAGTATTTAAGCCTCTGCTCCTGATCAAAATGCATGTTATGACCATAATTTCAATGCTGACAATGCCTATAGAAGGATTACTGCTTACACAGATTCCAGCTCAAGATTCTGACACTTGCTCACATGCAGGTCTCAGCATACGGCAGTCCCAGCAAGAAATGCTTTCCTCTCAAGACAAAACTTGATGCAACACCTCAAACCAATTTAGAACAAAAACAAGTGTGTTTAAATCAAAACAAAACCCTGCTTTGCATCCTTGCTCATCTGAATCAATTGCATTGTTGTGGCCCAAGGTAATTTGAGATCAGCTCAGTTGGTCAGAGCATGATGCTAATAGCACCAAGGTTGTGGGTTCTATCCCTTAGAACCACATGCATGTGGTTCATGCACTTAGGAGTTGGACTCAACCATCCTTGTGTGTGCCTTCCAACTCAGAATATCCTGTGATTCTGTGAATTTGGTTAGACAGCATGGGAACATTCCACTATTTGTGTCTGGTGATGCAAACACCCAAGAACACAAAGTATACTGCCAGACAAGAAGAGCACATTGAGTTCCACTCCTCTTTCTCCTTCTGGTACACATACCTTAATTTTTAATATTCTGTCTATAACAGTTTTCCACATAGTAATTCTCCATTTCAAAGAAATTGGAAAAACTCTTAATATAAAATCATATCTGCAATCCCTGCTGTCTGTGATGGCTGATCTCCTGCTGTTTTTTCATATGATAGGTCAAAAAATTCACTTATTGTAACTTAAATAGAAAAATTACAAAGTCCTTACTCTGTAAGGAAAAAACCTTCAGCAGTTCATGCACTGGATGTCTCAATATTGTTCCTCTCTGAATTACACTAGTGAAAGCTTTTTCCCTTAAAATGAACCTGAGTAAATATGCTGGCCAACAGTCAGACCCACTGCCACATGTGAATTAAATGCAGAGTAGTCTGAGCAAGAGCAGCGCTGATATCAAAGCAGAA
Source organism: Chloebia gouldiae (assembly GCA_003676055.1). Lineage (NCBI taxonomy): Eukaryota > Metazoa > Chordata > Aves > Passeriformes > Passeridae > Chloebia > Chloebia gouldiae. The sequence continues at coordinate 40,443,645 of QUSF01000003.1, forward strand.
CCACCCCTGAGCGAGCAGCTTTGAGGAGATCGGCTTCGAAAGTTTCCAGTAGAGCACCATTCCAACAGAAAGTGCTGACTTGATGAAACCCAAAATATTCCACAGGAATGTGCTAATTCAATGAAAACTTTTGAAAGAGGACAGGCTGGCTTGCCAGGCCAGCCAACCAGTCTAGTGAGCTGACTGGCTCTCCCCAGCCCTCCAGGGTCACTGGCTGCCCCATCTGGCCAGGTGCCAGGCTGCCAGCCCTGTCCTCTCAGGGGCCCTCTAATAATAATAAAACTAATGGAGTCTTACAAAGTGTGCTGAGAAACAAACAAAAGAATTTTAAAATGAAAACCAGAATATTTCAGAACCAATTGCAGGGTTTCATCAGAAGTTATTTGGTATATTTGTTGCAAAGAATCTAAAGCCACAAGTCTCTCCTGTGCCTCCTCAATTTTTTATAAAACATCTTCCAGTGAAAAAAGCTGTATCAATATTAAAACAACACAAAATAAGCAATAACTATATTCAAAATCTAAACTTTACCAGGCACCTGTATTCATCAGCAAGGAGTTTAAGGTAAGTGGCTTCCAAAGCACTGAGGAAATTTACATAAATGCCTGTACCTGACCAAAACACAGGGCTACTATTTAAGCAACACCTTTCACAGAGCAGTCTCTAAGTGGGCTCCCTGCTTGTCACCATGCCAAATTTGAGCAAGATGGTGCAAGGGGCCTCATTTAACCCTCTGGAGAAGCTCAAAGGAATAGGCTACACAATATTTTAGCAGTCTTTTTTTTTTTTTTTTTTTAACCCTGTCAACTAGCAAGTAACCCACTTTCTTCAAAAACTGTATTTTGGCAACCTATGGTTAACCAGTGCATGAGACCTCCTCAACAACTCAGCAAGTAACAACATTTGCTAATTGCTAGTAAAGGTTTTTAAAAACAACATCACCAAACACCATGATGCTTTTTACACAATACCATACATTTAACCAGCTTTTGTATAAAAGTGCCTAGATATTAGTTCATGTGTGAACATCACAAGTAGTTTAAGGAATGTGGAACAAAGTTCCACAGAAAAAAAAGAAAGAGCTCTTTTAAAATGCCTAATTGAGTCAGCAATGAGATCTCTGTTGTCGGCAAGTCACATGATTTTGAAAGAATAAGGCTAATAAAATGTACTGATATATTTATATGAAAATCAGCACAACTTCCAGCACAGAGCTGAGACAATTTTGTGACCACTCTTTCAGAAAACACATGTAAATCAGACAGCTGCCCGAGTTTGCAGTTCACTAACCCTTTCAACTGCCAAATGCAATGCACAAAGGTAGCTCAGAAAGCAATTAGAGATTGGCTGGGAGGACTCATTAATTTATTTAAACTTCAAATCACAGCTAAGCAGTCTTGTAACATTTTTCTGGGGGAAACTGCATGCCTCAGACTCAAAGAAAGGTTTGTCTTCTCAGAATGACAAAATACATACAATTTGCTCCCTGGTGTTTCTTAGAAACAACAACTAATACATTTACAGTACCATGAGGAAAGACATCTAGAACAGAACTAGACATAAGCATAGTTCATTCCAACTGCTCAGTCTCTAAGTATTTCTGCACCTGCAAAGTCTAAGGTTCCCTTCAACTACTTGCAACACAAAACTCAGAAACAAAAGAAGGCGAGGAGAAAAGAAATGAAGATAAGAAAAAATATATTTTCCCTTCTAGTGATAATAGGACTGGGAAATATCAGTGACCAACACAAGCAAATGATACCTAGTTGGCTCTATTCTAGTATATATGGCATGAGGCTAAGATAACAATGAGAAAGTAAAGCATAAAAAGATGCCTTCCATTTTGGAAGCAGCTATCAAAAGTTGACAGCAGCATCTTTTCTTCTCTCAAACAAAACTTGAGATGCCCTTGGCCTATGGCAAAAAGGCCAATTCATCACTGATCTCATGATGACAAACAGCAAAACAAACAAGAAAAAAATGCATGCATGTAGACATTCATATGCAGGTCTGGGCCTGAAATCATGGCAGCATTAAGTTACCAATCTATTAGTTAATTTTTTTCACTAGCCTCATTAAAGGGACCACAATTATAACACGAAGTAACAACTGAGCACTACGCAACTCAGAAGCTATCCTCAAATTCTTCATGCTGCAGTAATTTAAATAGCCAGCCACAGGCCATAACTTAAGATCTAGTCTGTGACTCGAGGAGTTAAGCAACTGGAGCCACAAGGATCAATGCACACTTCCCTGAAGTGTTTGTGAAAATGAGACCATACTTCTAAGTATCTCTCTCAAACCAGCTTAATTTAGTTTCTTTATTTCCCACTTACATAACCATTTCCTAGAATCAGTTTGAGGCTCACTGTACAGCAGACACACTCCTATACCAAGAGATGACACGCTGCTATTAACTCATATTGCATTGCCCACAACCGTTTTTGTCATGCTGCAGATTACCCAGAGTGGCTTCAGCTGCCACTCACAGGTTTCACTTCTGCTTTGTTGACTTAAAAAACTGTGTAAAGGCAACAAGATGGCCCAAAGGAGCTCCAACCAGCAGTGTGTAAGCTGAAGTAATGCAAGAAAGAAAAAGGAGTCTGGATATGGCAACACTCTAATTCAAACTTCATAAATTATACTGAGAGGTTACATTATATAATTGCCATATCCTCAAACAAAAGTTAGTGAGCTGAGTGCACTCATATGTACATGTGGGAAGCAGCAGGGGAAAAGGATTTCAGTCAGTCAAATTTGTGCACACCTCATCAGATGGATTAGTGCCAGAGCTTGTTCTCTGCCAGTCTGCCTCCTTCTGCTCCACCCTAACTGATCCCAAGTGCATTTTCCTGCCCTGACTGGGGTGACTAGTGTGCTTCTCTTCTCTCCAACATCCCCCAGTACATAGTTTCCCTTATCTTGGAAAATGCTCAGACCTGAATTTAAAAAGGAAAAATAAAGAGAAAAAAGGCCTCTTTGTTAGATGAAGGCAACCTTCTCAAATATATGTGTGGTAACACAAGGAAGAAAAACGAAATTTTTACTCTTCCTAAGTACTGTGCTTTCAAATGGATTTCACAACTCCAAGCATATGATTTCAAATTATTTTTGTAATTATGGGCCAGTAGTATGGGATAGCATTATGCTATCAAAAAATAAGATGGGCCCAACCATTCTTCAGGACTTGTTTCAATAAAATGGTCCAGTGTAGAATACCCTAACAGAAAGGTGTCTGGAGAGTCAAAAGGTCCATGAGACTGCAGGTGATTTGTGTAGTAAATACTTATGTTGGAAAGGACCTCTGGTGGTCTTCTGGTCCAGCCCCTCACTCAAAGCATGACCAATTTAGACTAAGTTGCTCAAGGATGGAGGTTGCACAGCCTCTTCAAGTGCCTTGACCACTCCCCTGCCATTATGTCACATTTCTACCTGATACTGAATCAGATTTTTCCCTGATGTAACTTGTGATCACCAACTTTCAGCTTCTTGCTGTTCACCTGCAAAAAGTCCTCTCCTCTCTGCAATTTCTTGCTAACTGCATTCTATTCTGACATCTGATGACTGGTGAACAATAATCTCATTGAAGATGCACTGTAAGATTTTCTGCCCAAGCAGGCACTAAAATTTCAGTAAGACTTTCTAATTCCTTGTTTCCTCAAGCCTTTTTGTGTGCTTGCCATAGAACTGAATGTCAGCCTAAGCCACAGCAACAGAACAGTTTGATCTCAGTGGCAGAAGTCCTGTTTGCCTTGCATTAAAGCTTGCCTAGAAGGAGAGCTTAGTAGTAGGGGGAAAAAACAGTGCTACTACAGGTGATTCATTTCATATTGGCCAGTTTGATTAAAATAACAAAAAAATATAACCAGTCTTTATGAAGTATCACATATGGAATCAAGTGAAAAAAGAGAAGTTCTTCAGTTCCTCACAGAAAGTGTAATTTTCTTGAATAATGTGCAAATGCACAGCATGCCAAGTAACAGTTCCTAATAAAGTCCCCAGGAGACTCGATCAACCCACCCTCACTATTTGATGTTATTAGAAGAATGGATGTATAAACTACACAAATCTTAACTGGATAATAAACACACAGTAGTAAAAAAATGGAATAAACACATTCAAATAAGAATAATTTTATGTTTGCAGGACACAGGCCAAACTATATTGGCATGCAGTATATAAAGAGCAAGTTCTTAGGACGTAATTAGAAAACAAACTACAAGCAAAAAAAACAACAAACCCTGCAAGTTATGAGTCCACCAAACTAGTTACCAGAATATCTTATTAAATAAAGGATTATCACACTGATGTTTAAAATGAATAAATAATTATCAGCTTACTTCTTTCTTACCATTGTAGGTTATCCTTGGTTTTGTCAAACACATCACAAGATGTAAATCCATTTCATCAGAAGATACAAATTTTGAACATACAGGGCACTTGAATCCTATGGAAAATAAAAATATGTAAGTGTGAGCCTCATCAACCATGTAGCAAATATATATATTCAAGCCAAAAAAGCTATTCTGCACATATAAAAATAAAGAAAAAAGAAATCCTGGAGGCTTTTCAGTTTTGACCTGACATTTCTTCCATAAATCTTTCATTTCTTTCTTTCAAAAGATCTCAAAATGGACCACTGTTTCTGGACATCATTCTGTTGACAATTGCAAACACTGTCAGAACCTTTGGACACAAACTTTCTCAACAACTTAAGAACAGTTTAGGGCAGGAGCAAGAGGATAATATGACTTTACTAAAACAGAAATTACAAATGTGTAGAGGACAGAGCCTAAAAATTTGAACTTGTGCAGGAATCCTGAACTAACATGTTCATTTTTACCAGGAATAGTACTGAAACTTTAACCAAGGATCTTGGTTTTACATCTTGTCATACAAGCTGCAGCATCTTTTACCAGTCTGGGGCCCTGGGAAAATATTAACTCAGGGATGTTGCTTCACCTACTGAATCACTAATACTTCCTGTAGCACTGAATTCATTTGACTGTTCTCATCCTATCCAAACATGACCTTGTTTAGATTTTGAGGTCACTGCCTCAGGCAACACGGGGTAAAGAATAATTAAGACAGTCTGGATTGTGATGCAACTGCATAACAGCCTATGACAAAAGTGCTTAATGCCTTAATTTATGTCATTGCCAAAGACAGCAATCTTCCAGTTAAAGGACAAGATCAGCTGGACAACTTTTACAATCCACAGAAGAGCCTGACTGATTTTGATCTGCTGAATAATTAACACACGAGTGAGAGAAAAGAAAAAAAAACAGGGATCTTGATGTATAGTAGTTGTTAAGGAGTACATCTACAGGCAGATTGTCCAATGGGACAACATTCAGCAAAAATATCTAATCTACATCCACCCTCAGCACAAAGGCACAACTTTTTTCTCTGATGCTGTGAAGAGTAATGATGCAGGCCTGTATAAAAGTTCACTTCACCTTCCACCAGCATTCCCATCTGGGCCTGCTCCCACATGTTTTAGTTTGTTGCCTCTTCCTTTTGTACTTCTAACCTTGGGAGTCCACAATAAACTGAGTCAGTCAAGGATGACAAGCAACTTGACGCTGCACTTCCAAATAACCGATGCCTGAGAATTTTCATCTTTACTGTTAATTATTATCCAGATGTAGATCAAGCAACTAACCTGAAACATTAGCACTTGAAACAAGTACTGCACTTCCTTTATCAAGAAAATTATGTATTTCTTATGGGCAGCTCATAGGAAGCAAGTCAAAAAGGACAGCTAGTAACAACCATAAGGAACTCAGGGCAGCAGCTGAACATGTGCTGAAAACCACTTCCTGAGATAAAGTACAGTTCTGCTTCTTCCAATTTTAGTCATATCTATTTCTTCTTTGTGTCAGTCCTACAATTCAGTTTAAACATTGCTCTTCTCTCTTTGATTTTATTCCTTCTCTCCCAACCCACATTTTTACAAACAACAGATCAATAAGCATGACATGTCTTTTGGACATGTCAAAACCAAACATGTCTATTGGAAAAAAGTAGCTGAAAGCATTAATTTACTTGAAATCTTTATCAGAGACCTTTCAGCTCCTATGTAACCTCCTTCACACAGAAGTGCTGGGGTGACTTTATGATGCTGAACTGTATACCCATTTGTCTGTTTAGCTCAGAAATAAGTTTTGCACCTTTAAGACAGGTTCTGAGAGCGAAGACAGAGAAGAAAAAGCGCATGGAGTTTGTTTTCACTCCTCCACATTCCTGCTCCTGTGCTGCCTGCAGAATGGACAGCAGGAGAGAGCTCTCCTTTGCTTTTAGATAGCTTTTAGCTAGCTGAAGCAGAGAAGTTCCCTGGACTGGTTTTTCTTTTTCTTGGAACTGTTCAAATCTGCTCTGGACTGAAGAACCCAGAAAAACGCCAGGAGCTCCCTCACACCTGTGGCCCACCGGGCCCAGGAGCTGCGTTCCAGTGCCAGAGGGACTGATAACAGACTGAGTGAGCTGAGCTACAGCCCACAAAGAGGACTTTCTGAATTTATCTTCTCTTCAGAGCAGCGAGAGGTTTTGTTGTTTAGTGTTGTTCATTTTTTTTGTGCTGGTGAATGAATTGTTAAATAAACAGTTTTTTCCCACTTTTCTACAAGGAAATATTTTCCTGAACCAGTTGGAGGAGGGGCTGCTTGAATCTGTTTTCTAGAAGAACCCCTTTAGAGGTTTTCTCCCAAATTTGCCCAAAACCAGGACATCAGCCTACACCTGAACATGACTAAAATCAAAATTAGTATCTCAGTCCTCCAAACACCCAAACACACCACCCCTTACCATTCTGTAACAAGTTTCTTCAAAAACTGACTCAGGGTAAATTTCCTCTCAATCTTTATCACTCTACTGCTGCTGATTAACAGGTTTTGACTAGACTCAAGACACATGCATTACTCTCATTAATATGCTTCTATAAGGCATAATTGACAATACAGTTTGATGTGAAAAAGCCTGTAACTTATATGCTTCAGACTGAGTCCTGATGTGATAGAAGGGGGTGTTTACATTACAGCAAGTTAACTTTTATGTTCATGGCTAGTTAAGCACTGAGACAGTCATTAGCAAGTTATCCCTCTGCTTGCTGGACAGAACTCTTCTAGCTTATTCCCTAGAGTAGTGAGCACATGTAATTGAGACAAGGAGGGTACATACCCCAGGAATTCTTGGAGGAAATATTTTAATCCAAATAAAACTGGGGAGAGCTTGAGTGAATAATAATGATAATTTAAAAATAATACTGCTTTTACTTAAAACTATGCTTGAAGATAGACAGCTGTGAAAAATTTTTCAAGTTATCCACCTAGAGTATTCAGATTAATATGCTTTTACCACAATGCACCTGCCCTTAAATCTAGTAAATAATCTGTGTTCTAGAAATATAGTAAGTATTTTAACAATACATTTTGTTGTGGCTTGTCCTGTGTCAGAAGGGATGTGAAGGAAATGGTTAAACAACTACAAACATCCTCCTGACACAGCAGATCTGGGATACCTGACTGCTGTAGCTCTATTCAGTGTGCAGAACTGAAGAACCCAAAGAATGGAGATCTTAACTAAGATTTAAAGAACAGCTCAACTGACAGAAGTAAAAAGTGTGTTTGTGGAAAATATGTTTTTCCAGTGACCACAATCAGCTGTATGCCAGAGACTAGCATAATAGCAGAAAAAGAGCCTTGGGCTCACAACACTTGCTGAAACATTCTTTAAATACAAGTGAAATCTGACTTCTCATTCCTTCACAATGTTCCACTGCAATGCAACTCCTGGATTTAGCCCAAGAGATCTTTCCCAAGAGATGCATAGTGTAAGTTTTGTGTGAAGGAAATTACCATTTCCAACTCCCTTTAGTAACCCTAAAGAACAATTATTTTTACTATAGACAAAATATTTACTTTATTTTAATTGTATTTGAAAAACATAAATAAGCAAACAATCTACACTGTCCACATGCCAGTTGAAGGTCCTTTAAAAAGCTCATATTTTCCTACCTTTCCTCAAATCAGAAGGCAATAGTTTCATGACCCAGTTTACAATTAAGTACTGGGTAAGAACAAAGACTCTATTGTATCCCTGCTCAGCAGGCTAACAACATTTATAGCCTATGTTTGTTTTTACCATCTTCTCAAGGAACAACTCCAATAACTTAAAGAGAATTTCACATGACTTTAACAATCAGCAATGGGTCAGAAATAACTTGCTCTCTACATGACTTGTTTTACTGGGTTTTGTAGATAATTCACAGACATTTGGACAAAAAAGTGGAAGCAGTTATCAGATGAGGCAGCATCACATGAAGAGTCTTCCAAAAACTTATGAAACTCAGTCAACTACTTTCTCACTCTCTTTACAAGGAGAGCACAACAGATAATTTAGAGTTCTAGGTAAAAATCCAGCTCTTAGGAAGGTGTTGATTTCACAGCATCCCTTATTTTTGTCCCAGATGACAACTATCATCTTTGTATTAGCATTGTCACTATCAGCACATCACTGTAAAGTCCTTCCTTCTGCCATAGTAGAGAACTCAGGCTGTGACACACCCTAAATCAGCTGAAGGAACACCTCTCACCCCATTCCCGACATACACAAGTACAGCACTAAAGAACTGAGCACCAAAACTGAGCAAGCACACACCTCTAGCTGACTTCTACAACTGTATCCTTAGGAGAGCAGGGAGCCAAATTCTTACAAGCTCCCATCATCTAGTTTCACAACCCTGACTACAATACTGAAAGTAACACATTACTTAAAACAAAACCAAAATCCTGGGGAAAAAAATTACAATTACAAGAAGTGGAGACAGAACAGAAAGTTGCAGTACAGCTACTAGAAAATCCCAAGGTGACACAGAAAATCTGAAATAATTAAACTTGCTTAAGCATCAGGAGTTATATCAGAGGTGAATTCTGTCTCATTCTCCCTTGAATGCACCACTTTCTCCAAGCTCTGCCATCTTTTGCAAGTGAACCTCCAGTCAGCCAAGAAATCCCATATTCTCTCACATCCATCTACCAAACTCACACTTTTCCTCTCCAGCAGATTTGGGAACTACCTACAGGGACAGGTTGATGGGTGGCCAGTCATTCTATAGGCACCAATTTCAACCTCCTAGTGATGCCTTACTGTGTTTGCCTTGCTTTGTAAGCATCAGACTGCTTAATTTGCACTTCAGTGCACAGCAGAGCAAACATAAACCTCCAATGAAAAACCAACTCCCAGATTGCTAAGATTTTTACAAAATCATGCAGGCACTTTTTCCGGAATACCTATGTTGTGGTGCAAAAAAAAAAAAAACAAACAAAACCTGCTATGAGCTTCCAGACAACAGTGCAGAGTGTCACAGAATTGCACATAAAGAAACATGGTAGACTTGCACAGAAGAGTGGATGATCCTTTCATTCAATATTAAACAGCTGTAGAAAGAAGTATGCACAAATAAAACCTGCATCAACACAAAAGACTGTACCAGCCTGATCAGAGTAACTTTTCAGCAGAAAACATCAACTGGAACACTGCCAAAGACAAACTAAAAGTAGAATGGAAGCAGCTGCTCTTTTAAAGTATGTAGCATATTACTATTTTAAGTCTTTGTATCCTTGTGTTTTCAAATAAGATAGATAAATCTACCTTGTTTTGCATTTAAAGAAGTCCTTGCAAGAGAAATCGTTGCATCCACACACTTTTTCTAAGGTGTATTTGAGAATAAGAAGCCTGACAAATATTACTTACATATTCACATATTCTTTAGTACTTCAAAAAAGAAGTACAGACAATCTGGAAACACAGCATCCAGTAAATTTGACGGCATGAGGGTGGTATGCAAAATCACTATCACACAAAGAAAGCCTGCATAATGATGCTGAAAAGGAAACAATGCAACACAAAAAAAGAGTTGGTTACTTCTTAGGTGTTCAGTAGACATGGAGAACAGTCAGTAACTCTGCTCAGTATAAAACACACGTAGACACTGGGAAGTGGGCACCCTTTATCTTTTTCCCTGGTCTGAAAACAAACAGGTTATTCTAATCTTTCCTCACAAGCCCTGATGTCTAAACCTTTTATTGCTCTTCTTGTCCTCTGGCCTCTCTCCAATCTTACCATGGTGCATTGCCAAGAACTGGGCGGGATTTCAGGCTAAGACTTCACAAGTCCTGAGCAGAAATAAATACTTGCCTATTACATTGTTCCAATACACTAGGTGTTAGTATATATAGATCTAGCTATACACAGCAATATCTCTTTTATGGGTGTATATATAGGTACATTTTAAACAAACCAACAGGTGATTGGCTCGTTTCTCTCATGTCTTACAACAACCCCTAAATCTTCAGCAGAACCATTGCTAGCAAGGTTCATTTTTAGTGTTATATTTCTGCTCACATTTATTAACTCTTATCTGTATTTTTTAAATCATTATTGGCACTCTTTTAGCTTGTTAAAAAAAGAAATGCAAATTTTGCCCTCCATAGTGCTTATAAGTTTAGCATTTTATTTGTTTTTTTCAAGAGCCCAGCCTCCAAAAAATAAGTTGACTCAAAAAGAACCCAAAGCAGACCACTGTGATATTTGATTTGAATTGCTTTCCTAAAGCAGCTGTAGGAATTTTTTCCCCAAGTACTTCAGCATCCACCTACTTTTTCACCTAGACCAAATTCTCTAAGTTGGCTTATAATAATATACATCAAAATAGCATAAACATTTTAAAGTCAAAGCGCAATGCCTCTGTTTCTTTCATTTCTTCCTTTTCTGTTCAACTGTGTAGAGACTATGAAGTAAAATTTTAAGAACAGCAGAAAAATAAATGGAAATAATTCAGCTGCTCGGTGAAGTAACAGTCCTGGTCAAGATAAAACTCTATTACTCCCATCCTCTGTAAACTAATTTGTAAAACTTGAAGTTTAAAAAAAAAAATAAAATAAATAAAAAAGAAGCTGTGCAGTAAAGGCCACATGGTTTATCAGAGTTACATGGTCACAGAATTCTCTCTTCTCCCAGACAGCTGAAATGGAAGAAGCAGATGAGTAATTCTGTAAGCTCAAAACCATGAAGCTTTGTACACTAAAGCATATTGCTTTTACACAAGCTAATATCTTGCCTGGCAAGGTTACCCTAGCCATCAAAGAGAATATGAAAATTATTTCACACTAAATTCAAGAACAAAAAACTAACATTTTTTTAAAGCCTTTCAGTTCAAAAGCGAAAGAAAAAAAAGCATTACCAATTCCCAGGGAATTGGGAAGAGCATTACCAATTCCCAGGGAACCTTCTACAGGAAAATTTCTAGGTGCTGTAACTGGCAATACAAATGGCTACTCAGAGAAAGTTTGCCATTTTATGGATATAAGTTTTTTGTTAAGGAAGAAAATGTCTCAGTGAAAAATCACATCTCCACCTTTCATCCTTCCTTCTGTTGTCAATTGTCTAAGCCAGGAGAACACAGCACCATCTGGAAAGACTTCTGGAGATGAAAAGAAATAAAGAAATACTCCCCTCACTTTGAGAGAGAATATGAAATCAAACAGAAATAAGGAAACAAACATTCTAGGCTCTGTCTTTTGTAGAAAACTGAGCCACAGTAAAAACAAATAAGCACTTACTGATTTCAGGTTCATAATCTAGAGGGGGTTTCTTCCCCACTTTTGTGCTGTAACACTGAAGTAAACAAACACGTGAATTCCTTGAGGGAAACAAGGGATTTTCTCTTGTATTTTCTGATTTAAATGTCCCACAGAACTCAGAGGAAAAGGGGGGATAGATAAAGTGGTGGATAAAAAAAACCAGAACTATTTTAGTTAAGGAGTCCATAGAATAATTAGAAAATATATGTTTGGATAATACTTCATCTCCTAAGCAAAACCTTATGAAAGACAGAATCTTATTACATAACTTCTTCAGCTCCCTTCATCTTGGTAAGTAGGAAAGTTAGATCTTCAGTAGCAATCACTGAAAAATAATGCAGTACAGAATGAAGAGAAATTGAACAAGGCATTTTCTGACTCATAAACAAAGCCTTTATCAACTACACAACTTCAGGTGTCTAATACCAATGTAAAAGCATCATGTGATGATGATTATAAATGACAACTGCACAGTTTTAGAAGCTGAATTAACACCATTAAGAGAGAAAAAAAACCCAATTTTAATATATCTTGCAAACCAGAAGATGAAATTACAGGTAGGAAAGACCTGTGTAAAGATTGATATTTACTTTTAAAAGGACAATAAGAACAGATGGTATTAGAGGAACAGCCTTTTAAGAGTGACATTTCAGATCAATGCAAGCACCCAGCAAAGGGAGAAGGAAAGACCTTTTTAGCTCCACCTGTTTTGTGGGGTCAGTGTTTGTTATCTCCTCAGTCCCATCATCCATAGGGATGTGTAGTCAAGCTAAATGACAGACTACTCAAGTCTCTGTCATCCAAAGTCCTAGAGTACCTGCACTTTCAAACTGACAAGGACATAAACAGAAACAGTTCTTCAAGTGACTTGTAAGCCATTAATTCACTCTTTAACTTACTACTTCATTACTAGACACTTTTCTTCTCTCTCATGTCTCTCCATCATCAGATCTTTGGCAAGCAGAGACAAGGGCAAGGTCCCCCTCTAGCCTCACCAGCAGGGTAACAGAAGGAGTATGGGAAGAAACTAACCCTGTCACCATTTCAGAGGCTTTTGTACAAAAGTGGAGCCACCTGCCTCTCAGGGTGAAACCTTGTAGAGCTGAGCTGTTGTCTGAATATGAAGTTCACCAGGGTGGATGCATTTTTGAGCCCAACTGACTGCCTTCTTCAGAAAGCAAGTAGCCAGAAAGCACAGTCAATGATTCAGGGCACAAACATATTTTATTTACACTCAGCAGATAAGATCAACCTGCCTAACTAGCTCAGTTATGATGACAAATAACTCATTGCAGGCCAGCTTGGAAGTCCGGAAACTTTTAAGCAAATGAAATGCCTGAAAACTTTTACTTCAGAGATACCCCATATTCCCATTGCTTTTTTCTTCTTAACTCACCAACCTCAGTTCAAAGAGGAAGAATTCTCTCTCATTCCCAGTCTCTCCTGAACCTATATATTTGGTTTTTTTTCTTTCTTCTTGAATTTTCCTACTCCCTCAATTTTCTGTTACTGCCTGGAACAACATTTTTCTCAAACACCCAAAAAAGGTCATTCCACTCATCATTTCACAATATAAGTGGAGGAAGACAGACAGGACAGCTGTGTTCTGTTGTCAGAAGGCACTTCTTGAGCAACTGAGTAATTTGGCAGGACAACTACAAATTTTTAAGTGCATGGAACCAGTTTGTCTACACTCCCCTGCCCTACTTCACACTGTCAGTAAAGTCACTACATTCAAAAACATACCAGGGTTAAAGAATATTTTCCATTTGAAAAGAGAGCACAGGAATAGCTGCTCCAAGATACGAAGAATCAAGCCCTAGGTTTTCAAACTGCACAGGTGTAAATACCTTCAAAACTAGTACTGTACAGTGCAACAAATCTGATCAAAATTACACAAAGCACGATAACAAGAGAGGAGAGGGTGGCTATACCATGCTGAGAATATATTTAATGATAGCTAAAAGGGAAGAGGTATGATGTGAAGATGGCTGAATAATGGTTGACAAGGATGACTAAACTGAACACGTGAAACAGAGCATCTTGTTGGACGCAGAGAAGTCTTCTGAGCAAACTGGCCAAAATGCATACGAGGTCTTACGAAAAAAGAAATGGGAGAGACAAAGTAAACACTGCACTTCAGCAGACAGGAACAAAGGAGCAAGCCCCAGGAGAAGGCAGCATCTTAGAAGACAGCACAGATAATGATGCTGCTTGAAAGCATGCAGAAGACAAAGTCTCTCGGAGAATCTGAGAACTATTATTCTACTACACAAACAAGGCAATAATGGAGACCTGAGAAAGCACAGCATTTACAGACAATTAGTCTGTTGTCTACAAAGTTTTTACCGAATTAAGTGAGGATAAAAAAAAAAAAAGAGCTCCTCACTAAGGCAAAACTTTGTAAAGTCTGATTTAGTCAAAATACTTACCAATAACCTACTTGTTCCTGCAGTAATAGAGGTAGCAGTGACAAAAACAAAAAAAAAAAAAAGGGGAAAACGAATCAATGACAAAAAAGTCAGAGTACAAAACAAAAAATTATATCTTGGAAGAATATATGTAAGTAAAATGTTAAATTATATGTGGGATGTTCCCAGGAGTTTATATGTTAATTCTAAACAGAATAATGACTCATTTTTTGACAGCAACATTGAATTACATACCAAAAGTACTTATTATCACATTTATTACTCAGTATAACAGGAAAATTTTACCTATTACAGTTTCAAGAAAGTCAAAAACAAAGGTTTCAAAGCATACTTGTTTTCTTGTGCTTTTCATCTATTTTGTTCATCACACAGCAATATTTTTTATTATTTAAGCACAACAGCATATTTTCCTGTATTATTTTACTCTGTATTTTCCCCATTTATCTCTCCACAATAGCAGTCCTCCACAGATTGCATAATTGATCAGTTCAGTAGGGAAATATCTAACCAATGCACTAATTTACTTTCATTCACTTGAAAGTGGTGAGAGTTGAATAAGAAGAGCTGGTTGGTTGGTTTTTTGTATTTGTTGGGGGGAGGCTGTTTGGGGGTTTAGGGGATGGTTATTTGTGGTTTTTGTTCATTTGGCTTTATTCTTTTCCAGAGTAGGAATACGGCTTATAAATAAGAATAGAACTTATTAGAAAAGTCTGGCTTAAAAATACCATTCCTTCTCAGAACAAAGGAATTTTCTTTAAGGATTAAGTTTTTATTTAAAAGCATGGACATTCTCTGCTTATTATAACAGCCTTTTGTTTTTAAATGGAAAATGCAGCTAAAAGAAGCTCACTCTACATTGACCCATCTATTCTTCCAACTTGGAGAATATTTACCTTAATGTATGGACAACTGGCCAGACTAGAGTGTTGGATCATAAAATGCCAGACATTTAAGATAATTAAAGAGAATATTACAAAATATAGAGACATCTAAGGGTTCATTACAAAACATGTACACTGGAATGAGACCATTAAATTCCTCAATATTAACATAATTTAAGTGTTTAACATGAGCAGCATACAAATTTTGGGAAAATGCGTTTTGGGAAAATGTGTTGCTGAAGTTTCAGCAACACACACCTATGCAATGCAACCACTAGTTTTGCAAAAGTTCTTACATCTAAGACAGAACCTTTTAAGAGTATTTGGGAATGTACCATGGTGAAGGAAGCATCCAAAATGCCTAGTAAGAGGAACAGTAAAGAAAATGCATTATTAGTTCAGAAAAAGACAGAACTGAAGTAAAAAATATAAACCCCAAACTATTTCTTGTCAGTAAAAAGAGAAGAAAAGGTATTGAGTTTCATGCTTTAAACATATCAATGAGAGATTTGTCTATATTTAGTCTTTCACCTCTGAGAGAACACAGCACCCATAACATATTCTGCAAAATCTTTATCATCATCCATAAATCCCAAACCAACCAAACTTTCAAATGATATGTTACACCACTGCTACTACAGTAACTAAGGCAGAAAATTTAATTCTTGCTTCTTCACGGATAAGATGCCACCATTTGAACAAACTTGTAATATTTTCTGTATCATTCCCATTTTAAATATCCCTAGTAAGGAATGCTACTGAGAATTTCCTGGTTTTTTTGCTGTTTACAACTGCTGCATTGGTTTATCAGTCAAACTGTTGAGAAAGTTGAATAGTTACCCATTTTAAACATCTGCATGTAGAAGAGAAACGTTTTGTTTATGTTACTCAGACCATGCTAATAAGATGCACATATGCATGCATACACACAGCATAAACTCTAAATGAATTTTAACAGGGATCTGCAGTTGGAAAAAATAGATTGAATAATAATTTGACTTTTCAGCAGCTTGTAAAAACCACACAGTAACTCAAATCTTTTTCCTTATCTAATTACACCTTTCACATAGGGTGTCATATGTTTTCATTGCTTTACTCATCCATAAGGCTACTGAAGGTAAAAGAACCTACACCTATTTAAGAGGTATGGTTTTTTCTCCACTGTTCAAAGACAATCATGACCTGTCCTTTGATAGACATAAGCAATACTCATAAAAGAAAGGAGACACTGTCTTGAGTTTGAAAACTGAGAGAGCGTGAAACTGCAACATGCTAATGAATTATACTTTAATAAGAAAGGTTGTTGAGGTTTGTAGTTTTTGTTTTGTTGTTTTTGGGGTTTTTTGCATGCAACTATGGAGAAATACTAACTTAGGAGCAGTTAGTATTCCTGTTTCAGGAGTGCCTGTATTAGATTAGAATCAGGGAATGCCAAGCAGTAAAAATATGTTTGTTCACATATATGTATTAGTCCCTCCTCCAAAGAGCTTGCACTCCAAAACAGACAAGAACAAGCAATGGTTACAATGGGAGCAATGTCTCCATTATATACTTGAGAAAGACAGCAAGAAACTAGCCCTACCTTACACAGAAAGTCAAAAAAGTTTCCTAAGTCTCTGGCTGTCACCTTATATAAAAATGCCTATTTGCCCACAATGACATTGACACAAGGGTCAGAGAAAAAGTAAATCAGTGACATAAATTTCCTCTGCCTTTTTATGTAGCACTGCCTACTTAACCAGCATTGTACCTAATGAGTTAGCAACACTCTACCACAGGCCCCTAACTCCAGTGACTGAGTAGTTTAAACATAAATAATAAAATGCTCATTGAAAAAAAATCATGTTTTGAAAGAATTAAAAAGCTGTTTAGAACAGTTTTTGATGGCAGCATAAAAGATGCCTGACTTTGAGCCTTCACTCCTCCCAACTTATTTACACGTTCATCCCTTCACCTTCATTCTCTGCTGTATTAGCCAGCTTGGAGACTGAAAAGATCAAACAGAAGCTAGAGGGCAAAGACCAATAAGGGGCATCCAAAGAAACTCTTCCATGACATAACTCCAAACAGCTGAAAAAGAACCCATGCTACAAGAGAAAGGCTGTGCCCAAAATGTGTGCTGTACACATACTTTACCAGTAAACAACTTACTTACAGAAAAAAAACCTTCCAAAATATACATCAAATAACCCAACACCTGGGATTTAATTCTCTTCAGAGAGGCACTCAAATTATTTTTTAGTGCCTCTCACACATTAGACATTTAAAACCCTGAGGTCGACTACTTAGGACAACTACTACCCCAATGTCAAAATAATTAGAGACACAGATTTGTATCTGTTCTCCCATAGCAGCCTTTCATTCTAGGTTGAAATTTGTAACATTCCAAAACAGTCTGTGAAGGAAACAATAGTTCTCCAAAGGCACTTTTACTTAATCAAACCATTGCCTAAGCAAGAAAGATTTCACACTGTGGAGTGTTCAGGCACTGAATTGTTTATTCTAACACTTAACATTTATAGGCATTTTTCTTTTTCAAATTAAATCTTCTCCTTTATCTAAGAGGAGCATTGGTACCTCAAAAATGCCTCTAAGTAGACAAGAGATGTACTTTCAATATCTTATAAAATAAATTCCCCATGATAGTCTTGAGGTATAAATTTCTCACAGTTAAACTGTTACCAGTTTTCTAAAAGGCTTTCTTATTCTGGATTTTAGGAGAGGTCAAAATAGCTGTTTTCTACAAGGACAGAAGTTTAAATCCACTCCTTTCATTGTGGAAGAACCCTCAGAAGGTAAGTCAGTCCACTGCACACAGGTGAGTGTAAGAGCAGCTGTGATAAATTTCACAGTACAGCCACACACAGAATAGTGAGATTAAGCCAGGTGTAAGTCATGAGCTCTGGTGAAAAGACAGACTTGTTCCAGTTCTTCCATAGCAAATTCTATCTATATTTAAGACTTCTGAGAAGTAATAGGCATGTAAAGGAGAGTCTCTGCCTCCAGGCTTTGTGGGTTTATCAAGTAACTTTTTGTAAAACTTGCCTTTAAGTACCATTTTTGGGAACACTTAATAAAAGCACCTAAGGGAAGCTGGCATTCCTGCCAGTCACCACAAAAGCACCTCTTTTTGCTAGAGGAGGTCTTGCCATACCTGTCCTTTACAGCAGTCATATCAAATCAAAGATCAGTAAACCAAGACATCTGCCACTAAGAGAAACCTATTTCTATTGGATTTTTCCCTTGAAATGAAGCAATACTACATATGATTCCTGGCTCTGGCCAGTGCAAATGCCATTTAAATCATTAAACTTACGTCTCATCTTTCCAGAACTGTGCAGACATTGTATGATTTTTTTCTACTAATCCTGCAACCTACAACAGCAGTTTCTGGTCTGGAAGGTATCTCTGCAGGGCAGCAGGCACGTCACAGAAAATTAACATCTCTCTAATCCTCCTGAGAGTTTCTCCAGTTCCAGTTTGCAAAATGAGTGAATGCTGAACTTGTTCTGTGAACAGAAGACTTCAGCCTGGTACACTCTGTAAGGTACTTTGCCCTGAACATAGTACAATGGACTGAAATTCTGCTCCCATTATAAAATTGATGCTTAGTTAAAACACAGAATTGTCCAGAAGCTGGCCTAAGAGGAAAAAATTGATGCAGTTGGAAGGGTTATGTCATATATGGAAATAAAATTCTTTTATACATGAGAACACATTTTTGGGTAGAAGTCAAAACCAAGAAAATTGTCTACTTCACTATTGTGTAAATAGGAGAACACTTCTTGATATCAGAGATATTCAAAACAACATTGCAAATTAAAATCTTAATTAAGGAAGGATGTTCACAGCACTGAACATCTACACAATAACTTCGAGAAGAAAAATAAAAATTCCTGTATCAGGTGTCTACCTTCAATACAATTCATATGGGTTGCACTAAATCTTGAGACTGACTGATCTTGTTATACTGTCACCTAGTTACTCTAGAGCCATACAGTGAAAAAATATGTGATCTAGGCTCAGAAAAACAAAATGTGTGTCAATTCACCGTGTTACTAACCCACAACACAGGTGGGATTATAACTCCTGCAGTACCTTATTGTTGTTCTTGGCCTGTCATGAAGTTGAGGGCAGTGCTATCCACAAAAATACAGCAAGCCTTCTGGAATCAGTTCCAAATATTAAAAGTATAATACAGTATTCTAATCTATTAGTATTCTGGCAAGAACACATGTACACAAATCAGAGTCTTTAAAACCAATTTAGACAAAAATCCTGCTCTCAAATGTATTAATATGGACAGCTACAAAGCTGCCTTATTTTTCATAGACAAATGGCTTGTACACAAACAATTCACAAAAGATACAGGAACATCTTCTAAAGTGCCAGTTACAACAACTTGCATTATCAACTCCTATTCCCTCAGGGACAGTTTTACAGAAAGAAAGTGAAAATGAATCAAGGAAAGAAAAACACTTATAAAACTACTAGCTTCTGTCTTGCACAGGCTAATCTGTTAAAAAAAGTTTGAAATTTATTTAATGTAAATGTACATGGTGGGTTCCATCCCCAGCCAAGCAAATACAAATAGCATTTCATGCACTGTCCAATCTCTGTATGGTTCTGTAATTATTCAGGGAAAAAACTGTTCTTATACCAAACCTAAGAAATCAGAATACCAGGGAAATAAAATCCAGAATGCAACTTCAATAAAACCCCAGGATTTATAAATAAAATAATGTTATATATCATGTCTCAAATGAAGCAGGATTAAGAGGAGGGGGAAAAAATAACATTGAAAGGTAGAATGCAGCCCTGGAAATCATGCAACAACTTGCCACAGCTCCCAGATATATGGCAGGGGTCCAACCTGAACAACCTAACCCAACCTAAACAAAGCAAAATTACCCATAACTTAGGGACAAGTGATTTGGAAATACATCTTTTCCAAGACACAAAGAAAACTCTAGTATTAATTTTGTTTAGTGATGGGTTTCTATTTTTCATTTAGAAAATACACACCAACAACTGACATAACAAAACCAGTTTATTTTCTTTTCTTCCTGAAATTCACCTTATCTCTTCGAGTAGGGAGTACAATAAGTGCACGTGGGTTCCTTTTTTATTTGTTTAGTAGCAAACTGAATAAAGCTACCAGTGTTCTTATGGAACCTGCTGTAATGATATAGTAGCATACCAAAAGGTTTTCAGGATAAGAAGGAATTCATATTTACTTTATATTTCCACCCCTAAGGCAAATCCTGCAAGATACTGCTAAAAAGATGACAGCAAGTAGGGGGGAAAAAGCACATACTGTCTTAAATAAACTGCACTTAACAATATAAAAACATATATTCAAACCACACAGCTCTCTGCAGAAGGATCATAAAAGGAAAGAAAAAAGGTCACTAAAGTGTTTACAGAATTTGTTTTCACCCAGGAATCAAAGTATTACTGTGTCTTCCATCTTGGCTTTGAAAGCCATTAAGTGAAATTAATTATTCACGTTTTGTTCTTTTTCTTCCAAACACAAGATAGATCTTGTCTTGTTACCTCGGCATTACTGGATACAAACCTATCCCTTTTCAAAAGTACATATTTCAGAATACCACAAGAAGATTTTGTCTTCTTGTCAAGAAAAACTAGTATTATTTCTAAAGGTTAATCTTTCAGTGACCCTCATACTGCTCAAGGCATCTTTCTAATACTAACTCAAAACATATCAGAGGTTTCTCCAAGTTTTTAAACATTTACAGTCAAATACTTTAATTCTCTCTTTTTAAAACATTGGTGTCACAGAGCATGAAACAGTATGAGAACAGCAAAGATCTGCATAATTTGCCTTTTCTTTTCTACTTCCACATACTGTGAGGAACCAAGCAGGGAAGTCCAGTTGAAACCACAAGCCTAAAACTTTCGGCAGAAAATGAGAACTAGGTCCAGAAAGTCCTTAAACCACGTGAAAAAACAAACAATAGAGGTGAAACTAAGAACAAGGAAGCTGATGATTTAGCAATATTTTGGAAAGCTGTGACAAGAACCCTGTTTTCTAAGATAAAAGTGAACAAGTAGATAAACTTCTGATTAAAAAAAAAAAAAAGAAAAGAAAATAACGGCAGGCTTGTGAGTCAAACTGGGAAAGAATGACTAAGAGCCTTCCAGGGTAGCGTACCTGGTCTACCCTTGAGGCTGTCCAAGATGCTTTCTGCACCACGGGGCACCGGGCAAATGAGGGTCCATCAGGAATTCTTGGTGTTTTCCGTGGGATTAAGCGGCCGGGGCGGCACGTGCCTCTCCCGCTCCCTCTCCGGAGCGGCCCCGGGCCGCGCTCCGCTGCGCTGTCCAGGGCGCGGGTGCTGAACTGGCTCTGCCCGGGCAGGGACCCGCCCGGGGCTTCTCCTCGCCCCGGCCTCCGCAGAGCCAAGCCCCAACCTTTTATCCTCGATTGCCGGTCTCTTGTTCGTCCCGTTACTAAGTGCAGTTAGCCAAATGCCACAAGAATGACACGAACATATTGATACATGAGTTCTGTCTTCTGCAGCCAAGCCCTTTAAGTTTTTACTCTCAACCTTAGGCCGAGATTCATGGCTTAAAAGCACAAAGATAAAAATTTCAGTTTGTGTACCATGACGATGAGGTACATGCAACTGTAAGAAAAACCCTGAAATCCTCCTCTATTTATACAGCACGAGTGCCAATTTGTAAACAGTCACAATGGTACTTTGGTCTGTGTTATGGAAACAGGTTTTTACAGCCCAAACAGCTGCTTTTGGTTTTAAAGAATAATTGCTGCTGGCTCTCTTGTTTACACAAGCAACAGCAGTTTCAAGTTTACTAGCTAACACCAACAGTAACACAAGATAACTCTATACACAAGCCTGATTTCAATGAGTTCTCTTATCAATCTGTCCTCCTGAATCTCACTAGGCAGGCAGCCACTGACAGAAATAAACAACTTTGTTTTTAATGACAGTTACTTTATTGTTAAATGTTGTCTTTTTCATTACCATCCTGGTCCTTATGTGTCAGACACATGCAGCAAATTAGAGCTTTCTACAAGCCTAATTCAAAGTAAGAGGCTATAAAAATCAAGAGGCCCTAAGTGCAATAAATATCCTTTCAGTTACATTTCAAGGCTATATGCATCATTGAAATTGTAGCTAATAGCTAGCAAGAGTCAAATACAATTAGAAAGGAAAAAAAGAGCCCTTCATGACTGCAATGAGAAAATAACTACCTGTTTAAAAAATGGGTCAATTGCAAATTTCTGCATTCAAAATGGGAAATCAGTTGCAAAATAGTACAAGTAATTTGCTTATTAGGAATTTTTCCAATGGTAAAATTGGTTGGCAAAATAAAATACCAGAGAAATTAGAGGGTATTCCACTAAGAAATTAAGAAAGAATAAACATCATCTGCTCAGAATGGGCTAAACCCAGCTGATCCCATATTCCAGTGCTGGTAGGAACCCCAAGGTTCCTGGTTCATGTACTATGAACATCAGAGAGACTTTTGCCCACACATCACTCATTAGAATTAAATCTGTCCTTACAAGCCCTTTTTCATAAAGTTTTTGGAGAAAAGTCATTGTATGCATAACCTAAATATAATAATGATGAATTATATGAATTATTATAATGATGAATTATTTTCCAAAGTGAGAAAGGAAAAAGCAATGTTTAAGTATTGCTTACAATAACAACTGACTGAAATAGCTGGCAAAGTATCTTTCCTCTATACTTCCCTCTCTGTGTACAAGTACTTGTGGTGATATTTGTAATCCTCAGTTAGAGGGTTCAATTTCCATAGTACTCACTGACTTCCAGCATTAGGCTAGCACCATTAAAATTTACTTACAATTTATGAGTTTCTGCAGAGGCCTACAAATCTAACAATTTAAAAGCATGAATACTGAGACTACAGAAAGAGCTCCTTCCCTTTCAGCAGAGGAAGAAATCCTTGTCAGTCATAGATGACAATTTCTGACAAATGGGATTATGCCCTTCAAGGTAGATTTGTGAGCAAACAAGAAATCCTGCAGGACCAAGACTCACTGACTGGAGTAAAACTGTCTCAAAGTGTTTTAGCTGTACCAATAGCTTAAACACATTGTACCTAATACATTTATCATCATTGCCTGAAGGAGCATGAGACTCAGTATGTCAGAGAGAAACTCCAGGAGGCAAAATAAAACAAAAATAAGGTCCTATCTTGAGACTTTTCTTCCTTTCCTATTTCTATCTGAAATTTCACATGTCTGAAATCAAATTACAAGTGTGTAATTTCATAAATTTACAAATCCTTAAGGCATAAACAGAAAACCAATAGGATTAGAATTTAATACGTTGACATTTAAATTCCAGGCTATAGTGCCTTGTGCTAGATGTACAGCCCATTTACATGGTTAGCTCTTTGAGGGAGCAAGTTTAATCAGTTTTAACTCATATGTGCTGCAAACCACTGCCAACAAAAAGCAAAATTTACATCGCAATTTTCAAGTTTTGGGAAATGTAAGTTAGAAAAAATTCAATTCCAAAAAATACATATGAATAGATACCCTAAAATAAGTAATGTAATCAAAAAGGCCTCTTCTCTTTGATACAGAACTAATTATCTATTTCAGTAGGTTGCTCTTAAGTGTTATTCCCCCATTAATAGTACTGATATACAATTGCTAAATAAAAATAGTATATTAAAGGTAAATCCAAATTATATATAATACCCTAAATTATGTCTGTTAAGAAAACCAAAGAAACAAGTCCTAAATTTAAACACTGATCTTCTTTTTAAATGTATTTTTAAGGATCAGCTTAGTCAGTATTTCTGCATATTTATTTTTGTTTTCAATAGCACTACAGTTACTAATAAAGGTGTTGCAAGTAAGATGACTCATCCAGACAGAAAACAGCAAAAGGGCAGGGAAAAGGAAGAAAGGAGAGGCTCTCAATAAGTGACACAGAGCTTTAGTGTCACAGATTAGAAAACAATTATATCAGTACTCATATCCCTGCATCCCAATTCCCTCTAAGTAAGAATGGAACAAACACCACTATTCCATACAGACCTTTCCTTTTCTCTTGCTTGAAAGTCTCTTACATCTGGTATCCTTGCCAGATGATTTCTTTTGAGGTTAGCATTTCCTGAGGTGCTTACATTTTCCACTCATTTTAATTCTGCATCTTGAATTGTGAATGGTGCTGGGTCAGCAACATGTTGAATACAAACATTTATTTTAAAGCATGTTTCCAAGAATGCTTGCATGCAACAGCTAACAAACTTTCAGGCTGCCATGGGACATAGCTATTTAACAGCCCAGAGAGAGTGCAGATCCATGATAGAACAATGATGAAAAACAGGAGTCCCTAGAGGTGTATCTTATAACCAACATTTTACAGCACTTTGGAAAATACAAGGGTATTGGCAAGCTGTAGTTTTGACCACTGCCTAAATAATTATTTTAAAAACTTGTTAAATATTTTCCCTTTTAATTTGTTTGTTTAAGCATCAGAGCAAAAGATTTCAAGGACCTTTGTTGTGGTCCTTGCTTTTAGAATAATAAACATTAATTTCTGCTATTGCATACAATTCCTGGCAAAAATTATACTCTGAATAGTTTTATCAATGCTAAGTATGCCTTGCCTTATATTTGTTGTAACATGGCAGTCTTTCTCTGCAAATGCTTATTGGCTAGCCAATCCCTAAAAGAGAATCAACAATGACCATAATTTAAAAATTAGAATGCTTCTGACAACCACTCCATGACCACACAAATCTGTGTGGGTAGGAACAATCTCAACACTGCTGTCAGTCCAAGCTCTCTTCAGGGAGCTTAATTCCAGCTCACTTTTCAGAAATTAACAGATTCCCCCAACACATTAAACAGTTTAATGTCAAAAAATTACATCATCCAAGCTTACAATGCTTTTAAACGTTTCTTCTAAACAAAGCTTTAAAGCAAAATGTGCAATCATTAAATGTATGTAAGAGGTTGGTTGCCTGCATGCCTCTAGAGAAATCACATGTACCAGTCCAGCCCACTAGGAGGAACTTCTGCCCTCCAGCTCCAAATGTGTTCATCTTTTGAACTTCATCAGATGAATTTCCTCTGACTTCATCAGCTGAACACAACAGTGTGCTTTATGACTGAAGAGGCACAAAGAGAGTAACCTGGGCTGAACACATCATCCATTCTCACCCTTGAACTATGTAAAACACATTATTTGCATTAGCCTTCTTATCCCTTTGTTTGCAGCAAAACTAGTCCCACATTTGCAAGGAACATTTCCTCCACTCCCTAGTTTTATGCTGTCACTGGATCTCAGTCTTATCAAGTGCATGAAAACCAGTTTATTTTGGTACACAGTTTATTATTGTAGCAATGGCATTTGTATTTCCTCCAAACCAGAAGCTATTTCAGTACTGCATTTTATTACAATAATACTTTCAACACTTCATTTTTTCACATCCATGGTTATGAAGAAGCTTAGTATCATGTGTCTTTGAAAATGTTATCACTTACAAAACACACAAATTCATAGATATGGCACATTGGGATATAAACTAATCCAGCAGCCAAGCCATAGCAAACATGCATTACTCTTGAATTAATTTTGACAGTATTTCAGTCCTTAAAAAGCAAGGCAATGCCTCTATGCTTGCCATCTGGTATCTTAATATTCAATATCTAGCATGCATTCGTTAGGACAGATGAATTAGATATTCAAAGGGTGTTTCTTTGATAGCATGCAGCCCTTTTTCATATGTGAATTTCATGCTGGTTTCATTCATGAGCTGTTTCAGTATATCATTTCTCTTCAGCCAGCAACAGCTTTATGGCACTACTGCATGGGCGAACCAGGTATTTTATTTCTTTACACAGCACTTTAAAAATATATAAATAGTTTTACAATTATGTTTTATTATTTTGGAATTGTAATTTGTTAATAGATTGCTAGAGGTCTGAGAAAAAACAGGTCATCTTTGCTCTACTCTGTACTCAGGCAACCAATCTACTTGCCATTCACTGAGTAATATTTCCAATATAAAAATAAAACAAGTATCTATCCAAACTGATCTGATTGCCTCTAACAGCTATAAGAGAGTGAAAAAAACCCTAAATTCAAACACTTAAACCGGCTCTAATTTACAATTTAGTTTGAAAAGATCACAGCATTGAAAAATCAGAAGGAAAGTTGCACAGCTAACACTGTATTTGGGCACTTCACACCTGAACTCAGCCATATCACCTTTTAGAAAACTTAATCACAATCGGCTCTGAAGATTAATTATTATTATCCAGTGTAAGATATTAGAGGAGCCCTGAGCCACTCATACACATGCAAACTATGCCTTCCAAAATTTAAAACACAGGTGTGTGATTTTAAAATCATTCTTCCCAAAGGACAACAAGAAAATGGCAGCAAATTCTCAAGTCTAGCATCTTAGGCTATTTCAGTCATCCTTGCTGATGCAGCAAAGACACTGAGAAGAAATAGAACTGCCTCACAGTGAAAGCAAAGCAGTTAAATGACCACAGAGAACCACATTTTATTATTGTCATTGTTCTTTATGATCTGGAGATTGTCCACCATTATCTCTCTGACATTTGCTTAATTGATGATGCTCTATTTGGTAAAGGCACAGCATTTTCTTAAGAGAAGCAAGATTCTCTTTCCCCAGACTGGAACTTTTATCCATATTCACACTGAAGAATAAAGAAGTGTTATGCTTCATTCTACAATAAGTAAAACTTCTGATAGAAGCAAGAAATCAGGATTCAAAGTAATGTGATTTTCAGAGAAAAATCTAAGATTCATGACAGGAAGACAATCTAAGTTTTGTAAGTTTTCTGAAAGACTATCACCAGATTGGCCCAGATTTCATTATAAAAATAATTAAGATTCTCAAAATACTGCTTATGTGTTCAGGCAATCTGCAGAAAGCACCTCTGAGCAGAGTTTTCTTTTGCTGCATATGGAAAACTTCACATCTGTTAGTGTATGCTATGACAGTTGTTATTTTAGCAGTACAGAAAAACTGCATTTAGGTTATACTCAGTACAAGTCAAGAAGAGCCCATCCTTCAATTTTGCGTCAAATTCAACACTCAAAGACAAATGCATCTGTATTTTAATAAGACATGGGATTCTCCCCTTTCTGCATTTAGTCCTGCAAGTGCTTTAACTATATTTCAACTTAAGAAATTGTATATATACCTATACTTCAGGGAAAAAAAAATCCAGTAGAGTTATAACTAAGCTTCAATTTTTTACCAGAGAATAACACTTAGGGACTGTGTTAGCATCGGTATAAAAAAGACTGTAATTTACTAGTATTGATAATATTCCAGATGCTCAAGTAACCTCCCATATCTAAAAACCCTACCTTCAACTTTTAAAATCATAATAAAAATGCAGTATAAATCAATCTGACATAAGGACTAATTATGGGAGCCCAACTAGGAAGTGTTTTGGAATACCACTAGTTTTAAAAGCCATTTACAGTTAAAATGTTACTAAATTGCTTTATATAAATGACACTTTGTATGGAAAGCCAAACAAATTGTAACAGCTTGCTTCTCCTTGCCATTATTCTTAGGTGAATTTATTACAAGTTACTAGAAGACACGCAAAGTGCATGCCAGATGAGAACTCTGTATTTATAGCACACTAAGTCAGTCAGCAAACAGAATCTACTAAAAATATCCCTGATGGTATGCAGCACACCCACCCTTTGGGGACTGTGCACAGGCTCTGGTGGTCTGATTTTGAGACACAGCAGACTAGCAAGAAAACACCCAGCTAGGTCAGCTCCTGAAGACAACAGTGATAGCAGTCAAATCCCACACAACTCTCTCATGTGTTCTGTTTGGCAGGCAGTCAGACACTTCAAGCCCTATGAGATTTTCCTTCCTGATCTCTCCAGGTCAATACTATTCAATTTCCATGCAGAAAATAGAAGCATGTCCTGACTGAAAGGGAGAACCAGCCTCATTTGTTCTATGACTTACCCTCCCATTTTTGTACGCACCAGGAATTTGAAGCCGACAAAACAACAGAGGTCAAAAGCCTCTGGTTGCACACTGAGATATCCTCATGAAGATCATGATGATCATTTACAAAGGAAAGGTGGTCTTGGGAACATAGGCACTTGTTTACGAAATATCTATCCAGATAATAGACAACAAAAACTACTCTCCTAGATGCTTAAAATATGCATTTCTGGTTTTACTCAGGTAGTTGTGGTTTTATACAAATTGCTTTATTTTGATTGGAAAGATGTATGTCTTTAAAGATGCTCCAAAACAGAAACTCCGAGCACTCAAGGATTTCTCACTTTCTTTTCACGGGTTAAATATCTGCAAGAACAACATGCTCCATTACCACAGTAAATGAACTCTGTCGAAATGACCATACACCTCTCCTGAAACTAATTAAGCCATTAATGGGCAGTAGACACACTGCAGAAAAATCTTGAAAGTAATATAAAATTGGCTGCATGCAAAACCTACCCAAAATTTTTCACAACTTTATTCAAAATTTAAAAGTTTCCTGCAAGGCTGAAAGAGCAATTCAAGAACGTTTTAACGATGAAGTTTTCCATGAGCAGCTGGCAAGAACAGGGGAGCAGAACCTACCCAAACAGATGCATAGGCAATGTGTTTTAAAAATAGTTTTGAATTTCTAGCAGTGACAAAAGGCTCTCTTTATGAGACAAAGAAATTACTTGGGAGGTTGTTGGAGACTAGTCTGCAATTATATGACAGAACATGAGGAGAGACACTGCCAGAATATCAGGGTTGTATAGGTATTCAGAAGACATTAAATAAGAGGAAAGCCTTTGTTTGAACTGGCACTACAAAGGTTCAATCAGGTATTATCACTACCTTGATAGCCAAAAGAAATATTTATATATGCCATTACAATTAGGCTGTTTCCTTTCCTTCAGACGGTTAACTATTTACATTTCTCCCACAAATGCAGTGCTGCCATTTTTTATTATTTAGCTTCTCCTAAACCCTTCTCTTGACCAAACAGGAAGAGGGGAATGAAGGGGGGGGGGGAAAAAAAGGACATAAAAAAAAAAAAAAAAAAAAAAAAGAGCCTTTCAAAGATCCTCTGTCAGTCATCTCAGCCTTTACTTCACCACCCCAAGCTACTCATCATCACAGAGACCAGTCTCCAACTGAAGGAAATGAAAGATTACTCCCAGGGACTTCATGAGTGCCATCAGAAGACTCAAACACTTCTTTTAGCTCACTTGTCCAAACACTTAACATTTGAGACTATAAGCACTCTCTTGACTAAGCTGGAACAGGTGGCTGGTGGTGTTAGACTTTTTGCTACTTTTTCTTGTCCCTGACTCAAGAGGGTTTACACCTTTGCCACCAAACCAGGAACTGTATATTGCCCACTGAATGTGCACAGGAACAGAGCAGCCCAACTAAACACTGGAACAGTGAGGGATTGCAAAGGGACTGGATTCCTCAAACTCATCAGTCAGAACAGACCTTCTAAAGCCCATTATAAATGGACTTATCCTTGGACTGCCCTCCTAGCACAATGGATTTTTCAGTCTGTGTTTTGATGAAGGGGATGCTAACGTATTTAGAAAATCCCCTGTATCTTCAGAAACTGCAAAAGTGACTCTTCTCTCTCACTATGGAGTCAACTCAATGATATGGCTGAACATATCTATTCCTTGCCCCCACCAGCCCAACAGTCCCATTACAAGGCACACTTCCCAACCTTTCTCCCACTTCAGGGGGCAAAGACCTCAGAGTGCCCCTTTGGCTGGCAAAATGGGAGCACATTAAGTCTGAAGTGTTTTAGTTTCATAATTTCTCAAAGCTATAGTACTTGTGTCATACTGGAAGAGAAGGACAAGGAAGTGACCAAAAGACAGTTGAACCTCACAAATACATCCAAATGTATCATGTAACTAAACAGATCTGATGGGAAACAAAACAAGATGTGGCCTTCTAGGCAGTCTGAGAGACATCTAAAAAACTCTTCTAAGAATTCACATAATTCTTCTACTGTTATCATCTTCCCACAAGCCAACTAGCTTCTATAACCCGAGGCCTTCATAAACCTTCATTTATCAAATGAAGAATTCATTCATTACTTGTACTATTATCACAAACAGATGCTACTATAATATACCTACAAGGTTCTACCCATACCGTATTATGAACATCCAGTAGCTGGTGATAAATCCTGCACTGTAAAGTACTTAATAAAAGAAGTCTGATCATTATTTGGCTTAAGAAGAACATAATAAACTTCCTTCTCCTAATAAAGTTGAACAGATGCAACCTTATCTCCAAATCATTACTCCTAATCTTGACATAGGCATAAAGGCTGTTAACAGCTGTATCTGACAACACTATATATTTAAAAATCTATCTGTAAAAAATCATATAAAATTGTATATGGCCATATAAAACACAAACTGAGATTCTGTATAATACCTGTACAGTCTCTGCTCAGTCATATTTAAAGAAGAACTGATGTGAAAATTTTAAAAACTCAGTATGTTTGAGTTTCTGCTATCTTCGGCTGATTTTTTTATATATTACTCCCTAAGAGATTCTAAATGACAAAACAAAACAAAAAAAGAACAAAAGAAAAAAAGAGTTTAAAGGCATTGTTGTCTTACAACAACATTCCCAAATTTGAACACCAGAAGGATACTTAGACTAGGTGTTTTTGCCAAGAATTCTCCCAGTCATGACCACCCAGAAACAGGAACATAAACATGAAGAGGGTTCTAAGGAGCTGTCAACACTTGAAGTGATGGAAGTAACACATCAGCAGTTATCCAAAGTAAAGGCCACCCCAAAAGTCCATTTTTAGCTGAACCAATTGCATCACTGACAAAAACAAGCTACATTCTAACTACAGCGGTAGCTTTGTTGCAGCGCTGATGAGTATGTAATCTCTAAAAACACAGTGGAAAAACTAATGTGAATCTGGCCCCATAGTCCTCAGGGCCAACTCTTCTACACATAACAGAAGGTAGGAATATTTACCTTGGGCCTGGAGGAGAGGGGAAGTCCCATTCACTGAGGAACAGAGCAGGGAAACTACTGGTCAAAATTCCTGATAAGTGTTATCACCTTAAAGGAAGCTGGAACTTGGCACTGTGTTGCAAGAAAGCTCTTGAATGTCAGGCACAGGTTTGGCCTCTCTGGGAGTGCCGTGAGATCTTCCGGAATTTGGGTCTCACTCTACTTAAGGCCCTAAGCCTACTTCAGGCATGCTCAGAGCACAAAGTTAAACACACACATACATTTTTTTGTGAGACCAAGGCCCTGATTATTGAGTGAACTGAACTCCCCCTGAGATGACACAAAGCTACACAGCAGTATTTACTCCACTGTATGTTGTTCATAAAAGTGCCTTAGCCTGAGGTCAGATGGGAGCACGAGACCTTCACAGTCAGGAAAGGCTGTAAGTACTACAGTTCCTACTAAAGGAACATAGACAATAACTGAACATACTTGCCAATACATTAATGTAAGTTTTATATTCTCATTCAAATGGTGTATTAACAAGCTTAGAATAGACTTAAACATGTTACATGAGAGAGTCAATATTTAGACATTACTTTAGCATGCAAAACAGCTCAGTAAAAGTGACAATAGAGTGTAATTCACTAATGGCAAATTAATGACAGTAATTTAACAAATGCAACACCCACATGGCACTGACTGATGAAGCCAAGCAGTATACCTAAAAACATAAATAGCTGGAGATTTGGTTCAACTTACAGAAGGTATTCTTGGTTTTTTTGGTTTTTTTTTTCATTTTCACAGAATTACTATGCTAATCTTCACAATTAATTTGGGCAGTTTTCAGGATAAAAAGAAATAAATCATCTAATTTGCAAGTTACAAAACAAGGGAGGGGACTTCAAGCATGCTCAAGATACACAAGGTAAATGCCAGATACCACACCTAGACAAGCTTGAGCTAGTTACTATCAGGACAAAAACAATGCTTCAAGTTATTTTTCAGAATGCTGATGCTATTAATATATGATCTCCAGTTGGGCTACTTTTTCCAAGCAGGTTGTTATTACAAGGAATCAAGAAAACACAAAGCATACAACTAGAAAATGATGGCAACACTGAGTGGGATGTGGAGTAACGTACCATCAACATCACAAAATATTTAAATTGAAAGAAAGAATAATGCTTCAGGTGAGGCCTTCTTCACAGGTGTTGTAGTATTATGATTAAGCAGTTATTCATCCCTAAGATGAACACCACACTGTCTTTATATGGTCACAAGATAGCCATGAATCTGTTTGCTTCTTCACTAAAAATCTTACTGTATCTTGAAATTTTCCAGTCATACTCCTAACATATGGCAGTCCTTATTTATTAGTGAGAAGACAAAGACAGCGTACCCCTCCTGGCACTTCTCCTGCACCAGTAAAAGCAACAAGCTTTGCATCACTCCAAGGACAAAATACAATGCAGTACAGCAATCAAAAAATCATTACATGCCATAGAAAAGATCAAATTCAGAGTTATTCTGAAGAGACCTTCCTGCATCTGAATACAGCTTCCTAGGTTATTAATCCTCATCACTTCGTTTACCTTCAATCCACTCCCTCCTGGCACCACGGCAAGTTAAGTACAGTGTTTAAGCACTGAGGGGGGAAAAAATGTTTCACCTTTGAGCAACAATTGGCTACACATTCTAATGACTCCCTTATGCTTAGCACGAGCTGTACAATATTCCATGTGATAGCACATCCTTTCATCACTAGAAGAAACACATGCACCTTTTTCCCCCTCAAGGTACTTTGCAGGTGTAATGAACATCCTTGCAACAAAGCACTCCTGTCAACCAGTTTGGTATTATGAAAATAGTTGTGTTTCCTTTCTTAGAGTTAAATATTATTTTATTATAATAGAGTTTGACAGCTTTCTGTTAATGTTGAACCGCTGGGAAGAAGCAGTTTTAGATTTAGGAAGTAACAGTTATGCCTGTCTTGAGGTCACCATGCCAGAGGCAGCAGGCCATGTGACAGAAACCTCGTGTACCCTGTGAGGGTCAGGCTGCAGACAGCTCTGCTTTGGCTAAAAACTGGGTGAATTACAGAAAACGAGAAAGCCAACCTGGTCCAAAATAGTATTCACAAATAGAAGAATAAAGAAGCATATAAATTTTACATTAGCCTCTGTTCCCCCCCCCCCCAAAAAAAAAAAAAAAGTTTTGGGGTATTAAGTTTATATAGGCATATACACTTATATATATAAATATATATGTGTGTATTAAAAATGTCAGTTGAAGAATACACCCATTAAAAAATAAAACTTGTGCATTGTTTCACCTATCCGAACAGCCTTTAGAACCAGCAGTACTTAAAGGAGCCAGCAACTTTGAACGCAGCTGACAACTAACAAGATGATTTCCAACTTCAAGGTAAAAAATACAGGCAGCAAAACACTCGTCCTATACATCCCAATTAATCTCAGCAGCGCCAGACCAAAAACCTACAACGTGCTCCACGTTGAAAGTACTTCTCAAAGGGCCTCAGCTTCCTGGTTATTTTAGAGCCTGGCCGAGTGTTCCTCCTGCCTCAAGAGCACATGTGCCCGTCCTCAAGGCTACAGGGTGCTGCAAGCCTGTACTCCAGCGGCACGGACAGCTATCCGGCTCTGCTCACCTCTCAGTAACAAAGAAACTTAACTTTAACTTCTGCTTTTCTGTATCGACTTTCTGAACAGAGAACCCGAGAACTTAGAAAGTGGAACAAGCATCAGCCACGCATTAATCAATGCCTAAAGAGGGGTTTGGTCCGATTTTAGAATAAACGGCGGAGACACATGATCCAATTAAATTCTAATTATGTAAGTAGTAGGCAAGAGTATTTACACAGGCACTGATTACAGCTATTAGAGTCTAAAGTCGCCGGCCGTGGAGGCTCCGCTTCCTCCCTGCCGCTGAGCTCGTTTCATTTTTAACCTCCCCTTTCACAGCTCTCCTTACAGACAATAGGAGACTCAGCACCGAGAGCCCCGTCTCCAAAGCCGGACACCAGCCTGGAGGAGCCGCAGCCCTTCTCGGAGTGATGATTCATTACCCGTCCCACCTCGGAGCCGGGGAAAGACCCTCCACACCTCATCCCACCGCCCGCAACCCCGGCCCCGCAGCGCCGGCAGAGGCAGCGAAACCCTCTCGCCCCGCCAGCGTCCCTTACCTCCGAACAGGTGCGGCGAGAGGTGCGCGGGCAGCGAGCCGATCACTAGCCGGGGCCCGCCGGAGGAGCCGCCGCCGCTGCCGCCCCCGGCGGGCCGCTCCCGGCCGCCCTCCTCCGGGGTGCTGCTGACCGAGTCCTGCGAGCCGTAGGGGCCGCTGCTGTGGGGGATGTTGAAGGCGGACTGCGCCGCCCGGGCTCCGGAGGCCGTGGCCCCCCCTAAGGACCTGCTCCGGGGTGCCGACCCCGCGGCACTGCCCGCCGCCGCCGCTCCTCCGGCCGCCGCGGCCGCCGCGCCGCTCGGAGCGGCGTGAGGCGCCGCCGCCAGGTGCGCGTAGCGCCCGCCGCCGCCTGCCGAGCGCCCGCCGGTCCCGTTAGCGCCGCCGCTACTGCTGCTGCTCGAGGAAGGCAGATCCCCGCCCGAGTACGCCCGGGTGCGGCCATTGGCGGCGGTGGGGCTGCTCTGCTTCGCGCCCATGGTCCCGCCGCCGCCGGGCGCTGCCCGGTGCCCTTCGCCGCCGCCGCCTTCCCCGCGGCGCCCGAGGGTGCTGGCGGTCCGGCCCCGGCGGGTGCGATCCGAGGCGCGGGTCGCGCCGGGGAGGGGGGAGAGGGAGAGTCGGGGGAGGGGGACGGGTCGCTCGGTAGGTCGGTGTGGAGAGGGGAGAGCCGCCCGCCGGGATCCGGCTCAGCTGGCGGCCCCGGCGCGGCCGCTGCTGGCGGGTCTGGGGCGCCACCATGAGCTGCTCGGGACGGTGCTGGCTCCCGCCGCGCGGCCGCTCGGCCCCGCCGCCGCTGCTGCTGTGCCCGCCGCCGCCGCGACCGTCACCGCCATCCTCCTCCTCGTCCGCCGCCGCTGAGCCCTGTGCGGGGCACCGGCGGCAGCAGCGCCGCCGAGGCCGCTCGCTCACCCGCGGCGCGCCGTGCCCGTGCCGAGGAGGCGGGAGGGGCGATCGCCCCGGCGCAGCCGCTCCTCTACCGTGTCGCCATGCTGGGGGCGGCACCAGCGGGCGGGAGGGGGAGCGGTTACGGCGGGCGGGGGCCGCCGCCTCGGCTCCCCCCCGCGCCCAGCGGGAGACCGGCCCCCGGCGGCGGCGGCGCAACGGGCCGGGCCCGCCGGCTCGCCCCGCCTCCCGCGCCGCCCGCTCCTCCCGCAAGGTGCGGGACAGCGCCAGGTGAGGCCCGCGTGGCCTCCGGCCGCGCTCGCCTTCGCGGGAGGGAGAGTCCCCGCGGCGGGACACACGCACGCACACGAGCGGAGCTCGCTGTCCCCTCGCCCGCCGGCGCCCCGCGGCTGCCCGCCCCCCGGGCAGCAGAGAAGAGCCGGACCGCCGCTGGCAGAACGCGAGCGGCCGTGCTTCGGGACGGCCGGCGGCGGGCCCCGTGTCCGGGCTGCGTTGGAGCGCCGGCAGGTGAAGGAGAGGAGCGGGGGCGGCTCGGCGGGCCGGGGTGGCGGAGCGGCGCTGCCCTCCTGTGCTCTCCTGCCGCGCCGCCGCTCGCTTCTCTGCCCCTGCGGCTCCGGCAAACGCCCGGATGCCCGACCCCGGCGCTTGGGGCGGCTCCCGGCCGCCCGCCTGGGCCGCGGCTCGGCGGGGCAGTGGGGCAAAGGGCCGCTTGCCCCCCTTGGGAGCTCTCTCGGGTCGCCGACTTCCAACACTGACGTTTTGCTGTAAGTCTCTGTTCTCCGAGAATCTGGATGTACCAGAAGACCTATGGACATACCGGGAAGCAGGACTAGAAGGATGAAAATCTGACATCTTTGGTTCACAGGTGATACAGGAAAATCCTGTATACCTCAGTCTCTCACTCAAAGTCACGTTTTTTTACACGAGGATTAACTAAGCTGTAATTTTTATCCCAGCAGGCTCAGTTTGATCATGACAAAACCTTCAGAGACAAAATACTCTTTTGTGTCTTGCTTGATATTGAGTGTCACATACATTGAATTTATATTATCATGATTCCTACAGTCGGTCATCTGAGGTAAACTGCTTGTTTTATGGATTTTTGTCTGCTCTAAAATAGACTATGTCACCATGAAACAGTGCATCGGCACTCTCCATCATACTGTCTTGGTAGGGATTCCAGCTACATTCCTTCCTATGTCACAGTGGCACAGTATGTTATGATTAATACCATGAAACTGATCCAAACCTTAATTAAAATAAAAAGCATTACGGAGAACTACATTTACAATTTGCTATTTACACTGTGCCATCTTTGATGCTCCTTCTCAGATGTGAAAGGCCTTCTGTTCCACCTCTTTTTGCCATGTCTCTTACAACTGCATGTGGCATCACATTCTGGCATCACTGCAGCTCACAGCTGGGTCTGCAAGAAGAGGTACCATCGTTGGGGGTGACACTGGCTCTAACTCTTCATTCCAACACCACTTTTCTGGATAGCTGAGACACTCTGTGAATACTGTGAACCCCATTTAGAGAATGTTGGTGTAAACTGTTTGCCCGTTTCAGCAAGAGGCAGTGATTCCACAGCTGTCTCATGAAGAGTCTTTTGTGTGCTGGGTGTTGGGCAAACAGCTGGGGTCGATAATCTGCCGTCCCAAGATATGTCATCCCCACTTGTGAATTATAAGCTGCAGTCTCTGCCGGCAGTGGTAGATACTCCAAAGTAGATCAATCATGAGCACTTTCTAGTTCAATTCCCTGCAGAAACAAAATCAGTGTGGATATGCTGTCTGCTCTGCCACCACTGGTTGCTTTTTAAATGCTTCTCCAGCTTCAGCCAAATCTCTCAGAGACATTAACAGTATAGAAAATAAGTGGTTATGCAGAAGACAGAGATTCTGATGTTCTTACAGAAAGGAAAGCTACCGTAGGAATTCCTATCCTGCTAAATTCCAGGAATCAGCTTGGGCAAAGGATGTTGCAAACATGACTCATAATTTCTGCTGCTAACAGAATGTCTGTGGCATGTTGAGCCCTATTGGAGCAGGGTTAGAGGGAGCATGCTCAGAGCTTTATGGAGTTTTTAAAATTTCCACTACTGAATGTTAGCAGAGCTGTTCAGCTGCTAGAATAAACAGCATTATGAAAATAGTACATTGCTACACAGTATCACAGCACTTTCCGTGGATATTTTTACAGTGGATTTAAGAATTGAGCAGGTATTAAATACAGATCATATTTGACTGTGAATAATATTTTATTCAATTTAGGATTAAGTTATGAAGCCTGTGGTGGAAAAAAAGCCCTACAAAAAAGTCATCCAGTTACTCAGTCTTACAGTCAGCAAGTTACATTTAACAACATAGGATATTTCACAGAAAAGAAATCACAAGAACAGGACAGCCTGTGTTCCCTTCTCAGAGAGCATGACTGCTCCCAGTGCAATGTGATTTTCTGTTTTCTTTTTTTTTCTTTTTTTTTTTTTTTTGTAGGCTTCAGTTTTTGTTTTGCATCTAGGACATATTTTCAGCTCTCTCACTATCAAGTGTGAATCTAAACAAGACACATCTCTCAAATTACACATCTTCAGGAAAAAAAAAAGCATGCCACACCTGAGACAGCTTTCTCCCCTCAATTCTTCCTGATCTCTCTGAAAAATGAATAGAAATTTTTCTAGATATGAAAATTTGCTTTCTTAAGCAACAGTACAGTTAGGTTTTCAAGATAACATTTCTTCTAACACATGTCTTTTAGCTGTCTATTCTTGTAGAGGCAGTATCTGGCGCTGTAACCTCCACCCATTTGTTCATTACTACACTCCAGAAGTAGTTTGCATAAAAAACTTCGTAAGTTGCAAAAGAAAGTCACTAGTGATAAGAGGAAGAACTACAGAGAGAAAGTAGAATGTCTTGCTGCTACAGATTTCAAGAATTCAGTGGAAAAGCAGATAGTTATATAAAAATTAACTTCTATAGGTCTATATGGGTGAATGCTGCTTTTGTTCCCGTAGAAACATATCTAGGGAATCGTAGGCATACTTCAATAAGCACTACTTGTTCCTTGTCCAGAATAGTGGGAAAAAACTGGTTTAGACAGGCAAATATACTCGCTGTTCTTTGTTACAAGCTGCATACCTCCTGTTCAGTTCTGGTTGCACCACCTTGTCTATCAGCACATGAAAATAATGAACTTGATTCTTGACTGGTTTCCTTGAACATACCAGGTGACAGGTGTGCCCTAAGCATACAAAATTAGGTTTAAATTCATAATATTGCACATTTTGTAAAATGTGTACTGATAAATGGAACAGGGGCCTGCATTTTACTTGACAGAGAGCTATGCAGACAGATAATTTCCCCTCTTCCCTGCTGCCCCCTTCTTTGATGGCTTTTAAAGGGATACTGAAACAAGGATTTAAGCAAGGTTTCATTATTGACAGAAGCATCTGACCCTGAACTAATAAAGCCCGCCAGAGTTTCATTCTGCTCAGAACCAATCACTTTTTTCTAAAGGTGAAGTATTCGAAAAGTAATGGGATACCCTTCTAACATACAGCTTAATTTTATAATAAAATGTGTGGGCTTCTAAAACCTTCTAAAAAGGTTTAGCCAGCTAGATTTTCTGAGCAGGTACAAGGCTAGAACTACACACTGTGATTAGAAGAGGTCAGTGCAGTTTTTACATTACTGTGTATTTCATCTGTTTCAAAGAAATAGCTCTGCACACCTCTTCTGCACAGGTAACTGATAATAGAGACTTCTGATGTGTTTAGTTGCTCATAGGGAAAGCGAAACAGAGCTGTTTTATACCCCTGAAATAAGACATGTAAAATGTACATGCCTTACATCTGTAGCTAGAGTAAGCCATCCAGCAGATGAGGCTGTTTTATGTTCACATCTGTACACTGAGGGAAATAGGTCTCATATAATCCCTCTCATTGTGACTGCAAACAATACATAAAGCTATTGTAGGAATCCCTTTAGATAGATTTTGGTGTCAGTGATGCTCCAGCTGCTGTCTGGTGTTTTTATAGATGCAGGAGACCCCATTATCCAGATTTAGATTTTTATTTGCATTAAATAACTCTTTACACGTATTGATGTTAATCATGTGAAGATTTGGGCACATGCTTGCACTGACACATGAAAAACAATTCTGCAACATGTTGAGATCAATCTGCACGGAATAAAAAAACCAAGCTGCTTGTCAAACTCGAGGTTTGATTTCTAAAATTGTTTTGTAAATGTGTGGTAATGCTCACAAGGGTAAGGAGCTTCACCCTTGCTTTATAAAAATTCTGTTTAAAGCCTTCTATCTTTTGTTTGAAGTTTATGCTTTTTTGAAGTTTCTGTCACACTGCAAACAATATGCTGTATTTTGTACTCTAGAGTTGCCTGTAGAGAAAACTGATGTTCACAAAGAAGATAGCTTAATCTTGAAAATAAACTGACATTTTGACTGGACTTATTGATTGACCATTTTGTACAGGAAGAAATACTTGGAAATAACATACTTGACAAAATGGCAATTTGTGCTGTGCACTTCATTACCACATGCTGTAAAGTAGTACTTTAAGAGATATACTTCAGTCCAAGATTTCTCATAGAAAAGGGTATTCACCCTAATAATTTGTATGCTGTCCTACACTCACAGCTCTATTATCATAGCCACTGAGTACCTATGTAGGCAACCAGAGGCAACACCAAATGCTATTCATATGAATTTGCCTTTTTGCTACGTGATCAGGCCAGTACTGTTAACTGGCTCTCCCACATGCTGTATTAGTTTTACTTGTTGGTGGGGGTTTTGTTGTTATCAGCTTTGCATTAATCACCCCTCTGTGTAGTTTCCTGAACCTTCATGCAGTTACAGCCCTGCCCCCAACCCTCATTTTTATTGCATGCTCGAGAAGCAAGAGAAGACAAATAGCTGCTTAGGCTATGCCCATTCCTGCACTAGAGGAATCTGCACCATTTCATTAATGAAGTGATGTTGATGCATGTTCATCTGGTCAAGGCATGATACACACATCTGTGGGTATGTGAGTCTGGGGTATACAGGCTGATATATAAAGGTGCCATCCAGCTCCAAGAGAGGGTGGAGGACAATTTAACATATGGGAAGCACATTTACCCTCTCTCTCTCGTTTTCAGATCTCATGTCAGTACCCAGCAATGCCAGCTGAGTGTGCATTTGGGAGTTGGGGGAGGACAATTGATCACCTTAAACTCCCTTTACTTGGGCAGGGGGAAATAATGGCAGTCTTTTGAGGTATATCCCTGACTTACACTAATTTGTTTTTCAGTACACGGTGGGACTACAAAATCCTTCCGCACCTAAAAAGGCAGCTGGCTTAACAAAGAGCTTTATCTAGAGCAGTTCATGATAGCTAATAATAAGGAAGACACTTCAAGTCATGACACAGTGAGAATTGCACAAGTAAATCAGTCTTCAGAAGCTGATTGCAGGCAAAGCTATTTTACAGGATACATCTTTCATTATTGATACTAATTCTTTGAATGCCAGACATCTATAGAAAGAGATAAGTATATGGAAAGCAGTACTACAGAAAAATAACAGCAAAAAATGTAGGAATGAGAGCACGTGGTAGAGCCACATGATATTAGATTTGCCAAGTACAATCTGCATTCTCTCCAGTTTTCTATTACCTACCAAATATTACCTTCCAGAGCCCAGAAGAAAAAATTACTTTGTCCTTATTTTTGCACAGTATTTGCTAATATTTTATATGAATTATTAATTGATATTCTACAGCCCACTGCTTGCAGTCTGCTACTGATAAGCCTAATAATGAGAAACAAAACCACATAGGAATGTTAAGCACAGCTGCTTGGGCAGTCACATGTGTCACTGACTTTGTGCAGCACGAGTCAAAGGGACAGTAACAACCATAAAGTACAATAAAATCTAGGCACACTAATGCATGGATCAGTATAATACTTCATTAGCAAATGCTTAGTGAAGAACACAAAGGCATGTAACTGGATTTTTCTGAAGGCCTAGATCACAGCTACAGCAGTACCAGGTCAGGAGGATGTCAGAGAGCTCCGCGCTCTCTGCCAGAAACGTTTTCTGCCTCAGCTTCTGTGCATCATGCCTGCTGGAAACCAAGCGTGAGGGTGGTGTAAAAGGCTCCATCTGTCGTGTTGGCTCAGATCCACTCAACAGAAGCCAAAACCCATGAACGTAAGAGATGAGAAATCAGAATTGTGAACCCACTTCCTTCTCTCTCTGCTTTGCCTTTCCCCAGTTTGTACTTCTCCAGGAGCAAGAGGAGCTGTGTCTTGTTCTAGATTGCTGCTGGCAAAATTAGGGGAGTCAGGGTTCATCCATCTTCCTCAGCCTTCCCATAACAGCATAGCAAATGCGGGACTTAAATTTCTTAAATAAAAAAGCAAAATGTTTTCCGAAGAGTGGTAGAAACTAGTCATTTCATCACTTGAGAAAGCCAACATACACTTCCTGGCTGGTTGTTTTACCCCAAGCTGGTTTCAGTTCAATATTCAGAGAAAGCCAGGCAAATAGCAAATCAAGCAAATCAAAAGTTAGAACAGTCCTTGTAACTGCTTGGTGTAGCAAAACACTTCCAGATGATGCAGTATCTTTCTAGGAAGCAGGAAAGCAAAGATTCAGTCTTGTCAGTAGGTTCTTGTTGAGATGAGTATTCTTAGTTGCAGGAATGACCATTCCCATGGACCGCATGTGCAATGCTTTCTTAGCAGGATCACAGATTATCAAGACAATTCAGAACCATTTATTTTCTTCATTATTTTCTAAAGCTTTTCCTTTGGACTCATGGTAACTCCTCTTTAACTCAGTCATGATATGATCACAATTTAGATAGGGTCCTTTTACAGCTGTATTAATCCCAATCAAGGACAGAAAGCAGTTCTACACTTTCCACGTGACGTTTAAACAGCAAAAAAGACCTG
This sequence comes from Chloebia gouldiae, assembly GCA_003676055.1. Lineage (NCBI taxonomy): Eukaryota > Metazoa > Chordata > Aves > Passeriformes > Passeridae > Chloebia > Chloebia gouldiae. Next base: position 40,485,674 of record QUSF01000003.1, read on the forward strand.
TTTTGTAGAAAGCATATCATGAGGCTGGAGAAGCTTGGATTCATTCTGGATAGCAATTCTGTCTCTGTTAAAGAAAACTTACAGAGCAGTCTGGTATTGCAAGTCCACACTGACATCTAGTGCTGAAAAAATTGCACTAGCCTGTGAGGAAACAAAGAAAGAAAAAGGTGTTGGATTAGGAATGAAAGATCTAAAAATATAGCCAAGCATCCCTCCTGCTTTATGAAAATGCCTGGCTGCTTATGGGTCTGTTCTGTGGGCAGGAGCTGCTCTGTCTCCATGAACTTGGGTGCTGAGGGGGGATGCCTTGGAGAAATGCACAGGATACTGGGTCTGACAGACAACATAGATACCCTGGCTGCTCCTGAAAACTGCTCTTGAGGTCATGAGGAATCTTGAGTTGTGACTTACTTTAAGTCTGTTTTGTGGCCACTATTATTGTAGGACTTGGTGCAGATCAGCATAACTAATAGAGAACTGCTGCCAGTGGCCCAGTAATCTTCATGTTACAAAGACTTTACAAGATTGAAATGTTCTCACCTTCCAACCAGAGAAGACAGTTTCCTAGTACTTTGGAAAGACTCCCTCTCTAAGATGTTTCTTGGGAAGAGGAGCTTTTTTTTTCTTTTTCAGTGGCTTTTAGTACTTGATATTCTCTTACCTAATATTTCAATACAAAACAGTCTCATAATTTTTACACATACACAAAAATTTGCACTTTACAATATTTGATTGTGCCTTTATAGGCAAGCAAAGATTGTAAAACAAAATATTTGTGATTTTTTTAAATTGTAATTTCTACCTTCCGTGGGGAAGTAAAAAGTAATAATAATATACAGAATAATGAATGTTTTTCAGTGTCTTAGCTGCCAACACAGTTCCTTCCCTGTCACCAGGGAAATAGCAAGATTAAAACCATGTGCTCTGTGTGTTTCAGCAGTGAAATATGCATGTCAGTGTTGTATAAATCATCAAAGGAGATGAGCAAAAGGACAGATCCAAAGCCACCAAGATCAATGGACTTTTTTTTCCCCCATTAAATCCCATGAGCTTTGGATCAGGTCCTGGCGGATGTCAGAGCTCTGCCAACCCCAGAGAGAAACTGTGGTCCAAATGCTGGTGTGCTGTTTGGCAAGCCACAGCTGTGAGGTTGGCAGATGTATCCTTCATGGAGAGAATCCTGGTGTTGATGAGCAGCATTACACAGTGGGACCCTGCACAGGGGAGTTCTTGTTTCTCTGCATGGAGGCAAAGCAGGGCCTGCCCTGCCAGGGGTTGCTGTGTGTGAGGGCATCCTGCTCTTTCAGACACATCAGCAAGCTGCATCTCCTGGTACTGCCTGAGGAGCAGCTCTTTGCTCCTCCTCCTCCTACACAGCACAGTAAGCAACTGGCAGGATTTAGCCCTTACTGCCTTGCCAGTGTGAAAGCCACAGAAGAAAATGTGGCTTTTGTCCTGTACGTTGTACCCTTCCTCCTCTTATAATCAGAATCAACCCAGGTACTCAGACATAATTTCTTCTGTCAGTTTTTGCAATTTTTTTATTTTTTCTGGGAAATAATGATACAGAAGGAAGCATGCTGTCACATCTAGGCTGCATTTTTTTTTGCCCCCATATCTTGTAATCAACAACAGTATGCAGATTTTAGAAATGTTTTCAGACTTTTGTGTCTGGGCTGGACAGATTGGGATGTAAATGGAGGATTGGCAGACCCAATTAGACAGTAAATAGCTTAAGTAGCTGTCAAAAAATAAGGCTAAAGCAGGAGAAAGCATGTGGCATCTCTCACTAGATATGCTAGAATGATTGGCATATTCAGTCAGAAACAGTCATTTTCTGATTTAATGGGGGCTTAAGACAAATTGTCTTGCAGCTGAGACCATGCAAATCAATCATTAAAATGTCAGGTTAGTGTCCGATGTCAGTTAAAATTCCCTTAATATCAGTAGAATTGGACCAAATTTATCCATCCAAATTTATAGGGTGTGAAAATTTTCCCATAATTATTATTAGGGGCAAAAGCATGCAAAACTGTATCACATGTCTAGAATTTTCTTGAAATAAAAAGTAATAGAATAGTAAAGCCAAGAATGTATAATAGACTAGCGTAGAAAAGAAAAAGAAGGAAAAAGAACAGGAAGAGGTGAAGGAAAAAGAACAGGAAGAGGTAAAGGAAAAGGAGAGGAAGGAGACAATGGAAAGAGGAAAAGAAAAAGGGAAAGAGAATGAAAGACTGAAAGAAATGCTAAGAAAAGAATGCAGTAAATATCCCTGAGGAAATTTAAACACATGGGAAAAATTCCAAATGTGTATTAATAACATGGAATTAAATCACTTCAACATTACTGTCATCAGGTCATGTTCATATTCATACTTTCCCTTTTTTCTCCCAAGAAAACCCAAAGGAGACCCATGAAATCTGCTGGCAGCAATTTATTCAAGAAGGTGCCACTATAATTTTAAAGGTAACTAGTTTGCAGAGCATATTTGGTGCACTGATTGAGCATCCAGTACAAACATAGTCAGCTGACATTAGTTCCTAAGCCTTTAGGAATATTCAGAGTGTGTAGAAATCAATGGTTTTTCAGTGTGTACTAGGCAATTACAGATACATTCCCTACCAAGAGCACTGACTTGCTTTGTGCAGAGCATGATATGTTTGAATTTCAAATATTTGGGGGCAGGCAGTGAATTAGGTTGGATGGTATTAATTTAGCATCCAGTGCTTACCATTAAATCCCCTAATCAATTCTTTGCCTTCTGCTTAGGGGCTTCTGAAGGGAGCACTACTGTTCAAACAGACAGCCTGAGCAGGGGCTACACCCACAACCCAAGTGAGAGAGACTCCATGAGGCCTCCCAGTGACTTAGGACTTCAACTAGTCCCCAGTCTGGGGTGAAATAATAATTTTTGTAAAGAAGTAGATCGGTTTGCAAGCAGTAGCTGCCCAGAAGACAGGAATGACAGAGTTTTGGCAGTGTGCAGATGCATGCAGCAGCAGTTCAAGCTGGGGTGGCTGACACAAGTACCAACCTTGCCTCATCATGCTGCCCTTATCTTAGAGGCTGGCATCCTTGCCTGGAGCTGACAGAAGGATACAGACAGCTTGACATGTTAGAGTAGAGTAAAAAATATGTCAGTCAGGAACAGTGGCAGTTCAGGAGCAGCTGTGTGACCCATCAACACCCTCCCCTGCAGGGCTGGGAGAAGGGGTGGGACAGCTCTGCTTTAATCCATTGCCACATCCAAGTTAATATCCCAAATCTTTGGAATTTGGTGATAAACAGCTTCTAATTCAAGCTGGCTGTCCTCAGCAACAAAGAAAAATGTAAACGCACACTTACATAATGTAAATGACACTTATGCAGTGTGGAGTGTTAGACAGGGACAACAGAGGAAAAGAATGCTTTAGAAAATGCACAAATACATAGTAAACCCCCCAGAACTGAGGAAGCTGAGGAGCATTTTTTTTTATCTCCTTCATTATAATTGGAGTAATTGTCCTTGCCTTTATGTGAAAATGGTTCCTTCCAGAATCCTTTTAGACTTCAGTTTTCATTTAAAATCATATTTGATGATCTGATAGTTTGCTCTGAGAATATTACAGAGCAGGTTTCAACAGCTGTAACCCACCTGAACTGATGTGCCTCTACTAATAGTGTTCAAACCAGGGCTTAGGTTCAGGTCCCTGTTTGCAGGGGAGCTGAAGGAGAAATGTTAATGCAATTCCATTATTATGAAGGGCATCTTGGAAAAGGAAGAGAAAAAGTCAAACTGAATAAGGATGAGCTAAAGGATAAAGATGCTAAAAAAATATTAAAAATACATTGTTAAATCAAAAATTATTTACATAAAATATGCTTTCCCAGTGGAAGAAAACTGGAAAGACAGTATATTTTCCCAGAAGAAAAGGAACAAAAGGAATGAGGGTACAATGCTTGAAGAGCAGCAGCACAGGTCAGAAGAAAACTTATCCTTGTTTTTCAGCTATCTGGATTAATTATTTGGGCAACTTATAAGTCAGTCTAGACTCTAGCTGATTCCATTCCTCCCTTTCTATTCCCAACCTCTTTATCATTTTGTCAGGGTAAAACACATTACAAATTGCAGGAAGGTCAAAACAGTAAGTAAAAGCATGTTAATAAGCACAGAAGGTCAATACATTTTGTAGTATATCCTTTTGATAAAAAGACCTTTGGAAACACAGAACTTTTAGGGAACTCATGGTATCCAAGTTATGCAGATGCCAGTCACAAAAAGCTGTCACTAATGCTCACCTGCTAAGGAGAACCATGGAGCACAGAACATGCAATAAATATTTCTGCAAAAATACCTTGTAAGTTCGTATACAGCAGGATATCTCTGAAAAAATGAGTCAGAGAAATACATTATCATGTAGAGATTGTCGCAGCCTGAGAAGCCACTTTTGAATTCACCTGGTGATTTATAGATATGATCTGTACTAGAGGAAAATAGATAAATTTTCTTTCTGATCAGCAACTGACATAAACTAAATGTATTTACTGTCAGTACTGCACAATTAATCACAAAATCCCAGAAATCAGATGGTACAGAACCTACTGGTTTTTGCTAATATTGCTGTATGGTGCATATTAGGGCTTTCTCAAGTAAGAAATTAATTCTTATTAAAAAGTCTTGTGGGCATCAAAACAGAAGCAATGAGACAAGAATTAGCTAGGAGTCCAGAGGCAAATGGGGTGGGGAGGTCTATATAGAACAGCTCCTTAATAAACAGTAGGTGAAAACTCATGAGAAAGGAGGAGGATGCCAAATGGAAACAGCTTTGCCTATTGCCTGAGTAGTGTTTCAGCCCATTTTAGAGAGGTAGGGTGAAACATTGTCAAGGCTGATCTGTCCCACAGGCAGGCAGTAAAGAATTTGGTCTGTCTCTTTATTAGTTCACTAACTGAGCTGACTGCCAATTCAGACCACTGGTGGAAGTATAATTATCATCCCTGTTGTTTTCATTAAAAACTGCTGTTCCTTGGTGGTTTATCACTTCAGTTTTTAAGGCCTTTCTGTGTGTGGTTTGGTCACAGAGGTTACTGAGCTAGATTGATTTAGAAACAGATTTAACCAGACTAGTGCTGAAATCGTGGTTAAACTAGCCTGACATATTTCTTCACCTCTTTCTGTAACACATATGCTAAAAAAACTGCCCTTATATTTACCAGAATTAAACATAACTGGAATTACATCAATAGTCTTTGCAGAAAAATCTTACTAAGACGCCTCTTTGAGGGGCATATGATTGATCTGGAATCTCTTAATGAGACTATAGCCTGGTTTACGTCCCAGGTGCAGGTCAATTGATCAACATTTGCAAGAAATCCTGAAGTAGATTCCAAATTTCATTTTTCACAATGCTCAGAAGATCTTTCCCCTGTCCTCCTCTCCCAGACTGGGGATATGCCAGTCTCCCAGTTCTACTGGTTAATAAAGATCTGAAATCATAGCTGTTACTGAGAGGCTCATATGTGTTTAATGTACCAGCAAATATGCTTGAAAAGTGAGAACCTGAATGGACATAAAGCACATTTCTGCAGACAATATTGCCTTACGCTAGTTTTCAAAGAAACATGGTGGATTTTAAGGGTTTTTTTTTTTCCCTCTATAAATTAAAGAGGTTATAGAAAGGGTGATTCATTCCTCTTCTTCTCCACAGCACACTGTGTTTTTGAAGGCCTTCTAGGATACTTGCTAAAAAAGTGCTTATTACCTACCTGATCAGATCTTTAGAGGGCAAGAATATATTATTTTGGAAAATGTAATTATATGGTTACAAATACAGCCTGCTGCGTGGCTATTGGTGTAGGTAGACATTATAAAATGCTTCAAGAAAAACTTTTGATAGTGGCAAGAAAAGAGTTGGAATTGATGAACCAGGTTTTTTTCCCAGGCCACATTGTTCAGTTCTAGCCACTCAAGATCTGTCTCCACTCTAGGTCTAATTCAAGTGAGCATCAGACCCAGCCAGAGCCTGTGCAGTGACGCTGCAGGGCTGCATTCACGTGCCATGCCCATCTCCATCCTAGTGCCAAGTGAGAGAGGAGGGCAGGCAAACAGAGGTGGAAGAACTGCACAAGCATTTTGGTTATCATTTGGTTATCATGATGTCAGAGCTGCTCTGGGTATATCCCACAGTTCTCAGCTTATAATAGCCCAAGCTGTTCTGTCATTTGTTTCCAATGAATCTCAGGCCATGACTGGAAAACCCTCATTTTAAATGGTTTTCTTGCAAAATGGCATTCCCCATGATGCCACTGTGACTGTTGACAGCAAAGGGATTTAGGGTCATAACCCAGCCTAGTGCAGTGCAAAGGAAACCCTTGGATGAGCTGGTGTGTATTTGTTGTCATATTTGGGCATAGCATCCAGCTAGAGCCCTGAGTAAATCCTCAGGGATCACAGAATTACAGAATATGCTGGGTTGGAAGGGACCCACAAGGATCATCAAGTCCAACTCTTGTCCCCACACAGGACACCCTAGCAATCCCACCATGTCCCTGGGAGCATTGTCCAAACACTCCTTGGTCTCTGGCAGATCTCTGGCAGACCCCACTGCTCTGGAGGATCTGTTCCAGGGTCCAACCACACTCTGGAGTGGTTGGGCCCTCAGTACTGACAAGATGTCCACAGAGAGACTGACACCATTTCTCCTGACAATACTAACTTATTAACATCTGTCTGTGATGGTCCTTTAGCTGTATGGGGGGTTTGACCCCAAAGTCACAGAGTGGTTCTTCCCACTCAGATCTGTTTCCTGCAAACCTGTAAAGGCAGTTGGAGGGTCACAGGCTTTGCCTCAATATCTTCGTCCTCCTGAAAGCCCCTGTCCAGAAATGCTGGATTTAAACAGCCCAGGCAAGGAGCTCCCCAGTTTCTGGACTATGGACAGCTCTTTAATTAACCCCATGTGTGGCCTGACCTCTCTTTGCTGTCAGATCTGTTTTCACTTTTTATTTCCTCCCAAACATGACCCTGATAGTTACAACTTCAGAAGTGTAAGTTTAGGTAACTTCAGAAAATGTAGAGATTAGCAGTCTTAATGGAGAATTATGTAACTTCCAGCAGAGAGGGAACATATTCCAAATGGCCTGAGGAAATCAATCTCTTTCTTCCTTATAGTTCCTTGTCTTGAACATGTGGCATCCCATCTCATGTTCATCCAGGAGTGTGTTCTCACCAGTCAATACTTTTTTTTTTCTATATGCTGTTACTATTCACATATAAATAAAGCTATTTTATTCTTATAAAATAGACATTTCAGAGTGCTTCTTACATACTACTTCCACTAAGCATGAGGTCAGATTATATTTCACCAAAAGCACTTTAACACCAGGCTTGGTTTTCAGTTCTTGAACACAGAAGTTACCCAGCGTTTTCCTCTCCTACCCAAAGCAAATTTTGATAATTGAGATTCTTCTTGCTTGACACAAACCTCCAAACACCATTTATGTGGGATGACTGGCCTCTGAGCCACACGTACACAGATGTCTCGTACACAGATGTCTCATCTTTCAACATTTAGCCTAAACCAGGGCAACAGACACACTGGGGGTCATGTCTCATCTGTCTTCTTGTCACGCCCTGCTGATAGGTTACTACCCAGATACATCCACCGTGCCCCAGGCAGTGCCCCTATCTCAAGAGACATCTCTGAACCATTTGCAGATCCAAAGTGAATCCATTTTATCCTCTATGGATATGCGTTATCCAGCCTACCCAGGGTGAATTTTAACTTGTGCATAAGCTCTGCGTAATCATTGTTTTGTGTGCTATTTACACATGTTTTAGGAAGATACCGCCTTCTGCATGGCTGGGGTGTTCCTCCATTTGCGTGGTGATGAATCAGGGTGAAGGGGGCCTTTTCTGCTCTGCTCCTTGCCCGGCCCTGCTGCCTCTGATAGCTGAGCAAGGCCCCCAACAGCAGCAGAGCTGCTAATGAAGGTGGGGGAGATGAGGACAAAGAGCCCCGCAGCACCTATTCAGGGAGAAATCTGCATCTGAAAGTGCCTGCTGGAAATGGGCACGATGCCAAACAGCAGGGAGAAGGGGGACGCTCTGGAATATAAAGGCAGGCATACTATTATCGTTCTTTGTCTTTAAGTCACTGGTTATTCATTAAATAAAAATAATTTTAAAAAAAGGAAACAAGGGGAACGGTTTGATTTGGCATCTGTGTGTTTTATTTCCATATCCCAGCAAATGCAACACCTTCTCTCCCACCAATCTGCCTGCTCTGCTACTCTTCTATTACTGCAAGCATTCTCTTCCATGTCTCCATTCTCCTGTCCCATCTCACCATAAGACTCTCTACCAAGAGCTGATGAATGTGCTGGATCTACAGTTGCCCCAGTAGGCAGCAGTCCAGGCTGTGCCTTCTGAGCACAGGGGTGGTTTAAGCACTCATTTTCAGGGATCACTTTTTTTCTGGGGAGTGTAGGTCATGCAGTTGAGCACGATGCCCACAGCTCAGGTCACAGCAACCACTGTTGCTCAGCAGCCTTTGCTATTCCAGTTGAATGGGTTTTGTTCTGCAGTTCTGCCTCCACCCATTCCTACTCCCCTCCCGTGGGGAAGGTGCCCCGTCCTTTCCCACTATGGTCCCTCTGCATGCCCTGCTGCCTCCAAGAAAAAAAGTTTCCTCCAAGAGACTTTGGGTCCTGTAACGGCATCCCCTGCTGAACACAGGTCAAAACTTGCAGCTCACATCCAAGAGAAAGGGGAAGCAGATCAGCAGCAGCAGGAGGTTCATCAGTACTCACATTCACAGGGGACAAACTGCAGCAGGAGCTTGGATGACAGGTAGGAATAGGATATCCAGCCAGCACCAGTGGATAGCATTATGCTGGAGCAAAAGCCTGTGCTCTCCCTCTCCTACTCCCCTTTTGGTAGATAGGCTGGTTAACAAACAACAGCCCTCCCTCTGGAAAAAAAAAATAAAAGGATTATATGTAAGCCTAGAGTGAAGGAGTTCAACTGGGAAGGATCATCTTCCCCCAGCAGCCTATAAATTATGCTGAGCTCTAAACTCAGTGTTCAGCATGGTGGGAGGAGACCTTCAGGTCCCTCAGTGCAAGTCTGAAAGTGTGTGAATCACATTCCAGGGGACCTGGGCTGAGAACCTGCTGTCTAAATCTCAGCTTCCCCAGTGCCAGAAGCACCCCAGCTGAGGCTCATACAGGATTCATCTGCGAAGACTAAGAAAGAGAAGGAGCAGTGATTGACATGGTAATACAGCATCTCCCATACAAAACTGCCCTCAACCCCCTCTAGCATTTTCATAACCAAATACACACCTTGTTTTGCACTGTAAAGAGCATGGGAATGAAATGTGATAATGAGACATAAAGAGATGCATGTGTGAGAGAAGCTGTGGACAGGCAGTGAACATAAAAAGAGACATGCACATGTGCACATACGGGAGAAGTGGCAGATTTCTTATAATCTGGCAACAATAATCATGACAATAACTGAATTCTTTTTTACTTTCCATCCTCCCTGCACTTTTGTGTCTCTCAAGAGAAGAAGCAAATTACCAAATTGCAAATGGTCATTTGCAATGAGCAAATGACCAAGAGCAAATAAGGCTTTCCATTCAGATTCTTATAACTAGGTTCAGTGAGACCTGTCAAAAATGTCCATTAATATACACTTATAAGATCAGGCAAATTTATTTCCTCTGTCTTCCTACCCCTTGTAGTCTGTATTTTTTCTTTATTAAAAAAAAAAGAATGCTGCAAGGAAAGCCTACAAGAATGCATTTAACAGAGAACATTGGAAAATATCAATTCAGAATTCCCTTTTCATAATCTATGGCATAACCCAGTGATAAAAGCTGATTCTACTTTATCAGGAATCAGAACCAATGCTAGACCTGCCTCTGTTTCTTACACTTGCAAAATTAATACCAGTAAGCTTCACCTCAGAAAGGACTTTGAGAGATTGCCTGGCAGATATTTTCAAATTATAAATAACAGGGGGGAAACAATACTGTCTGGACAGAGTACCATCTGAAAAAGAGGCAATATCTGTTCGTGAAACTATTTTCTAATTATTGACATGCTGCAACTACTCAGCATGAGAGGAAAAAAAGTTACAATCTATCCAAGTCCTTCTCTTTCTGGACTAATTTCAGCAGGGCAGTGTTCTGGACTGAAATCCTCTGTCTTTTCTACTTACAGGAACTCAAAGGCTGCACAAAATGTTGCAGGTTTTCTGATTTTTTTTTTTTTTTGCAGTAATATTTTTATCCTTTTGCCTTTTTGTGAGGCCAGGGATCCACAGCAACAGCCCTTTAGCTGAAAGCCTGTTGTAAACTGAACCAACAGTAGCAGATGCAGAAACAGATTTCCCTTGGGAAATAATGTCAAGTCAGTCTGACAGCTGTAGTGGCAAGTACTAGCAATGCTCATTGCCCTTGTAAATCTTGGGAATAAACACCCCTAACATGTCAATGACTGATGGTGGAGCCTGAGTGGAGGGTAGATGTTGTTGTACACAGTGTACATCCCTGCACTCTCATTGTGCAAAAATGGCAATGAATGATCATTTCTCTTGAGCAGGGTGTAGTTGCCTGTGCTGTGTCATGGAGCTCGTGGGCACGCAGTGCTGGGTTGGGTGCAGAGGCTTCTATGTGAACGTGTCATGATGCTCAGTGTTCATTGATCCTTTTACTCCCTTGTATTTGTTGCTGTCCAGGTGAATGCTTCCTCTTATTGAAGCAGAAATACTTTATGCATAGCACGGTGCCAAGAGCTGTGCAAACATCAAAATGTGGATATGATTCATTCCTGCTGATGGAAGCAAACCCATGGCATAAGAGAAGGAAATTATTCTGCTTCTTTCCACCATGGTATGGACATCTTTATAACAGGCTTGAGGGATTTCTAGTCTTTCTTTGTTCCCTATTGCAAAGAACATTCCCCTGCTGCAGCCTTGCAGAAGAAGTTGGGCTGGCTCAACTCTGGGCTGAGGCATGTGCCTGTCTCGTGACAATGAAGCCTCCCTCTAGGTAAATTTTTCCTCTCAACCAGCCTTCTAGATACAATCTTTTTGCCCTTTTTGCCTTAGAGGGCAAGGAAATTAGTGATGGGACATCAACGGCGAAGGGAATTTCATTGGTGAAACCAGCAACTCGCTTTTCATTGTTACTTTTTACTCATGCCTGGATCATCTTGCAGTGGTTTCTATGACAACAGAAAAATTATTTCTTAACATAAATCAAGTTTGTCAGACTTCTACTTGTGCATTGCACTTGCTGAAGGCTAGAAAAGCAATTCTGAGACCGAAAGCAGACAAACTGATTGGCTCTATGAAAATGGAGCTACCAAGGATCTAAAATAGAAGAGATTCCTTGTTTTCCTAGGGAAATTTCCTCTTAGTATTGCATTGTTATTGTTCTTTTAAATTTTGAGAAAGAAAAGCATGGGAATAGCGAATATCAGAAATAATACTCTTATATTTTAAATGCAGACACTTTGGGACAAACCAGCTGTCTTTTCAAGAAAAGAAGTGTGAATATTCAGTACAGAAACAACATAGAAAAAAGAAGAGTAGAGGAGGTTCATAGAGCTCCTTTTTAGAAAATGTAAGGGGGTTTCTGAAAATCACATTCTGTTCTTGTTTGATGCACAGGTAGTGATAATAGTCATTGATAACCTGGTCCCCAGAATGCAAAATCATAAGTTTACCTTTTACTTTCACCTTGTTTCCTGTATTGTCCTCTTATATCTTTTTGTTAGCCCCTAGAAGTATAGTTAGCATTGACAGATTGCAACGACTGTTTCACAGGCAGTTCATCCCTATGCCATGTGTTTTTGCTGCACAGCAATTAGCCTTTTAAAATAGTTTGAACTTTTTTACAGACTGAGTGATGAATGGTAGCACTCCGTATCTGTTTAATCCAGAATGATCATAATTTTTAGTTATGGCAGAACCATTCCAGAAGCTTAGTGCAGTTTGTAGAATTGGCATAAACTATTGGTTCTAGGCAATGGGTTACTCTTGCTAATCTAAAATTGGTGGTTAAGAGGCTGTTTCAGTTGAGCTGTCTCTGACCAAGGGTGGGTACCTTGTTCATCCAGTGGAAGAGGACAAACTCCACCCCAGGATACAGAGAATGGGCTATGGTATGAGAATGGACAAGCATATTGCCTTCTGTCCATAGCACAGCTCCTGTTTGTCTCAAAGAGATCTTCACAGAATGAACAAAGGCAAAGCCTCACCTTTTGCTGCAGAAGGTAATGGATTGTTTATTATCCCTTCACTCTTTCAGTATTTGATTCAGTGAAACTCAGTAGGAGTGATTTCTCTTCCTTCCCATCTTCCTTTCTCGCTTTCTGCTCTACTTCCTTCTTGGCATCTCTCCTTTCTTCATCCTTCTCCTTCCAGCAATTCCAAGCCTAGCCTCAACTTCATCTTGGCTTCATTTCTATTCCTCCCCATCTGCTAAAATGTATTCATGTATTATGTATCAAATGTTGACATTTATAATGTTGTCAATAAAGTTTTGAGTCAAAGCCTGAATAAAAACAAGCAAATTGGGCAGCGTTTATATCTCATCAGTATAATTTCAGACTATTTTTGGACTGAAGAAAGGAAACACTGCACAGTTTGGTCCTACTAGGAAGATTTCCTGAACAACCATGATAGATAAGACCAATTTTTGTACTTTAATGCAAGAATAAATGCCAAAGAATATGGTGGTTAACTCATGAATCAAGGTGACCCAGAGTTTCAAGAATCCTGTATCAAAGTAAACATATGCCAATGCAGCAAAGTGAATGTGCAGTCCTTTTGGAACATACACACATATGCATATGTGTATGGGACTGTGTTCTTAAAGTGCAATTCCACAGCACTTTAGTATATGATCTAAAGTGGGATTGCCCTCCTTCTTTCCTTACATCCTCTCCTCTCCTCTCCTCTCCTCTCCTCTCCTCTCCTCTCCTCTCCTCTCCTCTCCTCTCCTCTCCTCTCCTCTCCTCTCCTCTCCTCTCCTCTCCTCTCCTCTCCTCTCCTCTCCTCTCCTCTCCTCTCCTCTCCTCTCCTCTCCTCTCCTCTCCTCTCCTCTCCTCTCCTCTCCTCTCCTCTCCTCTCCTCTCCTCTCCTCTCCTCTCCTCTCCTCTCCTCTCCTCTCCTCTCCTCTCCTCTCCTCTCCTCTC